>SRHC01002457.1:0-167282 GCA_004794325.1 Pomacea maculata
TTTTGAAACGTTTGACTGTCGCCACAGCCTTATCACTACCCTTTAGTATCCCTTTAACAAAAGTGTCTTTTCTTTGTAAGAATCCTTTCAATGTTCGCGAAATTACCCCGAAATAGTAATATTAAAGAGCGTCTTTTATTTTAGTTTTTTCCTGTAAAATAACCACATCTGTTCAGATTAAATTACAGGGAAAACCAAGGTTAGCCTTCCTGAATAACTGGGTGCGCTTTAGTAGTACGCCTGTACGCAGTAGGCAATACAAGTCACAGCTTTTAAGGATAGGTCTCATAAAAAATTCCATAAAACGAATTTGAAAGAATCTTAGGTGACACATTCTTTACTAAGACATGCCAGCAGGTTAAAGGTAAAGGCCGATGTGGTTTCACCTCTTTCAGTAACCAGCACGGATTAGGTCACGAAACGTGGGCACGATGTGTGTTAAACGGGTCCATTGTGTTTTAAACGGGTGCATGCCAACAGTGATTGCGTAGTGATCAGATTTTGCTCCTGATTATAAAATTTGCAACCCAGTGGAGTACTGACTGACACGGGAGGTCATCCCAGACGATTATCGCCAGAACAAAATTTTGTCATTTCTTATTTCAAAACGAAAGCTGTGAAACGTAGACAATTCTGAGAAAGAATTGTCTGTAATGCTCGTCATTATTCCTTTTAATAAATCATAATATCGTAAAACTGAGTGCAACTCTTGTTTTTTTTAATATCAGACGGTACATAAGATCATTGCGAGTCTTTATTGTTTACCATTCTAGCAGGCATGAAAAGGATGTAGAAGACATTATTAAAAACCTGATGAACAAAATACATAACCAGTAATCTTAGAGTACATTCACCTGTGTATTACTCTTTCAATTGTATATTTTTTAACATTTCCACACTAGCTGGGTCACAGAAACTAAAGGAAAGGCTGATCATTCAGATGATATTCAATGCTGGAGGAAAGGATCGTTGGTCACATATAAGACAGGCGGATAGAGGAAGGAAGGAAAATGTTTAGAAGTCACTACGACGCTACTAAATTCTTTAAAAAAATGTTTTCTTCAGATGAGAGGTGAGAGGAACCTACTACTAACATTAACTGCCTATTAGATTACTTGGCGAGGTGGATATACATCAATGTATGTATCTCTCTCTGCATGTACTTACGTTAGTGATCAGGTGAGTAGCAGGTCTGCACCAGACAGTCGATGCTCGCTGAAGATTCTCTCCTCTAAAGGAAAAGACTCGTCTGACTGTCACTCCTCACTGCTCCACTTGATCAGCCAACCACGTCACAGAGCGACGACTGCTACCGAGGTGACACTATGTCCCACCCCAGGGACGACACGTGACTGTTCGTGACTATTCGACGTCTGCTTGTTCACCCGACTACACCGCTAGTAACACTCAGCAGCTCACGCCGGCTACAGCCACCCGAGGCTAATTAACTGCTCCGCTCGCACAGGCGTCTTTCCGAGAAGTCTCGTTCAATTTTTGTTTTCTAGCTTCCTTCTTTCACACACACACACACACAATCACACACACACGCACTCACACACACACAAAATCACACACGCTTACAGCAAACGATGCTATTAACAAACATTTTTACTCCAGCCTACAACTAGCGCGGACCAGAGGAGGGCCACCCACCCGACCACTAACACCACCTACCGTTGGCGGGTGTCGTCTGTAGGTTGCGGGCCCTCGTACTGTTAGTAAGCTACACGGGTATCATGTACACTGCACACTGTACTTACGTCACTTATGTCAGCAGCACCCACAGCTGATTTATTATACTGGTACTAGTACACAACGAGGGTATAGTGTACACGTGTACATACACTCTGACTGACTTACCCATCCAGCCATTCTCTTTCTTTCCAACCAACACACTGATAATAAATAGTGTACTTGGAAGCATATACTGCTGGAGTGAATTATATATTTATAAAACGTATATTCAGTGTGCATGCCTTGCAATTGTATAAATGTTATTAGTTTTTTATTATATAAATAGTGTGTTATAATAATATATGAGTATGCGACAGCTGATGTTGTTATTTACATTACGACGACATTAATAATGTTTAAAAGAAAATCAGCTAATATCATGATCCTGAACTCTTGGACGGATGACATAATGTCTCCCCCTGCTTAAAGAAGTTAGCAACAATAATAACAACAAGATTAATATATGTTTTAGAAACTGAAATTTATTAATTTGACACACATAGTAAAAAATGTAAATAGTAAAGATGTTGAAGACAATTAATAAGATAAGGCAAATTATCAGCCAAAATTTGCTAAAGAACATGCTGTAATCAAAACAGTTATAGAAAACGGAAATATCCAATCGAATGTAACGGTAAAGGAATGGGAACTTGAAAATATACCAAATAATAAAAAAGGTTCAAAATAAAAGTGTATGTTTTAGAACAGAATAGCTGACAATGTTGTTTTCCTAGAAATTAGCTCCTTTCATTAACAATAACATATCTCTGTTTACATACTAATTAATCTCTCTTCACTCATTTCAATGTTGTGCTGCAATAGTAACAACACTGCCGCAATAACAACAGATACAAGAAGATAAGAGTTCTATCAAATAAACCGTGACCGTTGGCTACAATCACATTTTCTTCCTCCAGATGAACTACTGGTCTACCACCTTACAAAAGTAAATAATCCACATGCTATCTTTCTTGTTTTGTATAAGGGTTAGTCGAATTGAAAAGAAAAGACAACACCAGACTGTGGAGAGGTCTATGTTCGGATTTTCTTAGGTTTCCAACAACCATGTTTCACCAAATGAAAGTTTTAAACATTCAGTTTTTGAATCGCAAAGTTTTCAAGAAAAAAACTCTAGTCACTTATTACTGGGTCTTTTATATTTCAATATTGTATTAAAATGATTTGTGGTGAGTACATTTTAAGATGTAAATATATGATGAATAAATTTAATATATAATAAAAGACAATATAGATATAATATTTACTAGCGATATCCATAGCATACTTGTATAAATTAGGTATTGTGTTTACCAATGACATCTTACACATAGTGTGTATGTAATATATAGTGTTTACAGGCGATGTCAGTAGTATATTATATGTATGTCATGTCTAGTGTTTATCAGTGAAGTCTACAGTACCTTTTTGTGCACACATACCAAAATAATATATTGTTCGCAAGAGATATCTGATTTCTTTACTCTTTTTTATATTGTACATAATACTTAGAAACGATGTTTATAGCCTACTGTCTATCTCTTGTGTAATGTTTGCAACAACGGCTATAGTAAATTGTGTACATATTTTCTAATTATATATATAACATGATTAACACACGATGCTTGGGCATTGATGTAGGTATTGGTTATGCATCGACACGGCAATTTACTGTTCACAGAAAAACTTTTTGAAGAAAGGTCAGAAGCATTTTGTTTTGGTTGACGATGACTTTAGACTGTGTTATGTCAGCAGGTTTTTTTCATCGAAACCGCATCAGGTCCAGAAGCACTCAGTCGTCAGTACTGACATCATGGGCTCGAACAGGCAGAGACACATGAACATGTGCAGGTGCAGGGGTCTGAAAAAGATAAAGATAAAAGCACATTGGAAATTATATTCTTCAGCATTATATCTGTATTTAACTGTGAAGCACCAGAAATGAAAGCTCTATTAGTTTTCTCTCTCCATAGCGCCCACGCACACACACAAACAATAAGTGTACAAAACAATGTGTGACTCACCGGATGTCTGAGGGGTTGTGGTTGGGATTGTTGGACCTAGGTAAAAGGGAAAAAATAACAAAACTTTAACAACTATTTTAATGCAGGCGACTCGTGTTTATGAACTTATAAGCTTTACAAAATTTAAGTTAATTACTATACTATCATAGCTGCTTTCTAAATTTGCGTTGTCTCTTTGGGACGTTTTGTGTGGAAATGGTCTTGGAATGATTCTGTTTGTCACTGCACCGTGTTGACATCTGTGTACCACACACCTGTACACTATGATTGCCTCTCCTCCTCAATGACAGCACTGTGTTATAACACATATGTCTTTGAGAGATAATGTGAAGAAAAGACACCAAAAATGGCAAACAGTACATACAGATATATGTACACACACACACATAGAAAAAAACACACTTGCATGTATAGTTAGAAAATAAAACTAATAGCTTTGGTTCTTTCAGACAGGAGCTAGAATGATGATAAAAGTATTGTGTCTTCTTATATTGTACCCCGAGATGAATGAAAGGTACTGACTAGGATTGGGTTCGAAGGGTTGGTTAACAGCCTCGTAGGTGATCCTGAGGCCGGAGTTGGTGACCCTGAGGCCGGAGTTGTTGACAGACCCGTAGCCGGTGTACCTGATGTACATGTACTGTCCAGAGCTGTAGTAGACTGTCTGAAGTGGCATGCCATAGAACGTGACAAGTGTAGGGGAGGACTCAGACATACCTGTGATAGTACAGTGTGTTTATTGAGTTTTCTACCATCGGCATTTGTAATAAAATCTAGAGCTTCTATTATTTAATGACAAGAGCATTAACTAAGTTACAGACAAGATAAATAAAACAACAAATACATTATTGAAAACAAATTTTGATAAAGAGCCACAGCATGCCATTACTAATTACTAAAAACTAAACATTGTTAGATGTCCTATGTATCAATATATTAAGTGGTTCTTGAATACAGGACAAGGTGGGTGGGCGGCCAGCCTCTAAAGATATATTCCTGCAAACCAACCAAATATCTAAACATGTGCCCAATGCAGAGCAACAAGAATCTCGGGATCTGAACGCAGGGCAGCCAGTCCTCACTGAACTGGTGTCAGGAGCTAACCTTTGCACTCAAGACAGTAACATCACCATAATGTGATTGTATGGTATCTAAATATAAACACTCTTACCGTCAAAAATCTCGATGTAATAAAAGATTTCTGAACTGGCGTGTAAGACAGTAAGCTTGATGACATAGCCACTGGTAGAGTTGATCAGCCATTCGCAGTGGGCGCTACTGCAATCAAGTAGTGTGTGTTACACTAGTATCACAGCGAAAACTACAGGACAAGAAAACATTTCTTATATAAAGGATTCAAAATTGATATTGGATGTGTTGACATTTACTGAAGCTGTTTGATACCTTTTCGAAGCTTATAGGAAAGGTATGTTTTGTCACGTGACGAAGATGACCTACCTGGAATGGTTAGACGGGTGGTTGGGGAACCTCAGGTAATCCACTTGACCAGGAAGAGCAGACAGAACCGTACCGTTGACAGGACACACTGTTAGAGAAAAGCATTAGATGGTCATCATTGAGACATTTGTCGCACTAAAAGTAACCAAATAATTAAATGGAAGCAGAAGCACGATAACAATAAAACGGGCTGTGAGGAATATCTCTTACACAACTGCTTATTATACAATTGTAGGTGGAAAAAGGAAAGAAGATTGTCATTTTATAACAATGCCCCCTAGAGACCGAGTGATTAAATGTCAGACCTTATCAACAAAAAACAACAGACGTAATAATAAGGGTGATAATATTAAACATGATAATAATAACAAAAACAACAACAACAACAACAATAAAAATAATTACAAGAACCCTCGTAACTTGGTCGAAGTCCTATTAGCTGTAGATTGTAGAACACAGGTAACAAAGATTAGAATAAGATTTTATTTAAAATATTTGTGGTTGATTGGAGAGACACACGATGTCAGGACTAGTTGAAAATAGCAATTTTAATGTTATTATGCAGATAGTGTGGAAGTATAATATTTTACGACTGTAACTAAGAAAAGGGACTGAGTACACACATCGGACTTATTAACTGTCACAGTTTATGTATGTGTGTGTCTGTGTGTGTTGTTATTATATTTAGATGACAACAAAAGGGCACGCAGTAACAATACAAAAGAAACATGTTGACCACATTATTTAGTGTAATAAAGACAATCACACACTGACCAGACGTGGACACAGACTCCTGGTCAACGGCCTCGTATGTCAGCATGAAAACTGAGGACGTGGCGGAGTGGTCGCTGTAAAACCTGATGTACATGTACTGCCCACTGCTGTAGACGACTGTCTGTGAAGACATGGAACTGGACCTGATGATGCGTGTTGCATTAGATTCCAAGTTTCCTGTCGCAAAAATTGTGTTTTTGAGTTATTAAGAACTAAAGAACTGCTCCAGTGACATTTGTGAACAAATCAAATGCTATACTTTTAGAGACAAAAATATAAGTTAAATAGTACATCACAACTACAAATAAAACTATAACAAATGTCCATAAGAGTTTATTATAAAAGCAAAAATGTTACACACAAAAAAGTTTTAGGTATCATTATACTGACAGCAACCAGCTAATGATTTCAGATATTAACTTTTAAACTCGTACCATCATATATCTCCAGGAAATCACAGCAATCCTCCAGACTGACATCAATGACAGACACCTTCACAACATAACCACTGCCAGCGTCTATCAGCCACCGACAGTCGGCAAAGCTGTGCAGTCATATAAAGAATATATCAGCCGGTGTTAAGACTAACTTATCACAATACAAGGCACAATTTCTAGTTTATAAGTTTATACATAGTTTAGTATCTTCTTATTCCATCAATAATGCTTAAATGTCAACTTTTACTGGAAATATCTACTTACTTATCATAGGGATTTGGGTAGTCAGGAGACGACAGGTAACCATCTTGCCCGGGTACAGCAAAGAGAAGTGAAACACCGACAGGGCACACTGCACAGAAAGTGGGCCTTGTAACTATTTTGCAGATGCATTAAATTTTGTGTTCTTCTTAAATGTATTCTACCATTCCTTTATTCCTTTGATTGGCGTTTAATTTTTGCTTTCGTATTATTTTCTTAGAGTTTGTATCTTAACCTTCATATTCCCCTTCTAATATTTGTGAAAATGCCCTTTCCTTTAATTTGTCAGTCTTGCTAAAACTCATTTTCTTCCAATTTTGATCAGCAGTAATCGGGAAAAATATCCAGAACCAATAGTACCTATCCACATAACTTCATAAAAGTCTGGGCACACAAACATCACTCACCAGATGGAGCTGGCGTTGTAGATGTCGGCATAAAATCTGGGGAATTAAGAGCAGAGGCATACAAAACGTGTATATTGAATTCCTAGAAAGCTACAGATATGAGTTTTTACAGTGTTTTATATATACAATGGCATTAAATAAGAGCATAAACTAAACTATAATAATTCAAAAAAAATGTTCTAACTTGCAACAGGAGAGTAAGTACTACATAAATGTCACATGACTCGATTGCTGACCAACTAGAAATCTATAGCCAAATAATATGTGATGCTTCAAAAGAGTGAAACATCTACCCAGTTTCTAATATATTGGGCTCACTGAATTCTATTGACTTTAAGTAGTAGAGGCTCGCCATACTATAAAGACCAGCAATAAACAGTCGATTGGAAAGATAATCACACACTGTAGACAATTGGTCTGTCCTACCAGCGTGTGATGTCCCTCTGATACTTCGGAATACGGAGTTCTAACACCTCTTGAAGGCTGAACTTATTTCACTAAAATCACTAAATAAGAAGGATGCACACAGATAAGGCACTACCGATCATAACTGTGTCCCGAGCGCGAATGATGACATGCTGGTCGGTCACGTGTGGTTCACGTGCTTTGTCCGTTATCCGAAATATTCAATATCCGAGGCGTTCGCTAACCGAGGTTCCACTGTAAATTAACAGAACCTCTCGTGACTTGGTCGAAGTCCTATTAGCTGTAGATCGTCGAACACAAGAACAAAGATTTTATTTAAAATATTTGTGATTGATTGGAGAGACACACGATGTCAGGACTAGTTGAAAATTGCAATTTTAATGTTATTATGCAGATAGTGTGGAAGTATAAGATTTTACGACTGTGTACTGAGTACACACATCGGACTTATTAACTGTCACAGTTTGTGTGTGTGTGTGTGTGTATGTGTGTTGTTATTATATTTAGACAAAAGGGCATGTAGTAAATATACAAAAGAAAAATGTTCACCACATTGGTTAGTGTAATAAAGACAAGCACACACTGACCAGACGTGGACACAAACACCTGGTCAACAGCCTCGTATGTCAGCCTGAAAATTGAGGACGTGGCGGAGTGGTCGCTGTAAAACCTGATGTACATGTACTGCCCACTGCTGTAGAAGACTGTCTGTGAAGACATGGAACTGGACCTGATGATGCGTGTTGCATTAGATTCCAAGCTTCCTGTCGCAAAAATTGTGTTTTTGAGTTATTAAGAACTAAAGAACTGCTCCAGTGACATTTGTGAACAAATCAAATGCTACATTTTAGAGACAAAAATATGTTAAATAGTACATCACAACTACAAATAAAACTATAACAAATGTCCATAAGAGTTTATTATAGAACCAAAAGTCATACACACAAAATAGGGTTTATATATAAAAGTTTTAGGTGTCAAGAATGGAACCAGCTAATGATTCAAACTATTAACTTTTAAACTCGTACCATCAAAAATCTCCAGGAAATTACAGCAATCCTCCAGACGGGCATCAATGACAGTCACCTTCACAACATAACCACTGCCAGCGTCTATCAGCCACCGACAGTTGGCATAGCTGTCCAGTTATATAAAGAAGATATCAGCCGGTGCTAAGACTAAATTATCAGAATACTAGGAACAGTTTATTCATTAAGCAACTGTAATCAGCACTATATTGTAAAATACACTATGTATGGTGTTTCTATAAAAGTTCCTGCTTGAAGTTAAACATAGTTTAGTATCTTCTTAGCCCATCAATAATGCTTTAAATGTCAACTATTACTGGAAATATCTACTTACTTATAATAGGGTCTCGGGTAGTTAGGAGACGACAGGTAACCATCTTGCCCGGGTACAGCAAAGAGAAGTGAAACATCGGCAGAGCACACTGCACAGAAAAGTAAGTTCTTCATTTGGTCATCGCTATGACAAAAATGCCCATGACAGAGGTTTATGATAATAACAAAATAAAATCCATCATTTTTTCAGATGTCTCAAAGAATATGACAAAGTTAAAAAATCAAGCGGTTATTCTAATCACTAAGACGCAAATACTATTTCCAAAATAAAGAATAAAGGAAAGTAGAAGCACAGTCACGTACTTGAAATTCCATTTGAGATTCAAACAATATATTTATACTTCGAATATTATGGCATTCATCATTGTACAGTATTTATAGGATGTGTTTAATTATATATTTTGTTTTTGTGTCACAATCAAGGCACGTCTGACCACTCAACACACTTTTGTAGGGGCGGCAAAAACATTTGTCCGTAATGTAAAGAGGATGAATTATTTATTACTATTGTGTATTTTTGTTTCCTTCTTTGTATTGTTGATGCTCTGTTCATTATTATAATTATTATAATTATTATTGTAAAACAGCATGTTAATTAATCAGTTAAAAGCAAATTTTACTTTGTCGTAATTTATAAAGAACTATGTCCATTGAAATAATTTATTTCAAACTTTATTTGTGTAATAGCACAACTTTTTAATGCCTACAATTTTAATTGTTTTTATGCAACGATAGGCGTTTCCTTGAATTTGACACATCTCTATACTTAATATGGAAAAGTGAAGAAACAAAGCTCAGTAAAAGTGTTAGTGCGTGAGCCCCAGTGAATATTTGTATCTTGTCGACTTACAGTACAACTGATTACAAACATTAATAAACATACATAATGTGTGAAGTCGTGTATGTACAATGTAATCGTTCATTTGTACGTGGACACCACCAGTCATCCAGAAATAAGTACCTGAACTGAAAATCTCGTGTACCGCTGGTAAATCCTGACTAGGAGAGGACAAATAAAACTGAAATACTTAATTATGCATTTTGATGAAAGAATCATCTCGTGACATGCGAGTTTTTGTATTGTTTTTGTTTGATTCAAAATAAAGGCTTGTGCGTTATTAGGCCCGTTTTAGTATAGTTTCGTAATACACAAATAATCCGTACAAGTTTATTCTTTAAATATATATCAGAAGGAAGAATCAAGAAATTATAATACCTACCCTTATAAACAAACACATACACACAGAGCTACCCTTTCCTCCACCCTCAACGCACTCACTATTGCATACACATTCCACCCCTTTACTCACCTGATGTATCCGGAAGTGAAGTTTCTGGCAAAGAAAATTAATTAATCAACATGTTGTAAAATGAGAAAGATTCCGACTATAATTATATAAATAAAACGCATTATATACAATCATTTTCCATTAAAGTATTTTGAATATATACTCATAAAGTGTAGTAGCAAGTCAAGTGATGAAATAAGAGAAGTATTTCACTGCAATAATGAGAATTAGTGCTAAATAAAGGTCAGGGACTCACCTGGTGTTGCATGAGAAGTAGGTGTTGTTGGGTCTGGGGAACGAACAAATCATATAAAAGATAATCACACAGAATGCACCCATTAAAAAATTTACTTGGATAGTAATATTCCATTCATTATAAACTTATTATCATTGTCTAGATATAAACCTGAGAAAGAAGTTCGAAAAAATTAAAGAGGATAGTTTTAATATTAAATGAAGATGAGAAAATCAGATATAAAATATTATGGCAACCATAAAAGAAAAATACTCGCGGAATATATGTAATCATATACTTTTAGACGGAAGTATATCTATAGATAGAAAAATAAATGCACATACGAAACTAGATGGAGCCACACCGACACTAGGATTGGAGCAAAGAGAAAGACAAATCTTGTATAACTATATCTCTATATGTAGAGAAAGAAAGCAAACATCCTAAAATAAAGATCCATATCTGTTCAATGGTATGAGAGAGAAGAACATTAAATAAGAAAGTTTAGGAAAGATTCAGCTTATCAAGGCGAACTCTTTATATTACAGTTGTTTTAGCTGGAGGTGACAGACCTAATTAAATATGTTGCAAATATTTTATTATTTAGTTAGTTTTCTACGCGTGATTGCTATTTACCTTCTTTTCTGAATACAGACCACAATTAATCTCATAAAAATACTACTGACCAGATGCCTCAGACTCCGTGTCAACCGCCTCGTATGCAAGCCAGAATCCAGGAAAGCTGTCGGAGTCGTCGCTGTGAAAGATGATGTCCATGTACTGATCACTGCTGTAGAAGACAGAGTCCGATGGCATGGAGGAGATCTTAGCAATGGGCGGTGTGCTCCCATCCCGGTAGCCTGCAACACCAAGTCTTTCTGAGTGATAAGGTACTAGCATACACATTGAAATTTGTGAATAAATCAAATAATCCAATAAAATATTTTATTTTATAGTTAATAAATCAGAAGATTCTTGAATTAAACTTATAAAGCACCTTACAAACCACAAGAGACCTACACCAGAGAATGGAGCATAAGAGACCCTTAGAGACGACATAGTCAATTAGTAATTAAACAATAGATATTACCTTATAGACAGTACACCAGCTCATTGCCGGTAATACGAATTTCTTTTAAAACACTAGCAAATCTGTCATTTTACCATCATATAACTCCAAGTAATCACAGCATGTCTCCAGATTGACATCAATGACAGTCACCTTCACAACATAACCCCTGCCAGCGTCTATCACCATCCGACAGTCGGCGTTGCTGTACAGTAAACAAGAAAACTGTTGATGTTGTGTACGGAATTCCAACAATAGAAGGCATATTCACTGAACATCTTCAATCAGCACAATATTGTGATCACAGTAAAGCTGGTGTTCCTATAAAAGTGTCCTGCGTTAACAGACAGTTCAGTTGCTTGACAAAAACTTAATAATGCGTGAATTGAAGAAATTACTTTTAACATTAACTCACTTGTAATAATCAAACGGGTAGTTAGGAGACGTCAGGAAGCCAACTTGCCCGGGTACAGCAGATAGATATAAATTATTGTTGCACACTGCACAACAAAGTAATTTTTTTACTGGTCATTACTGTGGTGGAACTGTCAATAAAAGAAGTTCGTTAGAATTCACTAGCCCCAATAAATACTGACCAACTGCCTGAGAAACGTACGTAACATTGTTAAATAATAATAAGAAGGAGAAATCAAAGGACAACACGTGGTTTAGTATGCTTTCTCTCTTTCTAAACACACACACACACACCGAGACCATTCTCTCAGCACACATAGACTACAATAAGATTCATTCATATTCAACGATGCATCCCTCACCTGATGTCTTTTGTATTGTAGACGGGAAAGGGGCATCTGGGAATAAAAATAATGAACATGAAAATGTTACGACTAAAAACACATGAAACAAAATATAAAATCTGTCTTCTATTATATATTTGGTTGAATACACTCATACAAGTCACGCGGAAGCTAAAAATGACAGAATATGAGAAAAGTTTTGACTAGAATAATGAGAATCGTTACTCAATAAATGTCACGTGACTCGCCTGGTGCCCTAAAATATGATGTTGACTGGCCTGCGCAAGATAAGAGATCCAAAGGTGTAGAATAGATAATAAAAAAATAACGAGAACAATACTGCACAAATATTTGTGACAAGGAAAATTACGAAATGAGAAAAATGAAGCTGTAAACCGATGTAGCAAACAATGATATTGTTGGTCACGTGATCTACCAAAATAAGTCATGGGTGTGGGAAATGATTAGTGGCAGCAACAGTGAAGTTGCTTCAGGAGCATCGAAGATCTTTCATCATGAATAAAATTCAGGAGCACATCTCATGTAAAAGAAATACTGTAATAACAATAAAACTTCAAGTTAAACCGCCTGATGATCACTGCTCATGAACATTACATAATTTGCGTTAATTAACCTCTCGACATTGGGCTCCAGAGTCGTCTGCCCGACTTATAATAAGGATCTTTAAACTTTACCTCATGCCACTGAAAAAAATCTCTAAACTTTGCCATATTGTAGTAGTGTAACCTACGTGACCATAAATTAGATATTTATAGTAAGCACCTGCATATCTGAGAACACAGGTCATCAGATTTAAAAAAATCAAGTATTCATACCCAATGAGAGAACTAAATTTATTCATACAAGTAGTTTGCAAACCATCTAGACAAAAAAAAACCTCGCAAAATAATGTACTTAAACGACTTGTAGACGTGACTTACCTGACGGTCTCGTTGTTATAAAAGCGAGTGTTGGACCTATAAAATAAATTTAAAATAAAAGTTTACAGACAATCATAGAAACTCAAGGTGTATTGTAAGATTCCAGAAGAATGGTAAACTATACTATATTGCATTAACCGAAAAGGTACAATATCGAACGATAAACAAATAAACTGATACTAGAATGGCATCCGTAAATAAATGTACGCCCCAATCATCGATCATTGTACGACGCTTTTGAAACCTGTTAATATTTTTTGTCTTTGCAAATAGCGAGGAAAACTTTAACATACTCTGGAAAAAAAGTAGCACGGTGGCTCCCAAGACAAGCATCCTTAACGCCATGCTGCTCAACCAACGGTCAGGACGTGGACGCAGCTGTAACACGGAGCAAGCCAATGTGTTTACAGTGCTACCTGTCAAGGTAATCTAAAGAAATCGTTCCTTTAAAGCAAAGTCACTTTAGCCTTGCAATTAATCGAAAAAAGTAAAATACATGAAATGCATTAAAAAAAAACATGTAAAAACTATTTCAAAATGCGCGTGGCACAAAGGCCTCTAGTATAGTCGAAAGAGCTCGGGTGGTTCTGTTTTATGGAAACATTTCATGGCAAAGAGCTGTGGTCATTTTGTATTATAGCAGAATTTAATGAAAAGAGTTGGGGTTGTGTTATAGTTATCTGATGCTATTCTGGTGTCCTGTCTTTTAAAGACATTTGATGGCAAAGAGCTAGGGCCATTCTGTGCTGAGAATGAGGTCTCCTCACAGAAGCCGACCATTGTACTGTTGGACATCGTTACTGTAATATTTTCACAAAAGACGCACGCTGCTGGAAAAAAGTATGTACATGTATAAAACTTGTGAACCTATTCTACAGAAGTGTAACAGAAAGTAAAAGAGAAAAAGAGTGAAGGAAGGAGCCAGTCTTACCTGTACGTCAGGTAAATCTGAGGAAGGTGTGAATGAACTGCCGCTCGCAGTGGACTTTATAGTCAGTGTCAGGCCTGCCCACAGGACACCTGGCGACGGACTGCTAGCATTCTTACAGGTGTGGCACACTGGCTCTAGTGTCCCAAAATCTAGGCAAAGTGATTTATCGAGGTTACGTGAGTCGGTTCTAGTAGGTATTGTATGTAAATGAACTCACGACTGCACCTTTGCGTCTCTGCTCTTGGTCTATTGTCTTTTTCTGCGAAATTATTTTATAAGCAAATAACATAAAGACAGTGAATGAGAAGTGTTAGGGACAGAGGGTGGTAATCACACTATCTTGGAATTCTATTTGCAAGACAATGTAAGTTATTTTGGAGATTTTATTCGTCTAGAATGCTTATCTATTGGATTCATATACGTAAACATGTATCAAGCCACTGAGATGCGTCAACAAAGTACATCCTGGTACATGACCTAACACTCACTTCTACTGTACTCTAATATTATTTTTTTTTACCACGGTTCAAATATAGGACAGGCTTATAAAGAAAATAAGATGGCTTGCAAGAAAACCTTGAAAAGAAAGAAAAACGGCTTTTTAAACAGAATGAAGTGCGGCTTTATAAGCAGAATTGAAAAGAGACTGAGATTGAAGAAAAATTCTCATGAATAGCAAACAGCATCATGCAGTACACGAAGAGCCTGATTTACAAGCCTCCACCCCACGTGGGAATTCCACCAGGAACACGATTAGAACGTAAATCGCAGACGTAGGGTGAGCGACAGAAGGAGGATACATTGTAGTGATCAAGTAAGAACTTTGGGCTGGATAAAAGAACACTATTGTGCTGCCTTCCCCGTGAACACGTCTGAACAACGAGTCTCAACAAGAGGGGACCGTGTTACCTGAGAGACTGAAGCCAGCAGGTGGCCGTCGCTCACACAGGGTCTATGTCCACTTCGGTAAAGTAAACACCAGGCGCTTACACATGCAAAAACTTTGCTTTTCAATGAAATACAGAAGATAGATCGAAGTTCTCACACACGTATACGTATACATTGTGTTTGCAAAAATAGTAAACATGTACATGCACGATACCTTTTTAAAATGCTTGTTTGAAAATTCTTTTTAACACAAAGACGGGTCGGGTCTATTGTTTTCCTTTAAAACAAAATAAAAAAGTTAAAAGGTCTCAGACACGAGTTGCCTTGTCTTCCGCTGCTTTAGGGACACGTAAGAGAGTTCTGTCTTCAAAACAGTCCAAAAATTAATATGTAACTTTGTTCATGGGGAGCAGAGGCTCAGATTTTCTGAACACAATTCGCAGTTCCTTCAAAACAGTCTCCAGGTGAACATGTGCACCTTTGAGCGTTTCATTTACATTTTTTTTACATTTATCATTGCTTGATTATACGGACACCTTTCCTTATTGCATTTTCTGTTGCTCACCTTTTCATCATTATTTAATTACAATCAGCACATGTTTTGTACAAGGTAAGCAGCAATTTTGATATATAGAGAGATAGAGCAAAGGTTTACAGGAATATGAAACCTCTCGCAGCCCCTCGGCAGAATTTGTAATGGTTTACCGGGGAGGCTCGATGTTTTTTAAGTTGTTTGTCCCTCTCGTCACGCTGTCCACCATAAGCCCCTAGAGCACTTTGTTTACTCACTGTTGTTGTTGTTGTTGTTGTTGTTGTTGTTGTTGTTGTTGTTTTTGCTGTTGAGCGTCAAGAAAGAACTGAAACGGCCGAAACTTTGGGCAATATCTCAAGCTTTCCTGGCCGTGCATTACATAGAAGTGGTGAACAGTTGCTCCTAGTCTAGTCGATGAATTGTCTTAATTGATGAGAGGAAGGGGAAACGGACAAAGAGACATACTACTGCAGTTTGCGAAACATTCAGAGACCTGTCCTCCAACATTTCGAGGGTTATCATACGACAGTACTTGAGCAGAAATTTATTCTTCATTGTATGTGGTAACATGCTTACAACAAGCTGAGAAAAAGTCTACAAGGGACAAAAGAAAACAATGACAACTCCTTCCTGTGTAATATTTATCCAAGATATTTTTGTGTACTCTCTGCCCTATCCTGCACCAAACGATTTTTTATTTAATTAACTCACTCCTAGAAAGAAACTCATTAAAGTCTCCCTGAAGCTTTTTACTTTGATAAAATTAAAGTACAGATCTGGCATGAGGGTGGATTTATGAGATCGGTTTAGCTGTACACGTCCGCTGTGATTCACCTTCACATGTTTGCCGGGTGGTATCTGTCAACCGGAGTTTAAAAGTAAAAAGAAACATTGTAGTGTAGCTCCTCAGTGTAGTCGAAATAAAACTCATAGATCGTAGGGTTATTCTGACTTTTGTCACCCATTTTTTTTGTTTGTTTTTTTTTCGCCTTGTGCGTGAAGAGTAAACAATAATTGATAGGCTTACATATGTATACAATCTACAGGCATTTCGTCAGTCGGAGCTATAGTTTGACAGTTCTCATACAACAGTTGACAAGAGTTGGTATCGTCCAAGTTCTCCATATGTGATTGTTTATTGATAATGAAGGGGTGCCCATACCCTGGATGCAGATAAAAAAGTAGGTCTTATAAAAAACAAACGTCACTGAGATGAACACCAGTCGTCTGCAAACAGAAGGATAAGCAATTCAACTAGACCGTGTCCAAGCTGTACACCGTGTCTACAGTCGGTAAACAACGTATCAACGCACACACTTCTCAGTGATCAGTCGTCGCTGTCAGGGCTTTGCGGCTTTTGCGGTGTCTTGCTGTCGACGGATAAAATTCAATATTTAAATATTATTATCTATACACTGCTTTTTTTTAACTATTAGAGAAAAGCTTGTTACTCATGCTCTCGTCATTACTCGCTCATCAAGAGCGGGTTGGCTCATTCACTGACTCATTCACACCAGTTACCTTTCATGTCAGGCAGATGAGTAGAATTGATATCGCAATGAGAACCACCGGGTATCTCTACTAATCAATGATTATGATGAAATGAAAGTACAACCATATTGTGCATGCGAACCGCTTTATTTCACATACTTTTCCGCTGAACTAAAATCTGATTATTTGTTTTTTGAGATATTACAATCTGGAAAAAGTCAACATAATGAAAATGTGTAGCTATTCCTGTGAACCTTCTTGTCACAGTAAGACATAAACAATAAGACATATCAGTGAAGTACATTTTTCAGGAAATGTAATGATAATCAAAAAGTATACAGCACTTGATCTTCTCATCAACAATACACATAAAATAGCTGAAAGACATCTTCATAGTTAAGAAATAGTAATAATATAGTTTAGGTGATGGCTAAGTAGTCCTTCATATTTATTTTCGATGACTGTTTAAATTGTTTGTGAACGTCCCATAGCATCAAAAATACAAAGATGTTTACTTATGCAGCTAAAACTAGTAGGCAGGGTAGATGTGTATTTAAAACAACAGAATTTAGCAGTGTAAGTAGTAAAGAGATCAATAAAACAGATGGTAAAGTATCAGCTACAAAAAAGAGCATGTTAAACACGTTCTTTAATAAAACCAGATATAGAAAATGTAGCAATAAACTATCTATTAGCAAAGCACCCTAAACAAAAACAGGGATAGAAACAGCAAAGAAAATTGCATATATATATAGTAAATAGTTCCCTCACTCATCTGAAAGATGTGCTGCAAGAGTAATAATATTGCCAAAAGCAAGCTTTTTTAATGCATGAGGATGATAATTCGATATCGCACAAAAACTTTGACCTTATGACTCTTGTTGGTTAGTGTTTGGCCTGGGCGCACAACTGGTCTACCACCGCACCAAAAATACTCTAAACACCCCTCCCTTTTCCATTTAACACTCTTGATGTCAGATAACAATGCCAATTAATTTAAATCTTGCCTCTTTTCTTTACAACGCATTGGAGATAAGAAAAGTTGTGGCTTTAATTAAAGCCCATTATGTTCGGGAAGTTCATAGAGTCTAATGTATATGTTAAACATGATAATTGTTTACCCCCCCACCTTCTCTAAGTTTTTTTTTTTATAGCCAAAGACTGTGAGGAGGTTTTCTTTTATGATGTAACGATCTCTATATATGATGTTGATGTTTGTTATAATGGTGTACGAGCAATGTATGTAGGTGAGAAGGTAGTTACATTCACAAATGCTGCTTTCTGAAGTGCATTTATGTATGTGTGTGTGTGTGTTTGTGTATAGAATTTGAGAATATGGTTTTGACATTACTTATTACTGGATTGTATGTTAAGCAGTTTTTAAATGTGTTCTCACACCCTTGCTGAAGCTATGCCCTTGAAGTAAAAAAGGATCAATCAATCTGATACATTCTGAAATGCCTAATTTTTTAATTTGAATCGTGGATTGTAGATTTTCATTTGCCTTAGTTGAATTCTATATTTTTTCCATTTAGTTTAACTAGTTATGGGAACATAATCAATCTCAATTACCATCCATGTTAGGATGTAAAGTAATAATGTTGCCGTGCATCTTTGTATTTGTACTATCAAAAGTTAACTGTATTTTTTCCACACTAAAGTTTATGAAAAATGTTAATTACAATGGCTTCTGTTGTTTCCTCTTGAAATGGGCTCAGGCCTACTTATAACAATTGGAATCTTGGAATCTATCAAGTGACACTAGTTAATATCCAACCTGTCCCCATTTACATTTATAGTATACAGTATTTATTACCTAAAGTGTCTACAGGTGATGTCTTTATTATGCTGTGTTCTTTATCTAAAGTGTTTACAGGATTTGTCCATAGCACAATGTATATATTTTATTTTTATATATATAAACAGTTTTTGTATAAAATAATGCTTTTCTTAAGTATTAAAGTAGGTGCTGATTACAAACAAAAGCAAAATTAAGGGTCTTGAAACATAGGTCAGATCAGGATGTGTTGTCCTGCTTCTGATAACCATTATGAGGCTGTCATTTGAGCATCTTTTAATTGACACCTTATAACCTCCAGAAATCAGTTGTTGGTGATGACATTATGGGGGCGAACAGGTAGAGACACACGAGCATCTACAGGTGTAGGGGTCTGTAAAAGATAAATTACAAGTGGAAAATAACATTCTTTAACATCCTAATAACATGTTGGAAAAAGTCTTTTTTATTTATAAGTTAATAATATGTTCACCTTTGTTCATGTTTGGAAATAATATTCCTTAACACCCTATAGATGAGATGTTCAAATTAATATTTTATAATCATTAATATTACAGATCTGATATACCATATAATATATTACAGTTGAGTAAGAGCGTTGTTTAGCATCCTTATATAAAACAAGCGGAAAATAAGATTCTTATAAGGAGGTATAATTGATGTCTCTGCTGGTTTTCCTCTTCATACATGTGTAAGTGTGTGAACTGACCAAAGTGTGTGAAACAATGCCGTGTGACCTACCAGATGCTCTCGGTACTGTGCTTGTAGTTGTTGGACCTGAAAACAACAACAACAAAAATAATAAATGATGGCTTAGGGGTAGCGCAAAAGAGGCCCACAACCCACAATAGACAGAGAATTACAAATGCAAAACACACAGAATAACGTCTATCACTTAGTCCCTCAGCTTAATGATAAAAATATATGAAGTCTCCAAGTGTGACCTCTTGAACTACTGTTTTGAACGTGTCATCTACATAGTAGGAAGACTGAAAGATTTAGGCTACCATAAAATTGATGCTAAAATACAAACAACTCATACATACACCATACATATGCATTTATATTTAAGTCGGGATAATAAAATTAATCGTTCTGGCCATGTTAGGCTAACGCTACAATGACAACGGAAAATACTGTATGCCATTCTATATTTTATATATATTTATATGAAGTTACTCACCGAATGTTGATACAGACGGTTGATTCACAGCCTCGTAGGTGACCCTGAGGCCGGAGTTGGTGACGGACCCGTAGCCGGTGTACCTGATGTACATGTACTGTCCAGAGCTGTAGTAGACTGTCTGACGTGGCATGCCATAGAACGTGACAAGTGTAGGTGAGGACTCAGATATACCTGTGATAGTAAAGTGTGTTTATTAAGTTTTCTACCATCGGCATTTGTAATCAACTCAATTACTGATATTTTATAATGATAAGATGTTTACCTACAAGATGCACAATATAATATGATATACATATCCGAAAGGAAATGAGTGTTTAGAAAAACATAGGGCAGGGTTTAAAAAATCCATTAGTTGTTTATAATGATACGTATTTATATAGCATTTTTTTTTATTTTTATGTGTGGGAATGGAGGGAAATCATAATTTTTCCCTCAACCAGCAACTAAAGCTATATCACGGCAAAGTAGTCCTGTAAACATGTGCCATCCGCAGGAAAAAAAAAGTTTTTCGAAAAGACGATTTAAATCCCTGACTGCCAATCATTACTTTATTAGTGACATGCACTGTCCGCAGTGCGATCTACACTTTACATGACAAATAACAACCATATTTTAACATCTGTCGATGTGATTCCAGAAACTCATACCGTCAAAAATCTGGATGTAGTAAAAGAAGTCCGAACTGGCGTTTAAGACAGTCAATTTGACAACATCACCAATAGTAGCGTTGATTAACCATCGGCAGCCGGTGTTACTGTAAACAAATAAGAACATAAGTAGTCTTAGTGTGCCTAATGTTAAACTAGCATCACTAAGTTGAATAATGCTCAGGAGAAGAAAACATTTATTTCATCAGCTGTTCGGAGTAGAGATTTGTTATCATCAATATTTATTTAAGTATAAGAAGCTCATGGTTACCTTCTATAAGCAAATAAAATTATCTTTGTCAGATGAACAATAATTTGTGACTTTAAGAAACCTGCTTACTTGGAATCGCTAGACGGGTGGTTGGGGAACCTCAGATAATCGACTTGACCAGAAAGAGCAGACAAAGCCGTACCGTTGACAGGACAAACGTCTGGGGAAAAGAATTACAGGGTCATCATTTAGACAAAATCTAGCACCATAAGGTGCTTCTAATAATAGCCAATTAAGAAAAGAGGGAAGAGAAACAATACAAATGAAAACAAAGGCTGCTGGAAACTTCTACTTGTATATGAAGTTAGGCGAAAATATGAGATTTAAAAAACGATTTCTTGCCCACAATTTCTAATTACACGCATACCGCACTTAGTAACAATCATACAACCAATAGTATTAGTAATTTTCGTACTGCCAATAGTAATTTGACTAATTACATAGTATCTATACTTGCTGACATGTTCTGATCTATTTATGTCTTATTCCTTTTCACCCCCAGTGGAGCATAGGGCCGCAACTACCCCGCGTCATCGCATCCGGTTCTGTGAGTCACTTCACAGTTGCCAGCCTCGGCCTCGCTGTGGACTGATCTCCTCCATGTCTGTCTGGGTCTCCCAACCCTCCGCCTCTCTGTAGACTGACCTCCTCCATGTCTGTGTCTCCCAATCCTGCGGGTCCCAGCCCATACTTGTCTTGTTAAATAGTCGGCCGGCTTTCTCAGGGTGTGACCCATCCAGCCCCACTTCCGCTTCTTGATGTCTTGGCTGGCAGGTTGTTAGTTGGTTCTCTCCCTGTATTGGATATCTTCTCTGGCCACCTGATGTTGAGGATGTAGAGCAGATATCTGTTGACTAATGGCTTAATCACACGCCATGTCTCAGATCCATTTAAGATGCAACTCTTGGTTTGTAGAGACAAAGATTTGGAGTTCCTGATAGGTCGCGGGCTATGGAATACAAGCCTGGCCTTATTTATTCGGCTTCTCTTCATCTGCACTTCCATCTTTGCTGACTATGCTTCCGAGGTACGGAAAACTGTCAGACTCTGTAATACATTCCCAATGTAGCTGGACTGGGACTTCTGGCTTGTTGTTGACCCGTCGTGCGCAAAGTCGAGATCCTCAAGTCGCATAGTCAAAGTCCACTGAACGCCCATATTGCTCTTAGAGAATGTTCTTCTCATGATTCAGTCCATGAGATCAGAAATACTGTCGGCGAGAGCATACAACCAGCATCACTCAAGTCCCCGCTGCGAATGGGTCGGTCAGCTTCCTGTTGTGGATCACCTGGCATATCGAGTCCTCATACAGCTGTTGGATGATAGCAATAAACTTTGGTAAACATTCGTAGTGCTGCATCAACTTCCAGATGATTTCCTGTCTACAGAACGAAAAGCCTTCTCAAAATCCACAAAAATCACGTAGAGTTGCGATTGACATTCGATGAACTGTTCAATAATGATTTGCAGTGTAACAATACGGTTTGTGCATAATTTACCCTGCCGAAAGCCTGCCTGCTCTTGCCTCAGTCGCTTCCCAAGGGCATTCTTCAGTCTCTCCAGAATGATTCGAGTCAGCACCTTGCTGAGAATACAGTAGGGTAATCCTACTGCACTGCTAATCCTGCACTGGATAAGGTCACCTTTCTTGGGAAGCTTTACTAGCCAGGCTTCCAGTCAGCTGCAACTTCTTGGTTCCAAATTTTCTGCAGTAGGGGTTGTAGCATCTCTGCTGGGGCTGTTGGGTCTGCCTAGAGTGTCTCTACAGGAAAGCCATCTGGGCCTGCCGCCTTGTCAGAATTCAAGGACTTGATGGCTTTGATGATTTTTGACTTAATGGATTGATGGTCACTTAGAGCTGTTCGGCGGCTAGGGCAATGTCCAAAATGGTTGTTGCTGGTGACCGGTTCAGTATTTCTTCAAAATGTTCCACCCAACGAGATCATTGCTCTGCATCCCCGGTAATGAATTTATTTGTATTTATCGTCCTTTCTAACAATAGTGAGCTTTCTCAAACTTACAACTTGACTGAAAAGTCACATTTGACATTTGTCACTTCGGTAAATTATTTAAAGTGTTCATGTCACAAAAAAGTCATTTTTAAAAATTAAAATCAATTTTGGACAGAAATGTGTTTATGACTGATGAGCATTTGGAAAAAAATGCATTAAGCTATAGCTGAATGAAGGAGGGTAGAGGATAAAAATTGTGCAAAGGAAAACTGTTAATGACTTTCTCCTTCCATACTTTAATCGTAAGCTTACATAATGTTTGTACATTTACTCACTGTGTGTCACTCGTGTGCATGTGTGTGAATGTCCTACGTGTGAAGAGCTTTTAGCCTAAAACTTTTGGAAGTGTGTCATATAAATGTTTTTATTGTTTTAGGAATGCTTTACTGTAAATAAAATACTTAGTTAAACAGATCTAAATATTCTCTAGTTTTATAGTAAGCAGAAAATTCCTCATATTTAAAATTATGACGGATGAACTGGATATCTGGGAACCTGTAGTAGAACGTGTTTAGAGTTATCAACAACTTAAATACTTCTCCACTGACATTTAATGAATATTTGAACTAGAACGTGTCATCGGGGTTAGTTGCCATTGTTACTTTTGGGATATAACGCAGTGTGTGTGTGGAATATAACGACTTCTAGCGTAACATGCATAAAGTACATAGCAAGGGGTTCAGTGGCTTTTACTGATTATAGATAAACATAAATACGTAGCACCTAGTCATAAAAAGGTTATGAAATAAAATATGAAGGCACTGTACAAAGAAAAATACTGACATTAAAAGTCTAAGGAGGTAAAACACTGACCAGACGTGGACAGAGTCTGCTGGTCAACGGCCTCGTATGTCAGCCTGAAGCCTGTGTACGAAATGATGCTGTCGCTGGAAAACCTGATGTACATGTACTGCCCAGTGCTGTAGATGACTGACTGTTGGGGCGTGGAACTGGTCCTGATAATGAGGGATGAACTGGATATCTGGGAGCCTGTAGTAGAAAGTGTTTAGAGTTATCAAGAACTTAAGTACTTCTCCACTGACATATTAAAACAAATTATTTTTTAAAATGTAATAATAAAATATAAATAGCCCTTCATAATCAACAAAAAATACAAAAACGGACAATTTTAAGCGATCTTTAGAAAATTAATCAATACGGGGCAAACATAATGTTACTTTATATATATATTAAAATTTACAGCTGCAAGCTAGTTACTTAGAACAAAAATAACTTTTATTCAAGGCTCCTACCAATTTTAAAACTCATGCCGTCTCATCTTTACCATTATTTAGCTTACCCTTACCGTTATATAACTCCAAGTAATCCCACCCTGTCTCCAGATTGAAGTTTAAGACAGTGATCCTCACAACAGAACCATTGCCAGCGACTATCAGCCACCGACAGTCGGCGTTGCTGTACAGTAAACATGAAATAACAAGTTGTTAAAGAGAAATAATAACAATACAAGGCATAGCTTGTTAGTAAACACCCGTAATCAGCACAACTTTGTTATACACAGTGTCTGTTGGTGTTCTTGTAAACCTTTTCTGCTTTGATAACGTGTTAATTGTTCACGTAACCATCAGGAAAGCATAATAATAAATGTTACCTAGCATCCACTCACTTGTAATAGGGAGAGGGGTAGTTAGGAGACGTCAGGTAACCAACTTGGCCGGGTACAGCATAAATAGTTGGAGCATTGACAGAGCACACTGCACACAAAAGTCAATTCTTTCTTATGTCATGACTAATACACAATTAACAATTGTAAGAATAACCCAAAGTACATTTAAATTTTTGAACTATTCAAAAGAATTTTAAGTAAGACTTATTAATAACAAGAATGCAAAATTTGTTTTATGTTTTACAAGAAAGGGAAATGTACGACTAAGTTCAGTTAGTTAAATTTTTGTGTGTGCTTTATCATACATCTATTTATACTTTGAATGTATCTCATCGTGCATCGATATTGACATCGTATGTCTCATTATTTAATAATCTCACAAGGGAAAAAAAGAAAAGCAAACTCGAGGCATGCTTATGTGATGAGCCAATGGCTATTCGAACTTATAGACAAACAGTGCGACTCTTTAAAACAAGGAGCTCACGATTGTGTACAAACACTACAATGAGTCAGTATTATTTGTACATTGGTGTTATTAGCTGTAGAGTGGCGGCTGCTAGGCCTGCTGGTAGTGTACTAATTAGTTGGGGGTTTTTTTCTTTTTATAGAACGACTGTCATTTCCCAAACTGTCATCTTAAATGTCCAACAGGCCTATTATTTAGGGCGCTTTAACTTTGAAGTAAATAAAAATAAAGAGTTTATCTTAGACAAACCCACATCAGAAATGTGCTTAAATTTTATTAACAATAATTTATCTGGAAAAATTAACTAAAATAATATTACCTATGCAGACTGCGATTGCCGTAATGGTTACCAAGTAAATTTTTTATAAGAGGAAGATTTACTTAGCAGTCTGTTGAGTAAACTCAGTTTGGGCATTTATTTTATTTTTATTATCTTCAGTCGAATCTTTTAAATAAGAATTAAATCTGAAGGGCTGTATTCGAAAATCAGCCGGACTAAAAAAAAAAATATTTTCTTAAACACGACAGCTTGTCGGATATGACTATATTATAGTAATTTGTACATTCATGGTCTACAGGTAACGGTGAGCAGTGCACCAAGCTTGATACAAGTGATAAATTTGTATAACATGAGTGGGTTACAATTGTAAATGTGTATTAGAACAAAACTTTTAATTTCTGTAAACGCTTTTGATGTATTTTTAGCTTCATTTTTTGAGAGAAGTTAGTTATTGCGCATCAATCTCATTTGCCTTATATTTTAACTCAAACATTCACATAATGTCAGCTTACCAAGACCTAGCATCTTACTATAAATAAAACAGCAAGAGACGCCATTTTATCACTGAAACTGACTGAAATATCTTTTAACCAGTTTACTCAAAAATCCTAAATGCAGCAGGTTGTCAGTCTTTCCACCAAATATCTATATTTATTGATAAGAACCCGGACAGTTAGGAATTTATTCAACCACTAATAATATCTCGATACAGACGCACATACATGCGGATAGCAATGCGAAATAGCATACAACAAACGTTTTAATGTCAAAAGTCATTCGCTTAAATAAATTGGACAAGTATTACATTTTGCTTTTTTCACTGACTTAAGTGTTACTGACCGGACGGCCCAGCAGACAACTGATCCACGGCCTCGTAGGTGAGAAAGAATACTGAGTTTGGGCTGAGACCGTAGGTAGTAAGTGTGATGTACATGGACTGTCCAGAGCTGTAATACACGGTTGGTGACGACACGCTGTAGATCGAGGCAAGTGAAGGGGATGAGGCTGACATACCTGAGGAACGCAATAGATATATATACAAAGTATTCCGCAAGCAGACGTAAGAATAAGATAACAGGTAAAGGGTAGCTGAGGTTTCATTTCAAATTTACAAGAATTTGATTAACAATACCCAAACAACAGTTCAGAAAGTACAAACAAACAACAGTATTCCAAGTTACATGGACAAGTAGAGTTACATTACTAGTTAATCTCAATGCCCCTACCGTCATAAATCCCGATGTAAAAGTAGAACTGAGGGTTAGTAACGTTCAAGATAGTTGCCTTGACGAGATAGCCACTGGAAGAAATTATCGTCCACGAGCAGGAGATGAAGCTGAAAAGGAGTAGTGAGTGAATTAATCATAACAAAGGTTATATGAACATGCAATCAGATGGAAAGATAATAAAAAGATCATACAGCGCTTAATGTTTTTATTATATTTTATGCAAAATGTATTAGTAAAACCTTATCAAAACAGTAAGTTTCACATACAAGTAATAGTATGATTGGATGACGATTTCTGTGAAAGAGCTCACCCGGAATAGACAGACGGGTAGTATAGAGACGGCAGGTAACCGACTTGCCCGGGTACAGCAGAGAAATTTGTCCCGGTAGACGTACACACTGCACAGAGAAGAAACTACATCAGATAATTATCTCTAAAAAAGAAAAAAAGTTAAAACCCTTTTGAATTTCACACCTGTATACAACTAAAAATAAAACAGATTAAACAACACAAACCTGTAGGTAAGAATTGCGTACCACGGGGGTGCTGGTATGTTGTGCACGTGTCTATCTACACGATGCGCGTTTGCTTGTCCATTTAGAGTAGTTGCTGATGCTTGTGTATCTACACAATGTGTGCATAATTCTTTGTGTGAATAAAGCTAGAAAAGATGTGCTGCAAAATCTCTGTCATTGTCCCTCTGACGTTTTTCTCTGTAAAATGACGATATTCATTCTCAGAATATTTCTTGCAGTTAGTGAGTCGAGAAAAAATGCTGAAGTATTGAGAGAAATTATTTGCTGCTACTGATTTTGAGTGTGTGTGTCAAATGACTTAATTCAATGACTGTTATGTCGACATTTGCATTTTGCACTGAGTGAAATGTTACTCACCAGACGTGGGGGCAGACAACTGATCCACGGCCTCGTAGGTGAGATTAAATAATGAGTTTGGGCTGAGACCGTAGGTATTAAGAGTGATGTACATGGACTGTCCAGAGCTGTAATACACGGTTTGTGATGGCATGTTGTAGATCCAGGCAAGTGAAGGGGATGAGGCTGACACACCTGAGAGACGCAAACGTCGGATACAAAGTATTTCGCAATCTATACAATAGAATTTATTCGTATTGATATTAGAATAAAATAACAGTTAAGGACTAGTCAATGTTCCACTAGACATGTACAAAAATTTTCTTGAGCAGTTCACAAACAACAGTTCAGAAAGTATTCCAAGCGACATAAAAACGCAGTTAGATTCATCAGTTAATCTCATGTGGCCTACCGTCATAAATTGTGATGTAGAAGTAGAACTGAGAGTTAGTAACGTTCGAGACAGTCGCCTTGACGACATAGCCATTGGTAGTATTTATTGTCCATGTGCAGGAGATGAAGCTGAAAAGGAGCAGTGATTATGTAAATACACGATTTCAGAAGAAGACAATGCACAAAATAATAGAAATCTTAATGTTTATGTTGTATTTGATGCACTATAATGCAGTAATCAGACTTTAGGTCAAATTAAGATTTATATACAAAAAATGGTCTGTGAATGAATGAATAAGATTAAGAAGTAACTTACCCAGCATACAGTGACGGGTAGTACAGAGACGTGAGGTAACCGACTTGCCCGGGTACAGCAGAGAAATTTGTCCCGCTAGAAGTACACACTGCACAGAGAAGTAACTACTTTAGATAATTAACACCCAGAAGCCGATGGCTATAAAAACGAAGAAACTTACATTTATGTATGTATGGGCCTTACTTATAATTGTTGAGGATATGGCTTTTATTTACTTTTTGAACGTGTAAATATCTTTATATGATATTTATTTTTTATAAGAGTAATGGTTAGTCTGAACACTAATTGCTCTTTGTAGTCACAGTCGCGTGGTCCGGTGGCGTCACGGCTAGTGGCTGTCACTAATATAGTTAAGGTTAGATGACATAGGATCAGCTCTAGTCTTGGGTACTCTGTTTTTTTCTGTACATAAGGCATCCGTTTACAAGGCTAGCTGCCTTGCCGTGATGTAGTCTTAGTTGCTGGCGAGACGTAAAACAACAAACCAGAGAACCCTTGTAGTCACTGTCGTCTAACAAAGTATGTTCCTGATGTTCGTAATCATCCTTTGTATTTATATTAAATAACCCAATGTAATAGAAACTTAATCACGTACTTAGTAGTAAAAAACTAAAGGAAATATGAAGCATCTCTAACTACAAACGAACATATACATATAAATTAGAAATGATAGTGCAATAATAAATTTAGCGTTACCAGACTTTTGCTCGATAAAGTCAAACAAGTATCACACGCATTTTGCACTGAGTGAAATGTTACTGACCAGACGTGGGGGCAGACAACTGATCTACGGCCTCGTAGGTGAGACTGAAAGTTGAGTTTGGGCTGAGACCGTAGGTAGTAAGTGTGATGTACATGGACTGTCCAGAGCTGTAATACACGGTTTGTGATGGCATGCTGGAGATCCAGGCAAGTGAAGGGGATGAGGCTGACACTCCTGAGAGACGCAAACGCCGGATATAAAGTATTTCACTATCAGACTTTAGAATAAAATCACAGTAAAACGGTAGCTGACGTTCCATATGCCATATACAAGAATTTGCCCGCACAATGCACAGACAATAGTACAGAAAGTATTCGAAGTAACACGAAAAACGCAGTTTGATTCATCAGTTAATCTCATGTGGCCTACCGTCATAAATTGTGATGTAGAAGTAGAACTCAGAGTTAGTAACGTTCAAAACAGTCGCCTTGACGACATAGCCATAGGTAGTATTTATTGGCCACGAGCAGGAGATGAAGCTGAAAAAGAGGAGTTAGTGAGTGACAAATCATAACAAAGGTTATGTAACTATATGGTTTCAGAAAGGCATAATGCACAAGGTAATAGTGAGCTCAATATTTTTATTATATTTTATTCACTTTAATGCAATAATAAGACTTTAGGGAACAGTGAGTTTTATATACAAGTAAAGGTCTGTTAATACATGATGTTTTCTGTTAAAGAGTCAGCTCACCCGGAATAGACAGACGGGTAGTATAGAGACGGCAGGTAACCGACTTGCCCGGGTACAGCAGAGAAAGTTGTCCCGTTAGAAGTACACACTGCACAGAGAAGAAACTACTTCAGATAATTATCCGTAAGCAAGAAGGAAGTTAAAACCCTTTTGAATTTTACACCTGTAAATAAATAAAAAACAGATTAAACAACACAAACCTGTAGGTAAGAATCGCGGACCACTAGCGTACTGGTACGTTGTAAGTGTGTCTGTTTGTGTATATCTACACGATGTGCGTTTGCTTGTCTATCTACAGTAGTTTCTAATGTTTGTGTATCTACACAATGTGTGCATGATTCTCTATGTGAATAAAGCTAGAAAAGATGTTCTGCAAAGTTTGTAAAATGACGATATTGATTCTCAGAATATTTCTTGCAGTTAGTGAGTCAAGAAAAAAAATGCTGAAGTATTGAGAGAAATTATTTGTTGCTTCTGATTTTGTGTGTGTGTGTCAAATGACTTAATTCAATGACTGTTATGTCGAGGATACATTCGTTAGAATTGTAACGGACAACTGCGTAGTAGAGGGGAGAAGCGGGAATGGGGGAAGGTTGACATCCGGTGTTGATGGGTTTTTTTAAAGAAAATGTAAGCGACGCAATTCAGCGAAGGCCACGTGCGGGCCAGGCAGTGCTGACACTTGGTCTAGAGGGACTGGGGTGGATATTTAAGCCCGACCATAAGCGGCCAGGGAGCGGCTGATAATAATTTGGTGGATTTGTGGTTTTATTTCACCGACTCGACGATCTCTGTGGACGTGAAACGGTGGCTGTATTACGGGAGATGTAGTAGTGCAGATGTACTACTGTGGATGTACATCGTGTTTCTTTAGTCCTTATCATCGCCGTGGGAGCTCTGTGGTGTGAGCAACCGGCCGTGCAAATTCTTGCGGGCCAAGAAACTGCACACCGACGTGGGCGAGCAGGAGCAGTGGACTTGGAGTGAGTAAGGAGGGGGCTACCCTGCCCTTCCTTACGCTGACGTACCGACCAACCCCAGGGAGGGTGCCAGGACAGCTGAAACTAACCGCCGGAGGAGGGATGGTTTCCTCTTAGTTTTATCCCAGCTACATATTGCTCTACCCACCCGCCTGACAGTAACTTATCGGTATAGTAAAAACACTCTCTTATCATTTATTGAACTGTAGAAGAAAGGATTAAAGTGGACTAAAAGAAACCGGGGACTGGAGAGCTGCAGGGACTAAACGGTTATTAACATGTTAATCAGTTAAACTTTGATGGTGTGTTATTATTGCAACTCTTCATTTGATGCCGTGTGGATTCCGGCTGAGTGACATGATAAACATTGATGGTGTGAACGTGATGGACTATTATTATTATTGACTGTAGATTATTGTTGATTTTTTGTCTTCTTGTAAACTTGTGTTTGGTTCTTATAATTATTGGTGCCTCTAAGGAGTGACGCCCACCCTTAAGCGATCTTATATTGGTTTTTGGAAAGAATGCGCATGTCTGCGGATGGTCCGTGACAAGAATAGAGCATAACAACATTTTTCGGTGGTGTTTTATGACCAAGACGCACTATAAATATTCTATTAATGTATTTGATGACTTTAAATGATAAAATAAAAAAACACATTCCATCGGCGTGTTTCTCACACAAGTCCGACAGATGGTCTACCAAACTGGCGTGTTACGTTCTTTCAAACGTTTTATAATACGTCACACTTACACCTCTCTATAGGGTCAACAGCTTCACAACCAAAACCTTCCCGTGAAGTACACATACAGAGTCGAATGTCTCAAGTTTTTTTTAGTGAGTTGATACGAAATACTATTTTACAACTTTAACCTGAAATTCTTCTGAAACCATTTTGGTCAATTGTGAGTGTAATTAACTCAATGGATAAACTAAATGTAAGATATTTGTGACCTGACACAAAAACGTCTTACTTGTGTGTGGGTAGATGTTTCACTGTAAATAATTGAGGTAATGCCTTCTGCTTAAGTCGGACAAGTGTCACAGGTTGCATTGCATTTTGCACTGAGTGAACTGTTACTCACCAGACGTGGGGGCAGACAACTGATCCACGGCCTCGTAGGTGAGATTAAATAATGAGTTTGGGCTGAGACCGTAGGTAGTAAGTGTGATGTACATGGACTGTCCAGAGCTGTAATACACGGTATGTGACGGCATGCTGGAGATCGAGGCAAGTGAAGGGGATGAGGCTGACATACCTGAAGAAAGCAAACGATCAATACAAAGTATTTCGCAATCTATAGAGTAAAATATATTCATATTGATATTAGAATAAAATAACAGTTATGGACTAGCCAATGTTCCACTAGAAATGTACAAAAATTTTCCTGAGCAGTTCACAAACAACATTTCAGAAAGTATTCCGAGCGACAAAAACGCAGTTAGAGTCATCAGTCATGTGGCCTACCGTCATAAATTGTGATGTAGAAGTAGAGGTCATAGTTAGTAGCGTTCAACACAGTCGCCTTGACAACATAGCCATTGGGAGAATTTACTGTCCACGAGCAGTAGATGAAGCTGAAAAGGAGCAGTGATGATGTAAATACACGATTTCAGAAGAAGACAATGCATAAGATAATAGAAATCTTAATGTTTATATTGTATTTGATGCACTATAATGCATGAATCAGACTTTAGGCCAAATTGAGATTTATATACAAATAATGGTCTGTGAATGAATGACGATTTATGATTAAACTTACCCAGAATACAGTGACGGGTAGTACAGAGACGTGAGGTAACCGACTTGCCCGGGTACAGCAGAGAAATTTGTCCCGCTAGAAGTACACACTGCACAGAGAAGTAACTACTTCAATTAATTATCACCCAGAAGCCGATGGCTAGAAAAGCGAAGAAAAAAAAGTTTTTACATCATGAAATTTGTAGCCTACAATGGCGTACCCCGGCCGCGCTGGAAGCTTGCACGTCTGTGAGAGCGTGTGTGTGTGTAATCGAGTATATCTACACAACTTGTGTAGGCTTTATTAGAAAAAAAGCTAGAAAAAAATGTGCTTTAAAGTCTTTGTCAGTGTCTGTTTTATTTTTTTCCTCTGTTAAATGATAGTGTGACGCTCGTTCACATTATTTGCAATACTTCACCCTTAATCAATCTTAATAAAATCAATCTTTATGGTGTCAACAACATTTCATCATATCCATCCCGTGAAGTAGAGATTGATAGAATCCCCTCTAAGGTTTTTTAGTGGGTTCGTACAAACTATTTATTTTTTAACGTTAATATGGAATTCTTTTTAATTACTTTTAGTCAATTAAAAGTGTTATTACCTCAATGAATAAACTAAATGTAAAATATTTGTGACAACACGGCATCTTACATTTGTTGGGGTATACGCCTTACTTTCAATAGTTGAGGTTATCGCTTTTGCTTACCTTCTCTTCGTGTAAATATCTTTATATGATATTTATTTTTTATAAGAGTAATAGTTAGTCTGAACACTAATTGCTCTTTGTAGTCACAGTCGGGTGGTCCGGTGGCGTCACGACTAGTGGCTGTCACTAATATAGTGAAGGTTAGATGACATAGGATCAGCTCTAGTCTTGGGTACTCTGTTTTTTCTGTGCAAAAGGCATCCGTTTACAAGGCTAGCTGCCTTGCCGTGAAGTAGTCTTAGTTGCTGGCGAGACGTAAAACAACAAACCACAGAACCTTATAGTCACTGTCGTCTAACAAAGTATGTTCCTGATGTTCGCAATCATCCTTTGTATTTATATTAAATAACCCACAGTGATAGAAACTTAATCGCGTACCCAGTAGTACAAAACTAAAGGAAATATGAAGCATCTCTAACTACAAACGAACATACACATAGATATAAATTCCAAATGATAGTGCGGTAATAAATTTAGCGTTACCAGACTTTTGCTCGATCAAGTCAAACAAGTATCACACGCATTTTGCAATGAGTGAAATGTTACTCACCAGATGTGGGGGCAGACATTTGATCCACGGCCTCGTAGGTGAAACTGAAAGTTGAATTTGGGCTGAGACCGTAGGTAGTAAGTGTGATGTACATGGACTGTCCAGAGCTGTAATACACGGTTTGTGATGGCATGCTGGAGATCCAGGCAAGTGAAGTGGACGAGGCTGACATACCTGAGAGACGCAAACACCGGATACAAAGTATTTCACTATCAGACTTTAGAATAAAATCACAGTAAAACGGTAGCTCACGTTCCAAATGCCAAATACAAGAATTCGCAGAAAGTATTCCAAGCGACAAGACGAACGCAGTTAGATTCATCAGTTAATCTCATGTTACCTACCGTCATAAATTCTGATGTAGTAGCTGAACTCAGAGTTAGTAACGTTCAAGACAGTCGCCTTGACGACATAGCCATATGTAGTGTTTATTGTCCAAGCGCAGGAGATGAAGCTGGAAAAGAGCAGTAAGTGAACTAATCATAACAAAGGTTATGTAACTATATGGTTCCTGAGAGGCATAATGCACAAGGTAATAGTGAGCTCAATATTTTTATTATATTTTATTCCATTCAATGCAATAATAAGACTTTAGTGAACAGTAAGTTTCATATACAAGTAAAGGTTTGTGAATACATGATGTTTTCTGTTAAAGAGTCAGCTCACCCGGAATAGACAGACGGGTAGTATAGAGACGGCAGGTAACCGACTTGCCCGGGTACAGCAGAGAAAGTTGTCCCGTTAGATGTACACACTGCATAGGAATGTAAGTACTTCAGATAATTATCACCCGAATAATGGTGGCTATTAAACCATTTATTTCTACTGTTGAAAATAAATAAAAGTAGAAAAAACTTATTCGGCATCATCAAACCTATTCTACTATTGCGTACAAAGGCTGCGCTGGAAGATTAAACCTCTGTGTATGTGTGTGTGCAATGTGTTATAAACATTTTAACAAACCTAGATTAAACGTACTGCAGAGTTTCTGTTAGTGTCCATTTCTCTTTCTCCTCTGTAGAAAAACGATATTGTGATATTCGTTGACACGTTTTTCAGTACGTTACCCTTACACCCTTCATTAGTGAGAACAGGATTCCAACCGTATCCATGCGATGAAGTACAGGTGGAGAACCACCTCTTTTTAAGTGGGGTAGTACCAAATGCTCATTTTCGAACAAATTTTTTCGATCAATTGCTAGTGTAATTACCTCAATGACTAAAGGAAATTATTATATAAAGCATCTCTAACTTCAAACAAACATACACATGACTATAAATTTAAAAAAAAACAGTGTTATAATAGTTTTAATAGTTTTGAACAGACTTTTGCTCGATCAAGTCGGACAAGTATCACACGTTACATTGCATTTTGCACTGAGTGAAAGGTTACTCACCAGACGTGGGGGCAGACAGTTGATCGACGGCCTCGTAAGTGAGACTGAAGAATGCGTTTGGGCTGAGACCGTAGGTAGTAAGAGTGATGTACATGAACTGTCCAGAGCTGTAATACACGGTTTGTGATGAGATGCTGGAGAACTGGGCAAGGATATTTGATGATTCCGACATACCTGGGGAATACAAAGTATTTCACCTTCAGACTTTGGAATAAAATTGCATTTAAAGGGAAGCTTAGGTTCGATTTGGAATCTATAAATAAATAAACAAAAAAAAAAAGAAACTAATTATAACAATTAAATAATTAAAAAATATAAATAGATATATAAAGCACATTTGTCTAGTGTCGTTTCAAGCATCAGCCAGACTCAAGACGCTTACATATAGGCATGCATGCACATCATATTATAATAGTTTTAGTAATAAATAATACTTTTATTATTAATTAATAAATCTTTTAAATCAAAGAAGTAGAACAATATTATTGCTATTTGCTATGGAGCATGCATTCTCCTTTTTTTAAATGATTTAACCTTTACAGGATCTATCAAGCAATGCAGGGAGAGGCGGTGCAACTTGAAAAAACTAAGAACAGATGGATATGGAAGACATGCCACTGAAAGCAGAGTCTGGTATAAAATTGGCCGACAGTCACTGCGATGTAAGTAATGGCAAAGATCTGTTGTAAAACACAATCGTTGTGTGTATGGACATGAAAACCTCAGGACACAGATTCCCGACAAACAAATGAATAGTTTTGTGCAACGCCTTAACAAGAGCAGCTGAAAAACCTGCATCGGCAAAACGATGACCGTCTAACTGAGAACTTGAACTGCGACGTTTGGTAGCTACCAAATCTTCTTGGACCACCGCCTTCCTCTCATTATCAGATGATGTCACCTAAAACTCAATAAAGTCCTAGACCAGCGGTTCTCAACCTTTTACTTGTGATGCCTCCCCCCGGACAGCTACATATAAGCACGGAGATCTACAATCTGATTGTATCACTGCTTCTCCTAACCACGGACGTGTATCTGTCGTCCGTCTGCCCATGGAGGTAGATAGGTCGACTGATGTCTGTCTGCTGAGACTGTCTTGTTCACTTGCGAAGTTCTCCGTGGTCAGTCTCGGAGAACCAGAAGACGACCTGACTTCCGGAAGAGCAGCGCGAAGACGGAAATCAACGAGACTAATGATATCAATAATATAATTAACCTAAGTGTATTGCTTTATTGCCTATTTGGAACACAAACGTATTTGCTTCACTAGTCTGAAATCTTTCTTAAAAAATAATAAATAATATGAAACGCACATAAACATGAAGATCTACAATCACTAAAAAGTTCGCATATATGCTTAACCTTTGTCTGTCGCTTTTATATAAAATCCGCTTGTATTTTCTATTCTTGATTTAAAAACTCTGATACTGGTTTTTAACATAAGAAACTTCTTGTATCATCTTTGTGTCGGCGACGGGGTGTGTGAACTGAAAGCGCATGTTGATCTTGGTCTCTTTATATACAACGATTTCTTAAACAATAAGAAAAATATTTAATCAATACACTTCTTGAGTAAGTTAATGAAATACGTCGTTCTTGTTATCACTAAATTTGTTTGGATTTTTTTTTTTTTTTGGGGGGGTACATCTAAAGCTATGTGAAAGTTGTCTTAGCTTTATAGTCACGAACTAAAAACGTGCACATGAACGAGAAAAGTAAGATGAAAAAAAGAGAGCCAACAATAAGAACAGCACTTTTAAAAATGCATTCTTCTTTAAAGTTCTTTGAACAAATGTTGGCTCTCAATGGATTATAATTTTGTGTGAACGGCATACAGGATGAAGGAGAGCAGCTCGCCACTTGTCTTTTTTTGCCCGAGAATGCGAAAAAAATACTTACAATGAAAGAATTGATACTGGCACAGTTGCATTCTACCAGCAGTATAAATCACCTTTTGTGTGTTTTATTATTGTTGTTACTTTGGCAGACTGACGTAGTCATTGAAGTCATTAAACCGGAAGCGTTGTAGCCTTTAAGTAGCCTCGTTCTAGTAGTTGACTAAATAATTGTCTGCAAGCAATCAATGGATATTAGTTCGTGGTCAGCCTACACGAACACTTAGCTTCTTGAGAAGTTCTCCGCTGTTGGTCACGGTAAGCCTAAAGGATGAACGTGGCTGACAAGAAGCTCAGTATACTTCAGCCTCCTTTTAGTAGTTAACATGCAAAAAATTATATGAAAGCAGCTCAGTAATACAAGGTCCTGTCCAAACCAATCAAACACGACAACAGACAAGAAACACGAACAGAGCAAGTCGTAGGATGACAACAGACGCATCAGTGTGAGCGGCGTATTTCACTGAGCTTCCTGGAGATCCTTAATGTCAATCGTTGCAGACTGGTGTGTACTCCACATAAAGCTTGCTGTGATAGCTCGACATTGTGAAGGCAATCAACGTTTAAAGTTAAAGCTGACAATACACAGATCTCACATCTAAGTAATGGAAAGATGGCGAAGGATGACAGTAGAAGTTAATAAATGGAATAGGAGGAGATTAAACGTTGCGCAGACTGAGAAACTGCCCAGGAACGTAGCACATATCGTAACAGATGTACCGATAGAAATGAGGCACAAACCTCCACACAGATAACTGAACGTAAATGGAAAGTAAGGGAAAGGATTCCCCTTTGGTTGAAGGGACATAACTTTCAATCAACAATCTACTAGAACTTTCTTCAGCAATGTCAGACCATAGTTTAGAAAATATTCTCAGCGACACGTAATCGCAGAGTTACAGTCATCAAATAATTACAATGTCTCCTACCGTCATAAATCACGATGTAGAAGTAGAACTGAGGGTTAGTGGCATTTAAGACAGTGGCCTTGACGACATAGCCATTGGTAGAATTTATCGTCCACAAGCAGGATATGAAACTGAAAAGAAGTGGTGAGTGAATTACTCATAGCAAAGGTTATGTAAACATACGATGTCAGGTTAACAGAATGCACAAAAAATGCACCGCTTTTTTTTTTTTTTTTTTTTTTGCTTTACTTTCCACTCAATACGAAATTGATAAGATCTAATATCGATTTGAAGATTCACATACAAGATGTGAGTAATTGTCGATTTCTGTCAAGAAAGAAACTCACCTGGAATAGACAGACGGGTAGTAAAGAGACGTCAGGTAACCGACTTGGCCGGGTACAGCAGAGAAAGTTGTCCCGTTAGAAGTACACACTGCACAGAGAGGTAACTACTTATAGCTATGAAAACAAAGAAAAAAAAGATTTTTTTAATCCTAAAATGTGTAGGGTACAAACGCTTACCACGGCCGCACTGGAAGCATGCACGCCTTTTCGTGAAAGATCGCAAGCGCGCGCGTGTGTGTAATCCAGTATATCTACACAATCTGTGTATGCTTCTTTATTAAAAAAATATAACAAAAACGTGCTTTAAAGTCCCTGTCAGTGTCCCTTTTTCTTTTTTTCCTCTGTAAAATGATGATGTTGTGACTCTCGTTCTCACTAGTTACAATACGTCAACCTTAATCAAACTTAATTTAATCTTTATGGTGTCAACATTTCAACTATATCCGTATCGTGAAGTACAAATTGGGAGCCTCCTTTCTCAAATTACTTTAGTAGGCTGATACTCTAAATTTTAAAAATTTAATCTGAAATTCTTTTAAATATCTTTTGGTCAGTTAAGAGTGTAGTTAGCATAAAGAATGAACTAAATGCGAAATATTTGTGGCATCTTACTTGTGTGTGAGTATACGCATTACATTAAATAGTTGATGTTATTGCTTTATTTACCTTTTCTTCGTGTAAATGTCTTTATAAGATAGGTATTTTTTGTAAGAGTAACGGTTAGTCTGAACACTCATTACTTTTTGTAGTCACAGTCAAGCGGTCCGGTAGCGTTACGGCTTGTGGCTGTCACTAAAATAGTGAGGGTTAAATGACTTGGGTGTAGCTCTAGTTTCGGGTACACTGGGTTTTTTTCTGTACATAAGGCATCCGTTCACAAGTCTAGCTGTCTTGCCGTGATGTAGTCTTAGTTGCTGGCGCGGCGCAAAACACCAAACCCGACAACCCTTGCAGTCACTGTCGCCTAACCAAGCATGTTGTCGATACTAGCTATCGTCATCTGTATTTATACTTAATAACCCTTAGTTTCAGAAATTTAATCAATCGCCTAGCAGCACACATTAAAGGGAAATATGAGGTATCTCTAAATACAAACGAATATACACATAAATATAAATTTGAAATAATAGTGCGATAAAAAATTTAGAGTTAACATACTTTTGCTCGATCAAGTCGGACAAGTATCACAGGCTTCATTGCATTTTGCACTAAGTTTTATTGTTACTTACCAGACATGGGGGTGGACAACTGATCGACGGCCTCGTAGGTGATACTGAAGGATGAGTTTGGGCTTCGACCGTAGGTGGTAAGTCTGATGTACATGGACTGTCCAGAGCTGTAATACACGGTTTGTGATGGCATGCTGGAGATCGAAGCAAGTGTAGATGGTGTTTGCGACATACCTGAGGAACGAAAACGATATATATATATACATACAAATTATTTCGCCATCAGATTTCAGAATAAGATAACAGTTAAAGAGTAGATAAAGTTTAGAAGAATTTCCTGAGCTATGCACAAATAACAGTTCAGAAAATATTCCAAGCTACACAAAAACGTAGTGGAATAAGTCATCAGTTAATCTCAATGCCCCTACCGTCATAAATTACGAGTTGGAAGTAGAAATCAGGGTTAGTAACGTTCAAGATAGTTGCCTTGACGACATAGCCAGTGGTAGAATTTATTGTCCACAAGCAGGAGATGAAGCTGAAATAGAGCAGTGAGTGAATTAATTATAACAAAGATTAAGTAAGTATACGATGTCAAGATAACAGAATCCACAAGATATTACAGAGTTTATTTTATGTTTTATATATATATCTTATTCAATAAAAAATTGATAAGAGGTTATTGCGATTTGAAGATTTACATAGAATTTGTGAATGAATGACGGTTTTCGTCAACTAAGCAACTCACCCGGAAAAGACAGACGGGAAGTAGAGAGACGGCAGGTAACCGACTTGCCCGGATACAGCAGAGAAAGTTGTCCCGTTAGAAGAACACACTGCACAGAGAATTAACTGCTTCAGATAATTATCATCCGAATAATGATGGCTATTAAACCGTTTATTACACATGTGAACAAATAAATAAAAGCTAAATAAAAACCGATTTAACATATGAAACCTGTAGTTAGCCGTTGCCTACCATAGACTTGTTTGTAAAATGCATCTGTGTGGTTTATCTCTGTATACAATGTGTGAATGCTTGTCATTCAGTCGTCTTGACCGGCACCTGTCGTTAGGGGATCACAAGGATAGACAGGGTCGCCATTCTTGTCTATTGTCAGCAGGTCCTGTATAGGACGACCAGACCAGTCTTTGACCTTTGTAAGACAGTTCTTACTCTGACCACCGCGGCGTAAGCCACCGCCCATCCTGCCTTGAAGGACAGTCTTCAACAGGGTGTCGTGCCTGGTCATATGACCACGAAGATCAACTTACGTCGCTTCACTGTTAAACGCCTGTACTGCCTGTGTACATTTACACAATGTGTGTATGTTTGTGTATATCTACATCATGTGTGCTTGCTATTCTATTTTTATTTTCAAGCTAAGTTCGTATCTGTCCCGACGTTTCTTATGCTTAAATGTCACAACTAAATCACTTGCATACCATCAATGCATTAACAAGTCCATCAATTGTTCTGTTGCAGAAAGTTCTTTGTGATTTGAAGAAAATGTTTGTATGTAACAGTTTGTTCAACAATATTTTAAGTCCTGACCTCACTGATAAAAGATGTCCAATTTTCATGAAAATATGTTGTCTATCTCGGTTCTTAATGTCTTTCATTTTTGTATAAGAATAGTAATATAATTGCTTTAAATGATTGTCATATTTTAAGAAGTGAATTTTTGTGTCCAGCTTTAGTTTTCCTACATTTTCTCTCCTGGTTTTGAGGAATTGCTAGCGGAAAAACAGGCTGACTTGGAACAGGCTACGTCTGACAAAATGTGCACTTGTTTTTGTTTTATCAGCTAGGTTAATTTTATTGAAATTTAATTTCAACAGTCTCACATTTTAGCACAAAGTATAAAGATAACAAAATAACACGGCAGACAAGTCTGATGTACTAGTTCGAGAGCAGATGCCTTTAAAGGAAAGCTGGTTTTAAAGATTATTTGTGAACAAATTAAACAGCTTCAACATACTCATTAACATCGGTAAGTGAACGCGATTACGTACTTAGCTGCTGTTTATTCCGTTAATACTAGGTTTGTTGTGTAGTCACCTGGTGTAGATATTTTGGTATTTTCACTGATCCGACGGAATTTGGAGACCGGGGAGTGACGGTGTATATATTTAATCTCTGCTGTGTTTGTTTGTATGTGATTTTATTGAGTATTAGTCTGTTTGCTGGTTCCCTTATTTTAGAAGCATTCACAGTATATTACAAAAATACAGTCATTTAAGAGACATAAGTGGTGTTGGTATTATTTATAAATGTTATTGTTGAAATGTAATGCAGCTGTTAAATGAGTAAAATGTGTCGATTTTGAGGAGTGAGATATATTCAATTACATGCTAGTAAGTACATTCTCAGAATTCAGGGGCTTTTGCTAATATTATATTTATATATGAGTATAAATGTAGTCATAATAAGATAATAAAAGATGAGCATTGAGACAGAAAGAAATACTGATGACATTAATACCTCTGAGAAAGTAAAACACTGACCAGACGGGGGCACAGACTGCTGATCAACGGCCTCGTATGTCAGCCTGAAGCCTGAGGACGTGACGGAGCCGTCGCTGGAAAACTTGATGTACATGTACTGCCCACTGCTGTACAAGACTGTTTGTTGGGGTATGGAACTGGTCCTGCTAATGAGGGACGAAATGGATGGTTCGATCCCTGTCGAAGAAAGTATTTTAAATTATCAAGAACTTAAGTACTCCTTCTCTGACATTGGTAACCGAATTAAATGCTATTAATTTTTGCACACGGCTTAAAACAGAGGTCGTTTAATAAAACATAAAGAGCTTTTCACAATCTGAAAAAAAACCCAGAAAAACTCATGACTTTAGAGACTCAATAATCAAAACGTGGCTTTGATACTGACGTTTTGATATCTTCACATTGACGAGAGACAGCTAATTATTTAGAACAATATTAACTAAGCTCAACAAATTTGATAACTCCTATCGTCTTACGTTTACCCTTAAGTACCCTCTTACCGTTGTATAACTCCAAGAAATCACAGCATGTCTCCAGATTGAAGTTCAAGACAGACACCTTCACAACATAACCACTGCCAGCGTTTATCAGCCACCGACAGTTGGCATAACTGTACAGTAAACATGAAATCACATGTTAAGGTGAAATTATAACAGTACAAGGCCTAGTTTGCTAATTAACACGCGTAATCCGTATTGTTACACACAATACGTGTTGGTGTTCCTGTAAAAGTTGTCGTCTTTGATAGCTTGTTAAATTGTTGATAAAGTAGAAAGTAGAATAATAAATGTTACTTGAAGCATCCACTCACTCGAAATAGGGGGACGGGTAGTTAGGAGACGTCAGGTAACCAACTTGCCCAGGTGCAACATCCAGAGTTGTAGCATTCACAGAGCACACTGCACACAAAAGTCAATTTTTCAGCTTGTCATCATTGATACACAATTGACAATTGTTAGGAGAACAGAGAATAAATTAATAATGTCTTCCATATTGAAAAGAAATTTATTAAATACATTTATTAATGTCTAAAAAGGCAAAAATATTTTTCCATGATTGACAAAAAAGTAAGCGTGCAATTGAAGTCAGTTACTTAATAGCCTATGAGTGTTATAACATACTTCTATTTCTGCCTATTTCTGCCTATAATATTAAGCGTTTGAATATATAACAGGCGTTTCTTCGTATGTCTTATTTTGTACAAAAATAAAAATAAATAAATAAAATAAATAAAAAACTGAGCAGGGAAACAAAATAAACAAAACTCGAGTGATGTTTATGCAATGAGCTAATGGGTATTTGGAGCTCAATCAGTAATCATGCATTTCTCTGCGGACAAAAGAGATCAGATGGTGGATTGCAGAAATGGTGTGACTTTCATGTGAACTTTTCGGAAAAGGTTTGTTACAGAAGTCCTAGCATTGAAGATGAGTTTCGAGGATCTCTGTGTAGTTTGTAAATAAAAGAAGGCGGAGGATATGTTTGTAGAGATGGACGGAGGAATGGACAGACAAAGAGATACAGAGTGTGAGAAAAAAAAGAAAGACAGGCAGATGTACATACTATTGTCAGAATATACAGCAGAGAAGGGGAACAAAGTTAAGTGCTGATCACCGAGTTCGTAGATCAACGGAAAAGATCATAAGTAGAAAAGTAAATAAGTGAATAAATATTGGAATTAAAAGAAGTCTTTGATATTTGTTGATTGCGTAGTTCGCAAGAAATGAAAACTTAAAAAAAGACCAAAGTATTAGTCATCGTCCGTCTCTACTAGTCCTCAATATGAAAATATTTCTTCTTGTAATACTGCTCTGATTTATTATTGTGCTTAGAATACATAGAAGGCCTGAAGTATTGAAAGAAATTAATTTGATTACAATGAAGATGTTTTTAGTCATAAATGAATTCGCATATAATAAGCTATGGAGATATTCAGTTACTGTTTAGTCGACGATGACTTCATTATTGGTTAAAACTATTACAAATGAATACTTACAAACTGCATTATAAAATATATCACGTTGTTAAGTCATAATAGGAGGGGCCAATTAAACTGGATAACAAATGTTTTAGTATACCTGAAATTAACATATCTACATATAAAATACTTTCCGTCCCCAAAAAACATCCACCTACACGTCACTCACCTGATGTCGTTGTCGTTGTTGTAGATGTGGGAGTAGTATCTGGGGAATGAGAAAAAATACAGTATAAGAAACGTTGCTAATTAAGACATAAAACGCAAACTTTATAATCAGCTTCTAAAGAAAATTATGTATGTATTTACACATAAAAGTGGATTAACAATAAATGATAAGAGAGAGGTATAATAAGAATCAGTACTAAATAAATGTCAAGCGACTCACCTGATGTCGTAGCAGTTGTAGCTGTTGTCGCCGGGCCCCGGTAAAAAAAAATAAAATAAAGCGGATACTTCAAAAATTGAATAAATTCACGAAGTTATAAATCACTGTACTACGGATCGTGCTCTGTAATGATATCTTTGTACTTTGAAACGTAAGATAATGCAAACATACAAAATGCACGTAACAAAACAAAGAAACAGACCTAATTAATTCGGCTTTATAAATAAACTGCTTTATATTTTCTTAAACATAATGATAATTGTAATTAAATGGGATTTGAAAACCCAACAGTAAACAATACAAGAAAGTCAGGCGAGTTAATGAAAGTCTCACAATCTTGTGAGTGTTCACTAAGTACGAAAATTCATTTTTTTTATTGTTGACACTATGAGGCAGATAAACAACTGTATGTGTGTGACCAAAATTTGTACCAACCTACATATAAATAACACCCTAAGGGGGCATTCTTTGACTAAACGCTATTGCCAGGTAATAACTATGCCAGCGGATTACAACTGTGACAGTTTAGGAACTTTTAGATGCACTAATCTTAGTCATGTCATGTGACTTACCTGATGTCAGTGTGGTTGTGGTTGTAAATGGGTCTGAATAAAGAAAAACAAATTTTGCTGCAAGCTTTAGGTGTGATCCTAATCAATATATAGTAATACTGACTTTCTTAAAAGATCAGTACTTAACATTCCTCATAACATAAACATGTGATAATACGTACAGTGATGACCAAGAAAGTTTCCGATACATAAAGAAAAAGATTTGTTTTCACTTGTAGTTTTGCAAAAGCATGAAAGTTACTTTACTCATTTGTTGTTGTAAGTGTTCGACCTGAGGATAATTTAAACACCAACGACGATATTTAATATAATAAATTTTTTTTTTACTCAGGACTTGTGATAATTAGTAACTAGTCTGAAGCCTCACTTGATGTCCGTGTTGTTGTGGTTGTAGGTGTTGAATCTGAATAAGAAATAAGTTGAATAAGAAACAATTATAACGGAAAGGATTATAAGCAATCATGATGAAGACCTAGAATCATTCTGTATAACTAACAAACACGATAACATTTATAGTATTAGCAAGCATTACTATTGTGTTATAAAACAAAAACATTAAAAGAATTGATGACATGAATCAGAATTTTTTTCAGAGCGTTATTGATGAATAAATCAATTCATAAGAACCTGAAAATTTCGAATTCTAAATTATATTAAACTTAAGTGTGCAGAAACGCTAATTTTATAGCGGTTTTCACTAAAACTTAAAAAAAATACCAAAGTATTAGTCATCGTCCGTCTCTACTTGTCCTCAGTATGATGATGTTTCTTCTTGTAATACTGAACTGATTTTTTATTGTGCTTTGAAAATAAAGGCCTGAAGTATTGAAAGAAATTAATTTGATTACAATGAAGATGTTTTTAGTCATAAATGACTACATATAATAAGCTATGGAGATATTCAGTTACTGTTAAGTCGACGATGACTTCATTATTGGTTAAAACTATTACAAATGAATACTTACAAACTGCATTATAAAATATATCACGTTGTTAAGTCCTGATGAGAGGGGCCTTTTAAACTAGGTAACAAATGTTTTAGTGTATTTGAAATTCGCACATCTACATATAAAATACTTTCCCTGTCCCCAACAAATATCCGCCTACACGTCACTCACCTGATGTCGTTGTCGTTGTTGTAGATGTGGGAGTAGTATCTGGGGAATGAGAAAAAATACAGTATAAGAAACGTTGCTAATTAAGACATAAAACGCAAACTGTATAATCAGCTTCTAAAGAAAATTATGTATGCATTTACACATAAAAGTGGATTAGCGATAAATGATAAGAGAGAGGTATAATAAGAATCAGTACTAAATAAATGTCAAGCGACTCACCTGATGTCGTAGCAGTTGTAGCTGTTGTCGCCGGGCCCCGGTAAAAAAAAAATAAAATAAAGCGGATACTTCAAAAATTAAATAAATTCACGAAGTTGTAAATCACAGTCCTAAAGAAAGTATATGACGGATCGTACTCTGTAAATATATCTTTATACTTTGAAACGAAAGATAATGCAAACATACAAAATGCACGTAACAAAACAGACAAAGAAACAGACCCGGGAATATTGATAGGCGCACAAGGATTATATCCAGGCTCTAAAATCGTAAGAACAATTCCTGATGAGAAGGAAAGGTAACAAAAAGCGGACTAGCTCCTAATTTAATTATCAAATCTTTCTGTCAACTAAAGATATTAACAAAGACGAACGTTAACGCAAAAGACACATTCCTAAGTTTGTGTTTGTAAATACCGACAGTTATATTCTATGTTTGTATATGGACAGGAGTATTCTTACGGTTAAATCAATCCAGTATGACTACTTTATGTGTTCTTGCCTGTGTATATCTACACAAGGTGTATTGTTTGTATATATAATGTGTGCTTAAGTATATACAATGTGTTTCTGCTTGTTTATATAAGGAGTATTTGTACATATGTACACAATGTGAATATGCTTGTGTACATCTACACAGTGTGTGCATACTTTATCTAATATATGTTTGTATCAGTCTTATCCTTGTTCATCCGTGAGGGCCACAACTAAATCACTTGTGAACCCACATCGCGTTAAAATTTTTAAGTTGGGCAAGTTTTATGCAGCTCTTTATGATATGAAGAAAATCTTTATATGTAAGTTTGTTCACGAGTGTGTTTAATTTAAATCTGTCTTTGCAGATTGTGTTTCTTTATATATTTTGTATGTAAAGGACGCACACCTTATAAAGTTGATGTGTGCTCAGAAAAAGATGTCAGTCGCATATTGCATAATGCACTCATAAATATGCAAAACGTAGAGACATAAACAAACAGTTGAGTAGGTCTTGACACATTGATATCGTTCAACTAACTACACGTGACTCACTTGAGGTTGTTGCTGTATCTGTGAGCATAGAACCTTGGGAATAACAAACAGAAACAGAAACTAATAAGGAATGATCCTACTTGAAACTTGATATGCAAACTGCACATTCAGTTTTCTAATAAAAAAAATAATTCGGCTTTCTAAATAAACTGCTTTATATTTTCTTAAACATAATGATAATTGTAATTAAATGGGATTTCGAAACCCAACAGTTGTAACGTTTTTAACGAAAGAGTGTGTTGAATGTGTTTGCGAGCGCGTGTAACATCTGCATGTAAACCACGCTCGCCGCACTCTTTCACCTTTTTCAACAAAAAGGTCCGGCCAACGATTTACACATTTAATGTTTATGAAATTAAATTAGCGATGTGATGAAGATGAAACAAAATAAAAGGACGCTACCCCCTCCAGCGTCAACCTCCTCCTAACGTACGTTCCAGATGGTTGGCGCTGACGAAATCACTGGCTTGACCAGCTGGTTAATCCCATGAATCTGTTCACGCAGTTCGTGAAGCTAAGGATAAGTATACACACGATAATACGCCACAGGATATCCGCCACGTTGGATATCCGCTGCAGGCAGTTTACCACACACCGGTCACTCCACGGAGCTCTGCCCTCTCCAACTCCTGGTCTCGTCTCCCCGGTTACACCGTCTCCCTTTATTTACGTCATTTACTCACTGACGCAAAAGAATCGTCACGCAGAGCTACGTCAGCGCTCGCGCGACTGCTCTTCCCTGACCACAGGGAAAGTTAAAAATAAAAATGAATCTAACAAGATTCGACTCAATCGCGAATCGTTACAACAGTAGACAATACAAGACAGCCAGGTGACTTAATGAAAGTCCCACGATCTTTTGAGTGTTTTTTTTAGGTAAGAATTTTTTTTTTTACTGTTGAGACTGACTATGAGGCAGACAAACAACTGTATCTATATGACCAAAATTTGTACCAACCGGCATATAAATAAGACCCTGGCGGCATTCTTTGACTAAACGCTACTGCCAGCGGATTACAACTGTGACAGTTTAGGAACTTTTAGATGCACTAATCTTATTCATGTCATGTGACTTACCTGATGTCAGTGTGGTTATGGTTGTAAATAGGTCTGAATAAAGAAAAACAAAATCTTGCTGAAAGCTTTAGGTGTGATCCTAGTGAATATTAAATAATACTGACTTTCTTAAAAAATCAATACTTAATATTTTCGTAACATAAACATGTGATAATACGTACAGTGATGACAAAGAAAGTTTGCGATACATAAAGAAAAAAAGTTGATTAAACTTGTAGTTTGGCAAAAGCATGAAAGTTACTTTACTCACTTGTTGTTGTGAGTGTTCGACCTGAGGATAATTTAAACACCAACGACGATATTAAATATAATAAAACTATTTTTACTCAGGACTAGTGACAACAAGTAGTCTGAAGCCTCACTTGATGTCCATGTTGTTGTGGTTGTAGGTGTTGAATCTGAATAAGAAATAAGTTGAATAAGAAACAATTATAACGGTAAGGATTATAAGCGATCATGATGAGGAATCATTCTGTATCACTAACAAACACGATGGCATGAATCAGAACTTTTTTCAGAGCGTTATTGATGAATAAATCAATTCATACGAACCTGAAAATTTCGAATTCTAAATTAAATTAACTTAAGTGTGCAGAAATGCTAATTTTATAGTGGTTTTCACTAAAACTTTAAAAAAAAGACAAAAGTATTAGTCATCGTCCGTCTCTACTTGTCCTCAGTATGATGATATTTCTTCATTATTGGTTAAAACTATTACAAATGAATACTTACAAACTGCATTATAAAAGATATCATGTTGTTAAGTCACGATAGGATGGGCCAATTAAACTGGATAACAAATGTTTTAGTATACCTGAAATTAACATATCTACATATAAAATACTTTCCCTGTCCCCAACAAACATCCACCTACACGTCACTCACCTGATGTCGTTGTCGTTGTTGTAGATGTGGGAGTAGTATCTGGGGAATGAGAAAAAAATACAGTATAAGAAACGTTGCTAATTAAGACCTAAAACGCAAACTGTATAATCAGCTTCTAAAGAAAATTATGTATGTATTTACACATAAAAGTGGAGTAGCTGAAAGCTTTAGGTGTGATCCTAGTGAATATTAAATAATACTGACTTTCTTAAAAGATCAGTATTTAATATTCTTCTCTATTCATACGAACCTGAAAATTTCGAATTCTAAATTATATTAAACTTAAGTGTGCAGAAACGCTAATTTTATAGCGGTTTTCACTAAACTCACCTGTCCTTATGGTTGTGGATGTGGATGTGGATGTGGATGTGGTTGTAGTTGTGGCTGTCGTACCTGGGAAATAAAAAAAATAAAGAAAACTGTTGTGAGGCAGCAGGAAAAAGTATTATACATGTATTTGCTTCATGTAAACTCTGGGAGTTATATATCTAGCGGCATAGCTACTAGCATGTTGTAGCTACAAAACAACAAATGACTGTGTTTGGGTCCACAGGTCTACCCGAATAAACTGAAGGCGGAAGAAATTTGACAGACATGCGTAATAGTGGGCAGGAAGGTTCTAGTCGCACACATCATACATATATATATTTTTTTTTGCCTAAAAGAGGCAAAGACTCAAGAACACATGCAGAAATACAGATAAATACACTATCTATACATCTAGATAAAATGTGACACCTAATGTGCTCAAGGATAGGGCTGTGAATATCGAAGCCAAGGAAACCAAAGTAAATAAATATGAAAGGTTTAATGAATATTTTACTGAATAAAGTGAACGACCCCATTGGCTTCCCTGGAAAAAATCTTTCTTAATCTGCGTAACAAAAAAAAATTATTTCTATATAAAGTATTGTGAAAAAGACGCAAGTAAATAAAGAAATAAAGTTGTTTCTGTCTTTTGTTTGGGATGTAATATTATCGTAAAGTCATTACTCACTTAATGTTCTAGCAGCTCTAGGTGTAATAGGTAAACCTGAAAGATAAAAAGTAGAAAAAGTAAACACCAACAAAGACAACAAACGCAAGAAGAAAGATGTTTTAGACTCAGCACCAGTATTACAAATATTTATTTCGAGAGTCACCTGTGGTCCTTGATCTTGTGGTTCTTGTCGGACCTAGCAAAATAAAAAAATCATTTCACGACATAAAATGTTTGCTATTTATATGTATATGAAAGCAGGAGCAAAGAAAAAGTCGTATTGAATTTTTTGTGTATATATGTCTATTTGCATGTGTGAGAGACATTATCTTTCGTTATTTACGGACAGTTTTACTCTTGTTTATATTTATGCATGTAAATATACAGTGATACCTCGGTTCTCGAACATAATTCGTTCCGGGAGGACGGTCGAGAACCAAATTGTTCGAGAACCGAAGCAATGAAACCCATAGGAAATAATGGAAACTGGATTAATTCGTTCCAAGCCCCAGAAAATGCCTATTTACTGGCCTAATTTGTATATAATATGTAGAAAAACATGAGTCTCAACAAGAAATAAGAAATAAAAGTGTATTTATTAAAACAAAAACAAAAAAATAATAAAATGTACTGTACAGTACAGTAAATTGTGTTTCATTTACTGTACCTGTACCAAACTTTATGGCAGGAGGGAATGAATGTGGAGAGAGGAGGGAAGGGGGATGGTTATTGTTTTGAAGGGGAGTCCTCTTCAATAAAAACAGAGGGTAACTGCTCTTCGGGTGTTTCTGTTCTCTGTATCTTTTGCTGAGGAGAATCAGAATCTTGCTCTGCAGGTGCTTGTCTGATTTCTTTACGGAAGAATTTGTCAATTGTTTGCTGTTTTTTTCTCCTTTGCAAAATTTTGCGGAAAGTGGACATAACATTGTCATTAAAAATGTTAACTGCTCTATTTGCTACCACTTTATCAGGGTGATGTTGTTCAACAAAATTTGCGATTTCTGCCCATTTTGCACACATTTCATGACTCTCTCCACAAAAACGTGACTCTCTCTCTCTCTGCACTCACACTGATGACGCAAGCAAGGCAGGACGTTCGGATGTTCGAGTTCCAAATATTTGTTCGGATTCCAAGACAAAATTTTCTCGAATTTCCTGGTCGAATACCGATTTGGTCGAAAGTCAAGGCGTTCGAGAACCGAGGTATCACTGTATATCTAACAAACGGACGAATAGATAGATACTCAGACATGCATTATCCGAAACGTCTTGATCAAAGGTGTCTCACCTGATGTCCTTGCTTTAGTGGTTGTTATTGGTCGACCTGTGAAAACAAATCAGAAAGAAACAATAAAAAAAGTATAAGGACGATCTAAATTATGCATAAAATGCAAAATTACACCAAAAACTAAAAACTTTTAAAATAAAAAAGATGATATATCACTGCTTTTGGCAATTTTGACGATTGTGATTGTTTGAATGGGTTTGGTGAGGTTGCACGAAGACAATAGAAATCTCTTTTTTAGTCACATTTTTCATTTTTCGTGCTTTAAGTAAACCCACAGACAAAGGATACAACTACAGGTAGTCCTCGACTTACGACGGGGATCCGTTCTTAACGCAGCGTCGTAAACCGAATTTCGACGTAAGTCGGATCATACGTTCATACAGTACTGTACCATAATAACAGTACAGTACTGCAAACACTTAGCCTATCCAAACACCTTTCCTAGCACAGTACCCTACATAACTATCAATAAACATAAGTACAGTAAAATATTGTGCAGTACAGTACGTTTAATAATGAAATACTGTATTGTAAGTGCTGTAAGTGCTGTAAGAGTAATAAACAGTGTACGACGCTAAAACTCGTACGTCGGAATGAGCGTCGTATCATGAACCTATCTACGTCCATGGTCGTATAAAGCGTCGTAACCACGAAACGACGTAACTCGAGACCGTCGTAACCCGAGGACTACCTGTACAAGGCGGGCTGTATATCGCAGGCTAGTGACCGAACGAATAAAGAGCAAAAGTATGAAGCGCATCTTGTATACATACATCAGCTGTCAAAAAACGTTACGATGATATACAATTACTAAAATAAATACTATATTGCTTTCACAATCAGAGTAAGGGACACAAATGCTGTACGTGACTCACCTGATGATCTTGTTGTTTGTGCGAGTGTTGAGCCTAGACAAAAAAAAAAACACAAAAAAACAAACTTCAGAGATATTAAAGGAAGCAAAGAGCCTAAAGGTGTAGACTATGCTTCCAGACCAATATATAATACATGTAAATAATACACCTAACTAAATTAGCTGAAATTGTATAATATACCTATATAATTAATTGCTAATTTCCTCGCACCAGATTGTTTTGAAGTTGATAAAGTTATTACAAATTTCTCTTAAATGCTGGAGAAGTTTTTCTATCAGCATGCGACTGTTGAAAATATTTAACTTTCTACCTGCTCCCAGGTAGGATTGCTCTTTCACTAGCAGGTCCTTGCTTTCAAGGTTTTGGCAGTAAGATATGATCGAATTGTTTATAGATATATACCTATCGCTAGTGGCTAGGGTGAGTCTGCGACTCTAAAAAGTTTAGGCATCTGCTCGAGATGAAAGGTGAGAGCTGCAGCATCCGGGTACAAATCATTGTGCTGAACAGCGTTCCATTCACTGAACACGACCAGGATGTGCTACTTCAAACTGCGTTCAGGATCCTTTTTCGCAGTATATACAGTTTTTCTGTTTTGTATCCGTCGTACGTGATAGTCGGAGCGTTAACTTTGACAATAGTGACCTCTGCCAATCCCACAATATCAAGCCTGTATAATTTCTTTGCATCGGTGACATCTTGCGCATCATGTTTTGTCTGGTTTGGTTAGCAAAGATCCTATTTCTGGACATGTACGCGTGGTGGCGCCCAAACCCTGTCCAAACCACATCCAGACCGATACGCTTTCACTCAATGGGTCAACTAGGTCGCCAACACGTGGCCCTGGTTGCTACTTTCATCGTTAAAAGCTTTTGCCCGGAGGAGTGTTGATTTGGGCGGTACTTTTATCGAGGAAATCGTTCGCCAGATGCCGGGAAAGCAGAGTGTTACAGCGCTAATGGACCAACCGATGGGAGGGAGCGCCAGGTTGATAACGGTGTGGCGCAACAAACTTGCCCCAGTTGATCCAGCTTTCGGGAACGGGTACTTGCCTTCGTGAAAGCTTGGAGATAAGGAACATTGCCCTAAAATAAAGCTGGCCCCGAGACCAAAAAAGAGTGTATATATATATATAAATAGGAGTATGTGTTTGCATCTGTAGCTTAGGGTTGGGGGTGGTGTAAAAACATCCTATGACAAAGATTTATCCTTAGTTTACGTGTGTTTATATTTGATTTACGTGATAACACACATATATATATAAAGATAATTAAATGGCTAGAAGAAGAAGAGATTGAGTGATACAAACATATTAGTTTTTAATATGTTATAAAGAAACCAGTGAGTGCGTGGGTGGATGAATGTGCAGGTGTGAGAAATATTGTATCGAAAAAATGTAATGTATATACTTGCGGCTTATTTATGAATAAAACAGAGATTATTTTTCTGAATTTGGTGGGTACGGCTTATATACAGGTGCACTCAATAGACCGAAATTTACGGTGTGCATATGCATATATAAAATTATACCTTGGTGAAAGAAAAATAAAGAATCTTAAATCTTGAGAAAAATTCGTCTCTAACACATAACTCATCAACGGTCTTAACAGCTCAGGGTACGAGCTCAGTCAGACCGTGCCGCACAACGCATAAGATTCATGAAACCTGATGCGAGAGGAAGTAGTTCTTGATGACGTCATCGTGCAGAACCGGGTAGCACGGGGCACCCACCCTCCCTCTCCTGTGAGTACATGCACCACACGAACGGTTTGTGTGATTTTTAATAAAGATCATAGCACACACACATACAAAAACTTATCACTGAGAGCAGAAGCAAGGTGTACAAGACGTCATCAACACCAGTCGCTTGACTCCAGTCAACTAAAAGCTAAGACACAAACTTGACTTACATATGTTAGACATACAGGTACTACCTAGCAGCGAGCTGATCACACGGCTTTAAAGCGCTTATTGATCTTTATTAATTGGTATTGTTGTTTTATGGTTTAGTCGTCATCAGTGTACCACACTCTTGCTGCCACTAAAAACGAAAGCAAGAAGAAGTCTAGCATACTGTGCACAATAAGGAGTGTGACGACCCCAAAGGCAAGCATCGTCAACGCCATGCTGCTCAGTGGCAGGGAAACAGAAGCGGAGGTGGAGGTCACTGTAATGAAGCAGCAAATTGTTTTGTGGTGTGAGCTGTCGAGACAATCTGGAAACCAATTGTCCTTTTGCAGCAAAATCACATAAGCTTCATTAAGGGTTTTATTGACACAAAAAGATTTCGTCTTTAAAATACAAATATACAAACTGTTACAAAGCGGATGTGTGAACCAGGATGTAAAACAGTTATAGAGGCTGTGCTGTAGAGCAATTTAATGGAAAAGCTGTGGAGGATATGTGTTTAATTTATTAATTAAATTAATTTTTTCCATTTAATGATAAACAGCTAAAGTGGTTCTTTCAAAGAATGAGGTTTCATTACTGGTGGCCACAAATGCCGATCACTCTAATGTTAGATGTTTTTCCTGTAATATCTGTAAAAAATCATTTTGCTAGATAAATTGTTAATCAATCTGTATCAGCTTGTGAACGTGATATATTATTTGATAAAAACAATGTAGTAAAAGTTTTTAAAAGTGTTTTAGGGAGAAAAAGGAACAAAGAATGAAGTGAAGAACCTCTGTGATCGGCCAGTCTTACCTTCACGCCAGGTAAATCAGCAGACAGCGAGGAGGACCTGTCACGTGCAGTCACAGAAAGTCCTGTCCACGAGGTCAAGCAAGGTGACACTCAAAGGAAGACGAAGCCTGTCACTGAGTTGCTTCATGTGGGTTCGTCCATTTAAAAGACTTCGCGTCTGCCCATTAGCATACATTTTTTGCTGTGGGTACATTTAAGAAAAGCAGGGTGGGGAGGGACCATTTAAACCAACCTAATGTTCTACATGATAAAAAATGTACACATATTTGGTGGTTTCGTTAATTCAAAGTAGTGTTTTCCCATAGATATATCTCGCGATAAAAGGTATCCCGCTGGTAGGGGGCCACAACAGAATCAAGCAAAGCACATCCTGGTACATGCCCTTCAGATCAGTCTTACTGAACAGAACTTACTTTACTGCAGTTTATGTTATCTAGCATCCAGGACACGTGTAAACACATCGATGTTTGATGACATTGCAACAAACAGTAAAAGACAGCTTACCTAAAACAAAGTAAAAACACTAAAACAATTCATATGAAACACAAACTGTCCCCATTAGTAGATGTAAAGTCTGCCTCCTATATCTTTAAGTCACTGAAGAATTCAATTTATAATTGAAACGATGAGGAAACATAAACAAAGTCTACATGAAGATGCCTATCGCTTAGAGGTCGATTTTTCGCTGTGATTTCGCCTCGACTATAAGAAACATAAACACAAACACCCAAACACAATCAAGTGCACAAAAATGGGAGCTACATACATAATATTTGAGATAGGTGTCAGTTTTGCTTTCATTCTAATAATGCTTAGGTACGGTATTGAGATTTCAATAATAATAACAACAATATCAAATGGGAATGTATAAAACACAATATCTCCGCTAAAGGCGGACTCCTTCCTCCAAATAAAATCACAAAATAATAACAAAGACTTAAAACAAAATCACAAAATAGTAACAAAGATGTAGAAGGAAGAACAACCCGAGGAATCGCTGAGTTCCGGCAGTTAAGGATGATAACTGTAGATGTAACGGTAACGACACCAGAGAATTAGCTTAGTGACCAAATACTGGCAAGATAATGAGTAATCTTGAGAATATGAAGAAATGTTATCACATGAAACTGAAAAAGGGTGATCATCCCTTCAGTTTACTCAATGTAGCTCGAGGTCACTGCCGAAGAGCGCCGAGGCAAAAAGAAAGTTTTAAGGAGTGTTTTGTACTAAGTTTACCACAAAAAAAAAAAACAAAACCCACACACACACACACACAAACAACAGTGGTTCACTTCTGTAGACCCTATACAATAAAAACCCTGTGACTCAGTGTTTCACTTATAGACTATAACCTTGACCAGACAAACAGACGGTTAATGGTCGATTCCAATACGATTGTACCCAGGAGGCTAACTGCTTCGCTGCCCGTTGTATTCTACACATAAAAGATGGGGAAACATTTGCAGTAAAAGGGTGTAGTCCTGGGACACGCATCCTTCTTCGTTATAAGTAATAATTGAACCATAGCGACTTTTGTAATCGTTTTTTTCTGAATAATGACCCGTTAAAGGAGCACTTAGCAGCTCCACATATCACAGGATGACGACGACAGCTTCCTGGTCGCAGGTCCGCTCCCGGTGTCTGTCGCAATCCAGAAAACCGTTTGCGCAAGGACGGTGAGCAACAGAAGGAGGGTAGGATTCATTTAAGTTTAGTGACCGACATAGATCCTGGGTGTTACTAGAGGGCGCTACCTGACAGGACTGACTGTCATGACAAGTCTGCTCGCGCTGCTTGTGCTGTAAACACATCAGACGAAAGGGATTCGGAGAAAAGGCGCTCAGTGTTCTCTGAAACTTTCAAGCCGGAGGTTCAGTACACATACAGTAAACATTGCAATCTGCGTAAGCATAGGCTACTCTTGTCCTGATATTTGCATGCTAACGACTTTGGTTTACATAGAGTACATAATGAATCAAGACACGCGTACTCACACATACACACAATAGACAGAGGATGAGGCGGTACCACTAACACATACTTGCAAACACGTGGTGGAAGTAAAATTTAATTTTTTTAAACAGGAAATGCTTAATTAGGAAAAATTAAAAAAAAAAACACAAAAAGGCTTTTTTTAATATAAATTTACACTAAAGCTAGCAGCGGTTTATGGCAAGTTTTGCTTTTTGAGCAGAGGAGGAACATTAAGTTATCATAAATACACCGACAATCAAGGCCTCTGCAAATGTAGTGACTATAATAATTATGTACTATAAGTGTAAAAATGAGGCTTGAACAGTTTGTTTGTTTTTTTTTCTCTATGAAGGAGATGAGTAGTCTGTTGTCTTCTGTTAATGTAAAATCAATCGAAAAAATGTTCCCCGGTCTCCATTTGCTTGAGAAATAGTGAAATAAATTCTTTTCAACTTTTCAGAAATCTGGCTTTGGCTCTGTTCGTGTAGAGCAGCCGTTTAGAGTTCCTGACCAGTTGCCAGTTTTTTTTTTACTAGCTGAGCATCTGGGACTAGTGGACCTTTATGCACGCGTTTATACGCTGCCTCATTATATGAAGAATGCATTTTATGGTTCTCTCTAGCGTTTCCATCATTATTTCCTTACATTCAGCGCACAACTTTCTGAATAAGAAAGCCAGCAATACATACAAATATAGCACGTATTTTGAGCAACCGATACCTCGTCGATAGAACTTTGTAAGGATGACGGAGGGAGGTGGGGACGCTCGATGCTCGTTATTCTCATCAGGAAGAGGGGACAGTGCTACTTGAGAGTTCGAAGCCAGGTGGTGACCGTGGCACACAGGGTCACTATCCTCTTCAGTAAACACTTTCAGGACGATAAGACATGCATGAATTTTGGTTTACAATTAATTAATGAAAGAAAACTCGCGTTCTCACACACATCTGCACAATGTGTTTGCAAATTATGTGAACGACACATTTTAAAATGCCAGTAAGAAAATTCTTTTTCACACAAACACAGCGAGAGGTGAGATCTGATGTTACAATATAAAAATAAAACGAATAACAACAGTGGATATATTGAAGCCATTTTTAAGGTCACGATATATTGAGGAGCAATATGTGGCATTTACTAATGGATCACAAATACACTTTTGGAAGCAATGGTTTCCATTTAGCCATGTGACTCCTTAAATAACGGCACTATCTGTAATTGCCTACATCATATTAGAAGGATTGTCATATTTTTAGTATGTCAGCGTCGCCGGATGCACGTTCACAACCGCTCACACAGCCGCCACCAACACACACACACTCGCTCAGCGGCAGGACACGACGTACCTATCGAACCTTTGATGAACGAAGATAACAACAAAGACGAAATGAACAGTACAAGTAACAAGTTTAATAACATGTAGATGAAAATGAGAAAAGAGAAAAAAATGATTAGAGAAAAACACATACGCGTACACGCACACACACGCAAGAAAACAGGGGACTTCACCCCGCCCCCCTAAGAAAATGGTAACGAGAGAGGCTAGTAAGGGAGGTAAAAAAAAAACCTGCTTACATTGCGGCACAGTACTGTCAGAGTTCTTGCCCCTGAGGCCTTCAGGTCTGACGTTAGATGTAGTGCACCGTGTACTCTGTTGACCCTGTGTACACTGTGTACTCTGTTGACACTGTCTCTTTCACTTTCTGTCGCCTTAGTCGACGCTGTCACGCTGACCACCAGTTCACCGTCTATACGATGTGCACAGGCACAGAGTAAACAGACTCACGCACACACATGCGCAGCATCTCATTCGTTAATCTAGGCTTCCATAAATATTTATAAATGTAAGACCATCAAGAAATCACTCACTCACTCGGCTTGTGATGAGTCCGGCGGTCACCCGCTCCCAACCAACAGTACCGGAAGCCCACTCCCGTCTCACACAGACCCTGGTGGTCACCAAGCGGCTACTGAACCTGCACCAGCCCCACGGAACAGTAATCCCCATTGCTACAACAAGCAGCAGACTCAGCATCAAGCAGACGACACTTGACGTAGCATGGGCATGACGTCAGGCGTTGCTACAGTCAGCGAAAAAAAGGCCTTGACCTTCCCCACCACCCGCGAACTGGGTAAAAATAGCCTGGAATATGACGTCAGACGTCGTCTGCTGTCAGCCTTTCTATTACCGGTGTCCCTAGCGCTGAAAGAAACACATGCACAGAAAAATGTCTGACACGCAACATTGTGTGTGTATATATATATATATTGAGAGATATTTCTAACTATAATTACATGTGTTGTTTAAACAAGCTTTCTGTATGAGTTACAGCTATAGGATCAGGGACCTAGCCTATGTTTCTATGGTTACCTGCTTCTTTCTGCATAGGGTAAGGTGAGAGGCGGATGAAAGATTTTGTGTACATAGCCAGGAACGTGTTTTTTCCTTTGTTTGTATTGTTTTTTGTAATAGTATTTTATTTTTTGTATTTATCGTATAATAAACAACAAAGAACATTGTCAAAAAATGCAATAACAACTAAAAACAATGAAAAGATCTCAGACACGAGGCTGCCTTGTCTCCCGTAGCTGGATGAACACGTAAGCCAATTTTGTCTTCAAAACATTGCAAGCCCCGAGGTTTTAAATTTTTTTTTTCATGTTGGGTAGGGGCTGAGATTTCCTGAACATGAGATTTCCAGTTCCTTTAGATCAATCTGTAGTTGAAGATATGCGCCTATTAGCCCTTTATTACTGGAGTTGTACAGGCAGGCAGGCAGGCAGGCAGACAGACAGACAGGCAGGCAGGCAGGCAGACAGGAAGGCAGGCAGGCAGGCAGGCAGGCAGGCAGGCAGGCAGACAGACTATTGAAGTTTGCGACCTCTATTTGAACATTTCGCGGGAAAGGGAAGAGGAGAAGTTCTCAGGTTATAACATCACAGAAAGACTATTGCAGTGTAGGAAATGTGGAAGGCACAAGGGTAGACAGACATTGAAAACTCCAATGTTTCATTGACCTAAAGACAGTGTAGCCGCTGTCACCTTTAGGTAGACGGAGGATGGGGTGAGCTAAAAGTAACCAGCCCGACACTAAGCAGCAGCCAATCGATCCATACCCCTCCGATACTCATCCTTGTACACACACACACACACAAACACACAGACACCCAGCAGCCACACGCTATGTCAAGTCTTCAATGCCGACTGCAGTCCTCCCCTGTACAAAATGGTTTTTATTACTTCACACCTAGACGGAAACGCATTGAAGCCTCCCTGAAGTCTTTTACATTAAAGTACACCTCTGGCATGAGGGTGGATTATAGAGATCGGTGTAACTGTACACGTCCGGTGGGGTTCACCTTCGCAACACATGTTTGCAGGGTGGTATCTATCACTCTGAGTTTAAAAGTAAAAAGAAACATCGTATGACTTTCTACTCCTTAATTTAACCGAAATAAAATCTATATATATTAAAGCTATTCTGACTTTTGTTACCCAGTTTATTTTGCCTCGTGCGTGAGGTTTAAACAATAATTGATAGGCGTGCATAGGTCTACGATCCACAATCATTTCGTCAGTCGGAGCAAGAGTTTGACATTTCTCATACAACAGTTGACAAGAGTTGATATCGTCCAAGTTCCCCATATACCATATCATATAATGTATTGATCATGAAGGGGTATCCATACTCTAGATTGATATAAAAGAGTAGGTTTTATAATAAAACAACGTTCTTGAGGTAAACACCAAGTCATCTGCAAACAGAAGAATAAACAATTCAACTAGACTGTGTCCAAGCTGTACACCACGTCTTCATAGAATTGTTCGCTCTCTTGCTTCTCTATTAGCTAGATGATTACAGCTGATGGACAAGGCTTTAAAAGTGGTCAACCTCGTCAGAGGATGGGGGTCAGCTTGAGAGTAGTCAGGCAGATAGAGATGAGAGGAAGGGTCCAGGTAGAGAATAGCATCAGTTGATGCGCCTTTCATTAAAGGAAGTAATAAGCGGAATCTACCTACAAATACAAAACTGTAAATAAGTTGTACAAAAGCCGAGATGTAAGAAGAATGCGGTTACTACATCTTGCATTGCGCTTGCGGTGTCTTGCCGTATACGGATAAAATTGAATATTTCAATATTAGAACTGATGTCTCAATAAGAACCACCGGGTATCTCTGCTAATCAATGATTATGATGAAATGAAAGTACAACAATATTGTGCAGGCGAACCGCTTTATTACACATACTTTTCCGCTGAACACTTACAGTTCCTAGACTTATACACTTCTTGGCTACTAAAATCTGATTATTTGTTTTTTTGAGATTACAATCTGAATATAGTCAACATAATGAAAATGTGTGACTATTCCTGTGAACTTCTTGTCACAGTAAGACATAAACAGTAAGACATATCATTGAAAGATTTTTCATAAAATGTAACGAGAGTCAAAAGTATACAGGACTTGATCTTCCCATCATCAATACACATAAAATAGCTCCATTGTTATGAAATACCACTATAATTAAGGTGATGGCTAAGCAGTCCATTATATTTATTTTCGTTGACATTGTATAATAAAACCAGTTATAGAAAACATAGAATGAACGATCAAGTCTATTTGCAATACACTCTAAACAAAAACAGGGTTAGAAACAGCTTTAAAGCTTTAAAGAAAATTGCATATATATATATACAGTAAATAGTTCCTTCACTCATCTCAAAGATGAAATAAAATAAAATAATATTGCCCAAAAGAAAGCTTTTTTAGTACATAAGGATGATAATTTTATCGCACAAACTTTGACCTTATGCCTCTTGCTGGTTAGTCTTTTGCCTGGAGGCACAACAGGTTTACTACTATATCAAAAATACTCTAAACATCCTTCCTTTTTCCATTTGACACTCTTGATGTCAGATAACAGAATGCCAATTACATTACGTCTTGCCTCTTTTGTATACAATGCATTGGCGATAAGAAATTTTGTGGCATAAATTAAAGCCCATTACATTAAGGAAGTTCATAGAGTATAATGTATATGTTAAAACATGATAATTGTTTACCTCCCTTCCCTAAGTTTTGTTTTGATAGCCAAAGGCTGTGAGGTTTTCTCCTTTATGATGTAATGATCTCTATATATGATGATGATATTTGGAATAATGGTGTATGAGCAATGTATGTGTGTGAGCTTCTTTTTGAAGTGCATGTATGTGTGTGTGTAATGACATTATTTATTACTGGATTGTATGTACAGCAGTTTTAAAATGTGTAGTTCTTTTCTTAAATACTCACACCTTTTCTGAAGCTATGCCCTTGAAGTAATAAAGAATCAATCAATCTGCTACATACTGAAATGCCTAATTTCTTAATCTGAATCATGCATTGTAAATTTTCATTTGCCCTAGTTGGATTCTGCATTTTTCCATTTAGTTTATATAGTTATGGGAACATAAGCAATCTCAATTACCGTCCATGTTAGGATGTAATGTAATGATGTTGCCGTACATCTTACATATTTGTACTATCAAAAGTTAATCATATTTTTTATCCACACTACAGTTTATGAAAATGTTAATTATGATGGCTTCTGCTGTTTCCCCTTGCAATGTGCTCAGGCCTACTCATAAAAATTGGAATCTTGGAATCTACAACGTGACATTAGTTAATACTTGACCTGCCCTTATTCTCCTACTTAGTGCTTATGTTGTTGTGGAGGGGCATAGGTTTGGGTATCCATAGATATCCAACAAACATGTTTCATCGAAAGAAAGAAATTTTCAGGTGGCTTAGTTATAGATGTTATATTTTGTCAACAAAACAGCTGTTTATTAACAGTTGGATCTTTTACATATGTTTAACTTGATGTGTTTAAATAATCAAGAATGTTAAGTACACATTTAATGTATAAAAATTATAATGCAGTAATACATATATACAATAAACATCAACAACTAAATGGTATATTTTTTTTAAAGAGAAAAATATAGTATGCTCTGTGTAAATTACTTAAACTGTTTACTAGTTATTTCTACTGTTTACTTTGTGTATATTATTTACAGCGATTAAAAGTAATGTTTCTAGTATACTGCATTTATTAAGCATAGTGTTCATATTAGGTCTTTACACTACAAAGCAAATATATATTCTTTATAGGTGACATCTATAGTATACAATATTTATTATCTAAAGTTTTTATAGGTGATGTCTTTAGTATACTGTGTTCTTTATCTAAAGTGTTAACAGGATTTGTCCATAACACAATGTATATATTTTATTTAGATATATGTGCAAACAGTGTTTAAAAAGAAAGATTTTATTAATGTTGGCATTAAAGTAGGTGCTGATTAAAAACAAAAACAAAATTAAGTGTCTTGAAATAAAGGTCAGATCATGATGTGTTGTCCTGCTTCCAACAACCATCATGAGGCTGTGTGTCGCTTGAGCGTCTTTTAATCGACACCATATCACCAGAAATCTGTTGTTGGTGATAACTTTATGGGCGAGAACAGGTAGAAACACACGAGCATGTACAGCTGTAGGTGTCTGTAAAAGATAAATTACAGGAGGGAAATAACATTCTTTAACATCGTAATCTTTTACATGCTGGAAAAACATTCTTTAGCATCTCTATATGAAGACCTAAATGAAAGCTTTGTTCATGTTTGGAAAAAATATTTGTAACACCCTATAGATGACAGGTTAAAAGTAATATTTTATAACCATTTATATTATAGATTTGATATACCATATAATATATTACAGTTGAATAATAGCGCTGTTTAACATCCTTATATAAAACAGGAGGGAAATCAGATTCTTGTAAGGAGGTATAATTGAAGTCTCTGTGCATATTATCTTCTCTATCATTCTCTTTCTCTTTAATGCACACGTGCATGTATGTGTGTGTGTGTGTGAGCTGACCAAAGTGAGCAAAGCAATGTCATGTGACCTACCAGATGCTGTAGGTGTTGTGCTTGTAGTTGTTGAACCTGAAAACAAAAAATAAAAATAAGTGAAAGTTTAGGGGTAACGCAAAACACGCCTGTAACCCACAATAGACAAAGAATTACAAATGCAAAACACATAGAATAACGTCTATCACTTAGTCCCTCAGTTTAATGATAAAAATATATGAAGTCTCCGAAGTGCGACCTCTTGAATTACTGTTCAGAAGTGTCATCTACATAGTAGGAAGACTAAAAGATTTAGGCAACCATAAAATTAATTCCAAAATACAAACAACTCATACATACACAATGCATATGATTTATATTTTAGTCGGAATAATAAAGTTAATTATTCTGGCCATGTTAGGCTAACGCTACAATGACAACGGAAAATAGTGTATGCCATCTTATATTGTACCCGGATATGAAGGTACTTACTCCATGTTGGTACAGACTGTTGAATCACAGCCTCGTAGGTGACCCTGAGGCCGGAGTTGGTGACAGACCCGTAGCCGGTGTACCTGATGTACATGTACTGTCCAGAGCTGTAGTAGACTGTCTGAAGTGGCATGCCATAGAACGTGACAAGTGTAGGGGAGGACTCAGACATACCTGTTATAGTACAGAGTGTTTATTGAGTTTTCTACCATCGGCATTTGTAATCAACTCAAGTGCTGATATTTTATAATGATATGCGCAATATGCACAATATAATAAGATATACATATCCAAAAGAAAATGAGTGCTTCGAAAAACAGTGTTAAAAATAACCATTAGTTATTTATGATGATACGTGTTTATATAATATTTTATCGTTCTTTTTAAGTGTAGGGATGAAGGAAAATCATAATTTTTCGCCGAACCAGCAACTAAAGCTATATCACGGCAATGTAGTCCTGTAAACATGTGCCATCCGCAGAAAAAAAAACAGTTTTTCCAAAAGATGATTTAAATCAAGGACTGCCAATGTTTACTTTATTGGTGACATGCACTGACCGTAGCGCGATCTACAGGACAAACAACCATATTTTAACATCTGTCGATGTGATTCCAGAAACTCATACCGTCAAAAATCTGGATGTAGTAAAAGAAGTCCGAACTGGCGTTTAAGACAGTCACCTTGACAACATCACCAATAGTAGAGTTGATTAACCATCGGCAGCCGGTGTTACTGTAAACAAATAAGAACATAAGTAGTCTTAGTGCGCATAATTTACAAATTGAAATTATGCACAGAAAAAGAAAACATTTATTTCATCAGCTCTCCAGAGTAGAGATTTTTTTATCATCAATATTTATTTAAGTATAATTAGCTCATGGTTAGAAAATAAAAATGATATTTGTTAAATGAACAATAATGTATGATCTTTAGATGACCTGCTTACTTGGAATAGCTAGACGGGTGGTTGGGAAACCTCAGATAATCAACACGACCAGGAAGAGCAGACAAAGCCGTCCCGTTGACAGGACACACTTCTATGGTAAAGCATCAAAGGGTCATCATTGAGACAAACACTTGGTACCATTAGATGCTTCTATTAATAACCAAAGAATATAAGAGGGAAGAGACACGATAAAAATAAAAACAAAGGCTGCTAGAAACATCTATTTGTAAATGAAGTTAGGTGAAAAATATGAGATTTAAAAAAGTATTTCTTACCCATAAGATTGCCCACAATTTCTAATTACACGCAATCTGGACTTAGTAATAGTAATATTTGTACAGCCAATAGTAATTTGACTAATTACATAGTATCTATACTTGCTGACATGTTCTGGTCTATGTCTGTATGTCATCTTATTCCTTTTCACCCCCAGTCAGGCCAGTCATCGCTGCTTCTTCTAAGAGCCTACTGAGCTTTGTCTGTGGTGTTGCTGGTTGTTGGACAACAGGCTGATGTCATCCGCATAGTCGAGATCCTCAAGTCGCATGGAAAAGTCTACTGGACACCCGTGTTTGCTCTTAGAGAATGTTCTTGTCGTGATCCAGTCTATGACGACCAGAAAGGTTGTCGGCGAGAGCATGCAGCCAGCATCACTCCAGTCCTCACTGCGAAGGGGTCGGTCAGCTTCCTGTTGTAGATCACCTGGCAAGTCGAGTCCTCATACAGCTGCTGGATGATCCACAAACGTCATGTACAGCGGCGACAGCCATTCGATGGACTGTTCAATAGTGATTTGCAGTGTAGCGATATGGTCTGTGCATGATTTACTCTGCCAAAAGCATGCCTGTTGTTGCTTCAGTCTCTTGTCTAGGGCATTCTTCATTCTTTCCAGGACGATTCTTGCTGAGAACGGACAGTAGGATAATCCCACCACAGCTGCACTGGGTCAGGTCTCTTCTCTTTATCTTTAGATTTACTAGACAGCCAAGCTTCCAGTCTACTGGAACTTCCTCCTGTTCCAAAATTTTCTGCAGCAGGAGGTGTAGCATCTCTGCTGTGGCTGTTGGGTCTGCCTTGAGTGCCCCTGTAGGAATGCCATCTGGACGTGCCGCCTTGCCAGTATTTACAGACTTTATGGCTTTGACGATTTTTGCCTTGGTTAGTGGGTCGATGTCCACTTGAAGCTGTTCTGCGGCTGGGGCAATGTCCAAAGTGGTTGTTGTCGGTGTTCGGTTCAGTGTTTCTTCAAAATATTTCACCTAGCGAGACCTTTGTTATGCATCCCCGGTGAGGACACTGCCATTTTTATTCTTTATTTTTTACTGTTCTGCATGCATTGGTATTTTTCTTTCCTGACATAATTTTTGTAATTTGATAGAGTTTCTTTGTGTTGTATTGACCAGCTGCTTGTTCTTCCTCTTCTGCCATCCTCTGAGCCAACTATTTCTTGCCACCTCCTGCACTCTTGTGTGTGTGTGTGGACTATAACGACTTCTAGCATAACATGCATAAAGTACATAGCAAGGGGTTCAGTGGCTTAACTGATTATATATATATAGATATGTAGCACCTAGTCATAAAGGGTAATGAAGCAAAATATAGAGGCACTGTACAAAGAGAAATACTGACTACATGTTAAAAGTCTGAGGAGGTAAAACACTGACCAGACGTTGGCACAGACTGCTGTTCAACGGCCTCGTATGTCAGCCTGAAGCCTGTGTACGCAATGATGCTGTCGCTGGAAAACCTGATGTACATGTACTGCCCACTGCTGTTGAAGACTGACTGTGAGGGCATGGAGCTGATCCTGATTATGAGGAGTGAACTGGATATCTGGGAGCCTGTGGCAGAACGTGTTTATTTAAACTTATCAAGAACTAAAGTGCTCCTCCACTGACAAATGTAAACAAATCATTTTCTAAAGAAAAGTGTCATGATAAAATGTGACCCTCCACGACAAAAGGAGTCTTAAGTCGCGCGGAATGGTTTTGTGCTAGAGGCCCCGAAAGGTGATAGGGGTCAATATTGTGCAGTTTGACGTTTCTTTAAAAATGGATTCCTTGGTTATTAAACTATCAGGAAAAACACTGCTATGTTAAAATAAAATTAGAAATTGACTTAAAATACGCTTTCATCTAGGTAGCCTTCTGCGATCCGAACTGTTTTCAGACGAAATTCAAACGCTGTTTCGATACTAATTCCAAGCCATAACCCCATCGTGTTATACCTTGCCAGAAAGCGCGGAGTCAGTATGTTCAAGTTCTTTAAAGAAAGATTCAAATATTAACCGATCAAAAGATTTGTCTGCAAAAGTTTAGAATTAAACAGACCTGGTCGGCCATCTTGACGCTAATCTTTGAACCCGCTTTTCTCAAAATGGCCGCCATCGTACTTTCACACTTCAAACGTTTATAACTCACTCAATTTTAAGGCCAGAAAAACAACTTTTGTATCAAAAGAAAGTTCAGAACCTCTACTTTTTTTAAAAGTATGCAATTTGGCAAATCTAAAATTCACGACTTAAGACTCATTGCGTCGTGAAGGGTCACAAATATTAATAGCACTGCATAATATACATAAAATACAAAAACGCACGATTTTAAGCAATCTTTAGAAAATCAATCAATACGGGCAAAGACAATGTAATTTTAAATATCTTAAAATGTACAGCCGCAAGTTAATGATTTAGAACAAAATTAACTTTCATTCAAGGCTCCTACCAATTTTAAAAGTCATGCCGTCTCACCTTTACCCTTATTTAGCTTACCCTTACCGTTGTATAACTCCAAGAAATCATACCCCGTCTCCAGATTGACGTTCAAGACAGTCACCTTCACAACAGAACCATTGCCAGCGTCTATCAGCCACCGACAGTCGGCGTTGCTGTACAGTAAACATGAATTAACAATTTGTGAAAGAGAAATAATAACAGTACCAGGCTTAGAGTGTTGGTTAAAACCCGTAATAAGCACAATTTTGTTATACACAGTGTCTGTTGGTGTTCCTGTAAAAGTTGTCATCTTCGATAGCTTGTTAATTGTTCACGAAACCATCAGGAAAGCATAATAATAAATGTTACTTAAAGCATCCACTCACTTGTAATAGGGAGAGGGGTAGTTAGGAGACGTCAGGTAACCAACTTGCCCAGGTACAGCATAAATAGTTGGAGCATTGACAGAACACACTGCACACAAAAGTCAATTCTTTCTAATGTCATGATTAACATACAACTGAACATTGTTAGAATAACCCAAAGTGTTCATGCCACAAAAAGTCAAATAATAAATTTTAATCACCTTTTGGAAAGAAAGATGTTTACGAGTGCTGGGCTTAGAAATTGAAGCATTTAAAAAATGCATTGAGCTATAACTTAATGAAGAGTAAAGGCGATAAATAAATGAGTAAAGGAAATCTGTTAATGCCTTTCTCCTACCATAAGTTAATCATAAACTTACATAAAGTGTGTACATTTACTCTCTGGGTGTGTCGTTCGTGTGTGTGTGTGTGTCCAACCTGTGAAGCGCCTTTAGCCTAAATTTCGGAAAGTGTGTTATATAAATGTTTTTATTCTTTTAGGAATGTTTTACTGTAAATAAAATGCTTAGTTAAGCAGCTCTAAATATTTTCTAGTTTTATAGCTAGAAGAAAATTCCTCATAGTTCAAGTATTTTTTGATTAATAGATACAGTATTTCAATCTGAACGTGTTGTCAAGGCTACTTACCATTGTTACTTTTACAACAGACAGTGTGTGTGTGTGTGTGGACTATAACGACTTCTAGCATAACATGCATAAAGTACATAGCAAGGGGTTCAGTGGCTTAACTGATTATATATATATACATATGTCACACCTAGTCATAAAGGGTAATGAAGCAAAATATGGAGGCACTGTACAAAGAGTAATACTGACTACATGTTAAAAGTCTGAGGAGGTAAAACACTGACCAGACGTTGGCACAGACTGCTGTTCAACGGCCTCGTATGTCAGCCTGAAGCCTGTGTACGCAATGATGCTGTCGCTGGAAAACCTGATGTACATGTACTGCCCACTGCTGTTGAAGACTGACTGTGAGGGCGTGGAGCTGATCCTGATTATGAGGAGTGAACTGGATATCTGGGAGCCTGTGGCAGAACGTGTTTATTTAAACTTATCAAGAACTAAAGTGCTCCTCCACTGACAAATGTAAACAAATCATTTTCTAAAGAAAAGTGTCATGATAAAATGTGACCCTCCACGACAAAAGGAGTCTTAAGTCGCGCGGAATGGTTTTGTGCTAGAGGCCCCGAAAGGTGATAGGGGTCAATATTGTGCAGTTTGACGTTTCTTTAAAAATGGATTCCTTGGTTATTAAACTATCAGGAAAAACACTGCTATGTTAAAATAAAATTAGAAATTGACTTAAAATACGCTTTCATCTAGGTAGCCTTCTGCGATCCGAACTGTTTTCAGACGAAATTCAAACGCTGTTTCGATACTAATTCCAAGCCATAACCCCATCGTGTTATACCTTGCCAGAAAGCGCGGAGTCAGTATGTTCAAGTTCTTTAAAGAAAGATTCAAATATTAACCGATCAAAAGATTTGTCTGCAAAAGTTTAGAATTAAACAGACCTGGTCGGCCATCTTGACGCTAATCTTTGAACCCGCTTTTCTCAAAATGGCCGCCATCGTACTTTCACACTTCAAACGTTTATAACTCACTCAAATTTAAGGCCAGAAAAACAACTTTTGTATCAAAAGAATGTTCAGAACCTCTACTTTTTTTAAAAGTATGCAATTTGACAAATCTAAAATTCACGACTTAAGACTCATTGCGTCGTGAAGGGTCACAAATATTAATAGCACTGCTTAATATACATAAAATACAAAAACGCACGATTTTAAGCAATCTTTAGAAAATCAATCAATACGGGCAAAGACAATGTTATTTTAAATATCTTAAAATGTACAGCCGCAAGTTAACGATTTAGAACAAAATTAACTTTCATTCAAGGCTCCTACCAATTTTAAAAGTCATGCCGTCTCACCTTTACCCTTATTTAGCTTACCCTTACCGTTGTATAACTCCAAGAAATCATACCCCGTCTCCAGATTGACGTTCAAGACAGTCACCTTCACAACAGAACCATTGCCAGCGTCTATCAGCCACCGACAGTCGGCGTTGCTGTACAGTAAACATGAAATAACAATTTGTGAAAGACAAAAAATAACAGTACCAGGCTTAGATTGTTGGTTAAAACCCGTAATAAGCACAATTTTGTTATACACAGTGTCTGTTGGTGTTCCTGTAAAAGTTGTAATCTTCGATAGCTTGTTAATTGTTCACGAAACCATCAGGAAAGCATAATAATAAATGTTACCTAGCATCCACTCACTTGTAATAGGGAGAGGGGTAGTTAGGAGACGTCAGGTAACCAACTTGCCCAGGTACAGCATAAATAGTTGGAGCATTGACAGAACACACTGCACACAAAAGTCAATTCTTTCTTATGTCATGATTAACATACAACTGAACATTGTTAGAATAACCCAAAGTACATTTTTAACTATTTAAAAGAATTTTTTGAAAGACATTAATCATAAGAATGCAATTTTTTCATGTTTTACAAGAAAGAGAAATGTACGACTAAGGTTAGTTAAAACTTTTTGTGTGCTTTTACAGACATCTATTTATTCTTTGAGCGTTTTAATGTGTCTCATCATGCATCGATATTGGCATCGTATGTCATTATCATTATTTAATAATCTCAGAAGGGGAAAAAAACAAAGCAAACTCAAGGCATGTTTATGTGGTGAGCATATTGCTATTCGAACTTGTACACAAACATGCGACTCATTAAAACAAGAAGGAGCTCACCATTGTGTAGAAATACTTCAATGAGTCAACAATATTCAGACATTGATGTATTCACAATATAATTGATCATTTGTGTGCAAACACTTGCTACCAGATGCTGGATTACAGACATGATGTGACTTCAGTGTGGACTTTGCAGAGCGGAAACCACCAGAGGTTTGTTACAAATTCGTAAGGTGTTAGTAGTATGTGTTTTGAGCATCTTAATGTAATTAGCTGTAGAGTGGCGACCGCTAGGCCTGCTGGTAGTGTACTAATTAGTTACGTTTTTTTTTTCTTTTCATAGAACGACTGTCATTTCCAAAACTGTCATCACAAATGTCCAGCAGGACTATTGCTTAATGCGCGTCACACATCTTTTAACAGACACCTTCTGGCAGAGTGTGGATCTGCGGTGTGGTACAGATAGGTTTGTCATCACACAGCACAGTTAACTATAAAATTAACATTGAATTACATAAAAATAAAGAGTTTATCTTAGACAAACCCACGTAAGAAATGTACTTAAATTTTATTAACAATAATTTATCTGGAAAAATTAACTCAAATAATATTACAATTATACCTGCGATTGCCGTAATGGTTGCCAATTAAATTTTGATCAGATGAAGTTTTACTTACCAGTCTGTTAAATAAACTTAGTTTGGACATTAAATTTTTTGTTATACTTTCAGTCGAATCTTCTAAGTAAGAACTAAATCTGAATGGTTGTATTCGAAAATCAGCAGGGGCAAAAAAGTTCCAAGACATGTATAGACTTGCTGAACTGAGCAACACTCACTGTCACAAATACTTCTGGTGCGTAATAGAACTCTTCAGCATATGAAAAAAAATTGCTTCTTTTTTCCTAGTAGCAGGTGAGAATCACTATGTTTGAAGTCTTCTATCTTTTATTAACATTATGCATAACTATCTACTCACCTTTTGGAAATCATTGTTTTAACATGAACCTAATCCGTCCATATAGAAAATAAGTAGCTTTTGGTTTGTCCTTTAAGAGCTGCGAATTCCTTACGACTGTAAGTTTGCGCTCTACAAACTTGCATTTATTATCATTATTTTCATTCAATTTTTAATTGTAAAACCCGTCTTAAAAAAATAATCTTGTAAGAAAAGTTCGTAAACTAGCCAGAACTTCTTACTACGATAAGCAGACAGCGAATATACATTAGAAGTCTGCAACAACAAATATCAGCTCGCCTCAGCTGACTTGAAAACATTAAATCTTTTTTTTTCGCAAAAATGTAAAGGAAATGATACTATCTAAATTTGCACGGACCTCTAAAGCCTCTACAACACTATCAAAATGGCAGGGAAGCATCTTTGTGAAATTTTAATCTTGAAAACCAATTGAATTCTTTCATTTTTACGGCCATCAAATGAACGAAAACGTCTAGTCCATTCGGTGTTTAAGGAGTTATATTGTTGTTAGTTATTTTACATTACAATGAACCTGTGTAAAGAAAAAATTGTAACAAATATTGCACTGCTTCTTATGTGCAAGTAAGATAATCATTATTAAATATTAATGAAGCGAAAGATACGAATAACGATCTTGATATGTTTAGTGCACACACAGAAATAGCCCAATGTTTGTGAATTAAAACGTCTTCCAATGCTTGAATACCAATAGGGTAATCGGATAGGCTATGTTATATTAATTTGGACATGCACGGTGAGCAGTATACCAATTTTGATACAAATGTGTATAAAATGAGTGGGTTGCCATTGTAGATGTGTATTAGCACAAAACTTTCAATTTCTGTAATCGCTTTTGATCTAAAATTTAGCTTAATTTTTGAGAGAAGTTAGTTATTGCACATTAATTTAATTTACCATATATTTTTCACTGACTTAAGTGTTACTGACCGGACGGCCCAGCAGACAACTGATCCACGGCCTCGTAGGTGAGAAAGAACATTGAGTCTGGGCTAAGTCCGTAGGTAGTAATCCTGATGTACATGGACTGTCCAGAACTGTAATATACCGTTGGTGACGACACGATGGAGATCGAGGCAAGTGAAGGGGATGAGGCTGACATACCTGAGGAACACAATAGATATATGCAAAGTAATCAGCCAGCAGACGTAAGAATAGATAACAGGTAAAGGTTAGCTGAGGATTCATTTGAAATCTACAAGAACTTGATCAACAATACCCAAACAACAGTTCAGAAAGTATTCCAAGCTACACAGACACGTAGACTTACATTAACAGTTAATCTCAATGCCCCTACCGTCATAAATAAAAATGTTGAAGCTAGGGTTAGTAACGTTCAAGATAGTCGCCTTGACGACATAGCCACTGGTAGAAATTATCGTCCACGAGCAGGAGATGGAGCTGAAATAGAGTAGTGAGTGAATTAATCATAACAAAGTTTATGTGAACATGCAATCACATGCAAAGATAATGAAAAGATCATACAGCGATTAATGTTTTTATTATGTTTTATGCAAAATAATGTATTAGTAAAACCTTATCAAAACAGCAAGCTTCACATACAAGTAATAGTACAAATGGATGACGTTTTCTTTGAAAGAGTCAGCTCACCCGGAATAGACAGACGGGTAGTATAGAGACGGCAGGTAACCGACTTGCCCGGGTACAGCAGAGAAAGTTGTCCCGTTAGAAGTACACACTGCACAGAGAAGTAAATACTTAATATAATTATCACTAAGAAAGAAGGAAGTATAAAACCCTTATGAGTTTTACACCTGTAAATAAATAAAAATAAAACAGATTAAACAACACAAACCTGTAGGTAAGAATCGCGTGTATATCTAAACGATGTGCGTTTGCTTGTCTATCTACAGTAGTTGATGATGCCTGTGTATCTACACAATGTGTGCACGATTCCCTATGTGAATAAAGCTAGAAAAGATGTGCTGCAAAGTCTCTGTCATTGTCCCTCTGACTTTTTTCTCTGTAAAATGACGATATTCATTCTCAGAATACTTCTTGCAGTTAGTGAGTCAAAAGAAAAAATGCTGAAGTATTGAGAGAAATTATTTGTTGCTAATGATTTTGTGTGTCAAATGGCTTAATTCAATAACTGTTATGTCGAGGATACATTCGTTAGAAATAGAGCATAACAACATTTTTTCGGTGTTGTTTTATGACCAAGATGCACGATAAATATTGTATTAATGTATTTGATGATTTTAAATTAAAAAAAACACATTCCATCGGCATGTTCCTCACACAAGTCAGACAGGTGGTCTACCAAATTGGCGTGTAGCGTTCTTTAAAGCGTGTTATAATGCGTCACACTTAGACTTCTCTATAGGGTCAACAGCTTTCCAACCAAAACCTTCCTGTTAAGTATAGATCGAATCTCTCAAGTTTGTTTTTTTTTTTTTTTTTTTTTTTTTTTTTTTTTTTTGAGTGAGTTGATACGAAATACTATTTTACAACTTTTAACTTAAATTCTTCTGAAACCATTTTGGTCCATTGTCAGCGTAAATAACTCAATGGATAAACTAAATGTAAGATATTTGTCACATACAAACATCTTGTGTGTAGGTAGATGTTTTCTTCTTCTTCTTCTTCTTCTTCTTCTTCTTCTTCTTCTTTTTTCCTATTCGCCCCCAGTGGAGCATAGGGCCGCAACCACACGCCGCCATCGGACCCGGTCCTGGGCGTCCCTTTCCAGCTGGCACCATGTCATGCCAGCTGTCTCTGTCTCTCTGTGGACTGATCTCCTCCACGTCTGTCTGGGTCTCCCAACCTTACGTCTCCCCTGTGGGTTCCAGCCCAGAGCTTGTCGCGTTAAATTGTCGGCTGGCTTTCGTAGAGTGTGGCTAATCCAGCCCCATTTTCGCCTTTTGATGTCTTGGCTGGCAGGGTTTTGGTTGGCTCTCTCCCACAGGTCCGCATTGGAGATCTTCTCAGGCCATCGGATGTTAAGGATGCGGCGCAGACATTTGTTGATGAATGTCTGTATCTTGTTGGTGATGGCATTTGTCACCCGCCATGTCTCAGATCCATACAGAAGGACTGACTTGACATTGGTATTATAGAGGCGGATCTTGGTGTGTAGAGACAAAGCCTAGGAGTGCCAGATAGGTCTTAGGGTGTGGAATGCAAGCCTGGCTTTGTAGGTAGATGTTTTACTCTAAATAATTGATGTAATGCCTTCTATGTAAGTCAAACAAGTGTCACACGCTGCATTGCATTTTGGACTAAGTTAATAAATGTTACTGACCAGATGTGGGGGCAGACAATTCATCAACGGCCTCGTAGGTGAGACTAAATAATGAGTTTGGGCTGAGACCGTAGGTAGTAAGCCTGATGTACATGGACTGTCCAGAGCTGTAATACACGGTTTGTGACGGCATACTGTAGAACGATGCAAGTGTACGTGATGATTCCGACATACCTGTGGAAGGCAAACGATATTTATTTACATATATATATATATATACACACAAAGTACTCCACCACCAGATTTTAAAATAAAATCACAGTTCTTTTGTAGCTGAGGTTCCATTTAAAATCTCGAAGGATTTGCTTGAGAAGTGCACAAACAACAGTTCAGAAAGTATTCCAAGCTACACAAAAAAACGCAGTTAGATTCACCACTTAATCTCAAGCCCCCTACCGTCATAAATCGCGATGTAGAAGTAGAACTCAGCGTTAGTAACGTTTAAGACAGTCGCCTTAACGACATAGCCATCAGTAGAATTTATCGTCCACGAGCAGGAAATGAAGCTGAAAAAGAGTAGTGAGTGAACTAATCGTAACAAAGAATATGTAAACATACGATGTCAAGTAAACAGAATGCACAATATAATACAGCGCTTTTTTGGTATATTTTTCACTTAATTCCAAACTGATAAGAGCTTATGTTTATTTGAAGATTCACATACAAGTTGTGAGTAAATTTCAATTTCTGTCAAGGAAGCAACTTACCCGGAATAGACAGACGGGTAGTAAAGAGACGTCAGGTAACCGACTTGTCCGGGTACAGCAGAGAAAGTTGTCCCGTTAGAAGTACAAACTGCACAGAGAAGAAACTACTTTAGATAATTAACACCCAGAAGATGATAGCTATAAAAAGGAAGAAACAAAACAAATAGATTTTACATCATGAAATCTGTAGGCTACTATCGCGTACCACGGCCGTGCTGGGAGCTTGCACGCTTGCGCAAGCGTGCGTGTGTGTGTGTGTGCGTGTAATCGAGTAAATCTACACAATTTGTGTAGGCTTTATTACTAGAAAAACATAAAAATGTGATATATAGTCTCTGTCAGTGTCTCTTTTCTTTATTTCCTCTGTAAAATGATGATATTGTCACGCTCTTTCACGTTATTTACAATACGTCATCCTTAATCAATCTTGATAAAATCAATCTTTATGGTGTCAATAACTTTTCAAACGTATCCGTCCCGTGAAGTACAGATTGAGAGACTTCTTTCTACAGTTTTTAGTTGGTTGGTAAGAATTTTTCAGTTTTAAACTTTCATCTGGAATTGTTTTAAATATCTTTTGGTCAATTATGAGTGTAATTAACTCAAGGAATAAACTAAATGTAAAATATTTGTGACCTGACACGGCATCTTACTTGTTAGTCGGTACACGCCATACTATAAATGGTTGAGGTTAAGGCTTTTATTTACCTTTTGTGTGTATGTAAATATCTTTAGATGATATTTGTTTTTTTTTTTGTAAGAATGAAGGTTCGTCGTGACACTAGTAATTGCCCTTTGTAGTGATAGTCGGGTGGTACGATGCCTCCAATTTGTCACCAATTTAGTGAGGGTAAGCTGACCTGGGATCGGCTCTTTTCTTGGGTACACTCTTCTTTCTGTGCATAAAGCATCCGTTTACAAGGCTCGCTGCCTTGCCTTAACATTGTCTTAGTTGCTGGCTTGACGTAAAACACCAATCTCCACAACCCTTGTAGTCACAGTCGCCTAACGAAGCATCTTGTCGATGTTTGCAATCATCCTTTGCATTTATATTTAATGACTCAAAGTGTTAGAACTTTAATCAAGTGCCTAGCAGCACATAACTAAAAGGAATCATGAAGCATTTCTAAATACAAACGAACATAAATATAAATCCGAAATAAGAGTGCAATAATAAATTTAGCGTTAACAGACTTTTGCTCGATCAAGTTGGACAAGTGTCACCGGCTTCATTGCATTTTGCACTGAGTTAATAAATGTTACTGACCTGACGTGGGGGCAGACAGTTGATCGACGGCCTCGTAGGTGAGACTAAGTAATGCGTTTGGGCTGAGACCGTCGGTAGTAAGCCTGATGTACATGGACTGTCCAGAGCTGTAATACACGGTTTGTGATGGCATGCTGGAGAACTGACCAAGTGAAGGGGATGATTCCGACATACCTGATGAGTGCAAAGGATATATATATACAAAGTATCTGGCCATGAGACTTTAGAATAAGATAACAGTTAACGTATAGTTGAGGTTCTATTTGAAATCAAGGATTTCCCCGAGCAATGCACAAACAACAGTTCAGAGAGTATTCCGAGCGACACAAAATCGTAGTGGAATAAGTCACCACTTAATCTCAAGCCTCCTACCGTCATAAATTCTTATGTAGAAGTAGAACTCAGGGTTAGTAACGTTCAAGATACTTGATCTGACGACATATCCACTGGTAGAATTTATCGTCCACGAGCAGGAGATGAAGCTGAAATAGAGTACAGAGTGAAATAATAACAAAGATTAAAAAAGCATACGATATCAGGGAAGCAAAATGCACAACATAATAGAGCGCTTATTTTGTGTTATATATTTTTCAAGCAATAACAAATTAATAAGAGGTTATATCGATTGGAAGATTCATATACAAGTTGTGAATGACTGACGATTTATGGCAAAGTAGCGACTCACCCGGAATAGACAGATTGGTAATAAAGAGACGTCAGGTAACCCACTTGCCCGGGTACAGCAGAGAAAGTTGTCCCGTTAGAAGTACACACTGCACAGATAAGTAACCACTTTAGATAATTATTATCCGAATAGCGATGACTATTAAGCCGTTTATTACACTCTTGAAGAAATAAATAGAAACTTAAATAAAAGCAGATTTAACATATTAAACTGTAGTTAGCCGTCGGGTACCGTAGACTTGCTGGTAAGTTGCGCCTGTATTTCTTGTTGTGTCTCTGTAAACAATGTGTGTATGGTTGTGTCATTCAGTCGTCCCTTGACCGGTACATGCCGTTGGTGGGGATGGATAGACACATGGATAGACGTGGCAGCTGACATGACCGCCACTCTTGCCTATTGTGGGCGATAGTCAGCAGGTCGTGTACAGGACAACCAGTTCAGTCTTTGACTTTTGTATGTCAATTCTTACTCCACCTTGTCGTCAGCCACCTTCCCTGTTGCCTTGAAGGACAGTCTTCGACAGGGTATCGTGCAGGGTCATATGGCCACAGAAGCTTTCCCGCCTGCAAAAGTAGTGTGCTAGTAGTGGGCCCCACTTGTATGTGTAGTAGGGCCCACTACTACCAAACTACTTTTGCAGGCTGGGTTACATCGCTTGACTGTTAAATGCCAATAATGCATGTGTCTATTTACACAATGTGTATATGTCTGTTTATATCTACACTATTTGTGCTTGCAGTTCTTTTTTTTATTTTCAAGCTACGTTCGTATTTGTCCCGACTTTGATTATGCTAAAATATCCCAACTAAATAACTTGCATATTCTCACTGCATCAAAAGATCATCCATTGTTCTGTTGCATAAAGTTCTTTGTGATTTGAGGAAAATGTTTATAAGTAACAGTTTGTTCAACAATATTTTATGTCTTGACCTGACTGATTCAAGATGTCCTATTTTCATGAAACACCTTTTTTCTCTCTCGGTTTTAATGTCTTTAATTTTTGTGTGAGAATAGAAATATAAAGGCTCCAAATGATTATCATATTTTAAGTGCATTTTTGTGTCCAGCTTCAGTTTTCCTATGTTTTCTCTCCTGGTTTTGAAGAAATTGATAGCGGAAGAACAGGCTGACTTGAGACCACATAGATCTTCTTCAACTGTCGCATCCTTAAAGAAATCCATCGTCCGCATCAGAGGAACAGCTATCACAACTTTATTGACTTTGAAAAAGCATTTGATAAAATCTGGCACGAGGGGCTATGACATGTGATGCAAAAATTGAAAATCGAATAAGACCTCGTTCAAGTCACCGAAGCACAATGCCTCAACAAGTACAGTAGATAAGAGCTGAGTTTTGCACCACAGTTTGCGTACGACAAGGATCACTGGTGCTGTTTAACATCTTGAAGAACATCATTCTCGAAGCCCTCCACGACCAAAATGCTTCCATCTCCATTGGTGGAAGGCCGATCTGCAGTCTACGCTTTACAGACGACATATACATGTTAGCAGGCACTGATAAAGAACTTCAAGACCTCACCAACAGACTGACAGACAGTTCAAATGGACATGGAATAGAGACCAGAACTGAAAAGAGCAAAGCTATGGTCACAGGCATCGGCAAGGCAGAGATCTATATGAATGGGGTACAGCTCGAAGAAGTAATCAGTTCCAAATACTTGGGAGCCACCCTCAACAGTCAGGCGAGGTAAGTTGGTCTTTATGGTCATGTGACCCGGCACGATACCTTATCGAAGACTATCCTTCAAGGCACTTTGGAGGGTGGCCGACAGCAGTGGCCAGAGAAATAACTGACAAGAATCTTAAAGACTGTACTGGTCATTCTGTACAGGACCTGCTGACTATCGCCCACAACAGGCAAGAATCGTGGCCCCGTGAGCTGCCGCGTCTATACGTGTGCTCTCCCCAACGACAGGTGCTGGTCATGGGACAACTGACTGACTGACTGGAAAACCTAGACGTGTGCTGGCAGTCTGAATGTAATCTAAGTTTAAGGAAATATGCAATGGCGAAATACTGTGTATCCTCTTTCTGACAGTGAAGCTTCAGACGCTGACTTATGTGAACTTTAAATCAAATACATTTACTGGGGATAGAGGGAAAATTTCTATGTGTTAACATATAGAGTTAAGCCTTGTGGCATGATGTTCTTCAAGATGTTAAACAGCACCAGTGATGTTTTTAAAAAAAATTGCCCGTTTATTATTATTATTATGTTTATGTTTATTATGTTTATATTTTTGTTGCTGTTTTGATACAGTGTGTATGGCTATAAAGCAGGGATGGACAAAATACGGCCAGCGGACGTCTTTGGACAGGCCCCTTTTACAAAAATGTGCACTTGTGTTTGTTTTATCAGCCTAGATTAATTTCATTAAAATTTAATTTCAACAGTTTCACATTTTATCATAAGCAAAGTATAAAGATACAAAAGTAACACGGCTGACAGGTCTAATGTACTAGTTCGAGAGCAGATGCCTTCAAAGGAGAGCTGGTTTTAAAGATTACTTGTGAACAAACTAAACAGCTTCAACACACACATTAACATCGGTAAGTGAACGCGATTATGTACTTGGTTGTTGTTTTTTCCGTTAATACTAGGTTTGTTGTGTAGTGGCCCGGTGTACATATTTTGGTATTTTACTGATCCGCCGGAATTTTGAAACCAGGGAGCGACGTTGTGTAGATGTACTCTCTGCTGTGTGCTTGTGTGTGTGTGTGTGTGACTTTGTTGAGTATTAGTCTGTTTGCTGGTTCCCTAATTACAGAAGCATTCTCAGTATATTCAAATAAATACAGTCGTCTAAGAGAAATAAGTGGTGTTAGTATTAGTTACAAATGTTACTGTTGAAATGTAATGCAGCTGTTATAGTAAAATGTGTCAATGTTTAGGGTTAGATATATTTAATTACATGCTAGTAAGTAAATACTCGGAATTCAGGGGCGTTTGCTAATTACATATATAGATATGAGTGTAAATGTAGTCATAATCAGATAATAAAAGATAAGAATTCAGACACTTTAATAGAAAGAAATACTGATCACTTTAATAACACTGAGAACGTAAAACACACTGACCAGACGTTGGCACAGTCTGCTGATCAACGGCCTCGTATGTCAGCCTGAAGCCTGAGTAGGTGACGGAGCCGTCGCTGTAAAACCTGATGTACATGTACTGCCCAGTGCTGTGGAAGACTAACTGTTGTGGCAGGGAGCTGGTCCTGATAATGAGGGATGAACTGGATGGCTCGGTTCCTGTCGAAGAATGTATTTTAAATTATCAAGAACTTAAGTACTCCTTCTCTGACATTGGTAACCGAATTAAATGCCATTAATTTTTGCACACGGTTTAAAACAGAGTACGTTTTAATAAAACATAATGAGCATTTCACAATCTACAAAAAACAGAAAAGCTAATGACTTTAGAGACTCAATAATCAAAAGGTGGATTTCATAATATCGTTTTGATATCTTCAAATTGACGAGAGACAGCTAATTATTTAGAACAATATTAACTAAGCTCAACGAACTCGACAACTCTTATTGTCTTACGTTTACCTTATGTACCCTCTTACCGTTGTATAACTCCAAGTAATCATACCCCGTCTCCAGATTGAAGTTCAAGACAGTCACCTTCACAACATAACCACTGCCAGCGTTTATCAGCCAGCGACAGTTGGCATTACTGTACAGTAAACATGAAATCATCTGTTGTTAAGGAGAGATTATAACAGTACAAGGTCTAGTTTGCTAATTAACACCCGAAATCAGTATTGTTACACAAAATACGTGTTGGCGTTCCTCTAAAAGCTGTCATCTTTGATAGCTTGTTAAATTGTTGATAAAACCATCAAGAAAGTAGAATAATAAATGTTACGTGAAACATCCACTCACTTGTAATAGGGGGACGGGTAGTTAGGAGACGTCAGGTAACCAGCTTGCCCGGGTACAACATCCAGAGTCGTAGCATTGACAGAGCACACTGCACACAAAAGTCAATTCTTTAGCTTTTCATGATTGATACACAACTGACAAGTGTTAGAAGAACAGAGAATAAATTAATAATTCTTTCCATATTGAACAGAAATTTATTGAATACATTTATTAATGTATAAAAAGTCAAAAATATTTTTTCCATGATTGACAAGTAAGCGTGCAATTAAAGTCAGTTACTTAATAGCCTAAGAGTGTTATACTTCTATTTCTGCCTATAATACTAAGCGTTTTTATTTTGTAAAATAAATAAATAAATAAAAAACTGAGCAGGGAAACAAAATAAACCAAACTCGAGTGATGTTTATGTAATGATCAAATGGGTATTTGGAGCTTGTAGACAAGCAGTAATCATGCATTTCTGTGCGGACATAAGAGATCAGATGGTGGATTACAGAAATGGTGTGACTTTCATGTGAACTTTTCGGAATAGGTTTGTTACAGAAGTCCTAGAAGTGAAGATGAGTTTGGAGGATCTCTGTGTAGTTTGTAAATAAAAGAAGGCGGAGGAAATGTTTGTAGAGATGGACGGAGGAATGGACAGACAAAGATATACAGAGAGAGAGAGACAGGCAGATGTACATACTGTTGCCAGAATATACAGCAGAGAAAGCAAAAAAAAAAAAAAAGGAAAAAAAGAAAAAACCCAAAGTATTTGTACTTGTCCATCTCTACTTTCCTCAGTATGACTATATTATTCTTGCAATACTACTCTGATTTATTGTGTTTAGAAAAAAAGCCTGAAGTATTAAAAGAAATTTATTTGTTTGCAATGAAGATGTTTTTAGTCATAAATGACTTTACATATAATAAGCTATGTGAATATTTAATTACTGATAAGTCGACGATGACTTAGTTTCACTATTGGTTAGAACTATTACAAATGAATACTTACAAACTGCTTTATAAAATATATCACGTTGTTAAGTCCTGATGGGAGAGGCCAATTAAACTGGATAACAAATGCTTGAGTATACCTAAAATTAAAATATCTACATATAAAACAGTTTCCCTGTCCCCAACAAACATACACAAAACTTAACTGCGGAGACGTCCACCTACACGTCACTCACCTGATGTCGCTGTTGTTGTAGATGTGGGCGTAATATCTGGGGAATGAGAAAAATATTCAGCATGAGAAACTTTGCTAATTAAGACATAAAACGCAAACTGTATAATCAGCTTCTAAAGAAAATTATGTATGTATTTACACATAAAAGTGGATTAGCGATAAATGATAAGAGAAAGGTATAATAAGAATCAGTACTAAATAAATGTCGAGCGACTCGTCTGATGTAGTAGTTGTAGCTGTTGTCGCAGGGCCCCGAAAAAAATGCGGATAAATTAATTCTTTATAAATAAACTGCTTTATATTCTCTTATACATAATGATAATTGTAATTAAATGTGATTTGAAACCCCAACAGTAAACAAGACAGTCAGGCGACTTAATGAAAATCACATGATTTGTAGTTGAAAGTGTCGAACCTATTTGTAAATGGACTTATTTGTGTTATGATCTTTGATAACAAAACTCAATTTTTGTTCATTGTTACACTTGACTTCAAATTCCACTTGATCTTTTGAGTGTTCATTAAGTAAGAAAATTTATTTTGTTATTATTAGGATTGACTATGAGGCAGACAAACAACTGTATTTCAACTCTAGGATATATATATATATAGCGCCATAAATATTAGCATGTTGTAGTTACAAAACAACAATCAGAAAGAAACAATAAAAAAATAAAAAAAGTATAAGAACGATCTAACTTACACATAAAGTGTAAAATTACAGCAGAAACTAAAAAGTTTTAAAATACAGAAGATGATACACCACTGCATTTGGCAATTTTGACAACTGTGATTGTTTGAATTTGTTTGGTGAGGTTGCACGAAGACAGTAGAAATCTCTTTTTTATTCACTTTTTTCGTGCTTTAAGTAAATCCATAGACAAGGAATGCGACAAGAGTTCCTGTTTGTGTTTTGTGCACTTATTGTTAAGGAACCTGGTAGTGGTTATTATGTTAAATAAAACGCTGTTCTTCTGTTTTGGCATTATTATTGTTCTTCATATCTTTATCATCGGCTCAAATATTGTGCAAGTTTGTCATCATTGAATCTGAACCCCAATCAAACGCTCATTGTCAGCTTTCATCGTGGTGCCCCCACAACCCGGATAATGATGGGTTTATTCGCTCACTGCATCTACAGCGTCTCTACAGGGAGGCGGTCGGGAGGTGAGTGGCAATGAATGTCAGTGTTCTCTGTCTCAACACACTCACAGCTGAACACTGTTAATGTGGAGCTATCGTCTTCATCACCATCCTCCCTTATTTGATTTGACAATAAATGTGCTAACTATGGGTCGGTCCGTTTTGTTTTAAAAATGGAATTTTGTATCAACATGGTTGCACATTGAAGCTTTTCAAAGTACAAGGCGGGCTGTATATCTAAGACTGGTGACAGAACGAATGATGAGTAAAAGTATGAAGCGCATCTTGTATACATACATCAGGTGTCAAAAAACGTTACAAAATAATACATTAACTAAAATAAATACAATATTGTTTTTACCATCAGCGTAAGGACTACAAATGCTGCACGTGACTCACCTGATGGTCTTGTTGTTTGTGCGAGTGTTGGACCTAGGCAAAAAATTAAAACTTGTCAAAATTTTGGAGATATTAAAGAAAGCAAAGAGCCTTAAGGTGTAGACTATGCTTGCAGACCAATGAATAATACACATAAATAATACACCTAACTAAATTAGCTGAACTGGTATAATATACCTGTTTAATTAATTGCTAGTTTCCTAGCGCCAGATTGTGTCGAAATGCTTTCTTGAAGTCGATAAAATTATTACCGATTTCTTTTAAATTCTGGAGAGGTTTTTGTGTCAGCATGCGACTGTTGTAAATATTTGTTTAACTGTGTTTCTGCCTGGGATTCTAAAGGCAAAATAAAACTGCTTAGAATCGCGTAAAGAGTAGGATCAGTTTGAATCTCGTCTATTTACATGTGTGTTCATGTGGAAAATATTGAAGGTTTTTAGTAGAATGTTGTGTTTAATAAGAGAAATGACACGGGACTCTTTTTTTTTGCTTCGACGAAATCTCGTTCTCCGTCACGTGACCCTATGACGTGTGGTTTCCATAGTGAGAACCACGCCTCGAGAATATGCTGCACCCGATTGCCACGAAAAGATGGAAAAAGAGTCAAACATTTCTTTTCATCAGTTTCCTAAAGACAAGGCGATACAAAAAGAGTGGGTCGTACCCATAGAAAGGCTCGATCCCAGTACGAAAAAGCTTTGGGAGCCCAAAGAGTGGGACGTATTATGCTTCAAGCCATCTTGATTGTATATTAGCTATGGTATCACACTAATCCAACGCATCAGGAGACTGATGTCATAAGGAGACGGATGTCATAAGGAGACTGATGTCATAAGGAGACAAGTCTTCCATCTCGGGAAGCTATCGTGGTTACTCGGCGGAAGGACACAAGGGTCGATTTCACTGGATTTTTTCAATTTTTATAAACATCGGCAACCGAAATAGTGCTAATAAGTGGTAATTAAGTGAGAAACAAATCATTTATTTCTCCTGTATTGCTCTCCCGCTCTGTAATTGTAACTAAATATATTTTTTGAAACGTTTGACCGTCGCCACAGCCTTATCACAAGCCTTGAGTAACCCTTTAAACGTTTCGGCAGTAGGATATGATCGTGGTTATAAATAAATACCTTAAAGCCTCGCAAGATCATTCTTCTTATTTTTTTTAACAGGAATAAAGAGTATTGGCTAGGATGAGTTTTCTACTCTAAAAGGTATAAAAGTCTTAGGTCTCTGTTCGAGATGAAAGGTGAGTAGCAGTGCTACAGCATTCGGGTATGGGTCATCGTGCTGAACTCCGCGCTCCATTCGCCACACACGACCAGGATGTGCTACTTCAAACAGCGTTCAGGATCCTTTACAGCAGTATAAACATGTTTTTCTATTTTGTATCTGTCGTACGTGATGGTCGGAGCGTGAACTTTGATAATAGTGACCTCTGCCAATCCCACAATATCAAGTCTTTTTTAATTTTATTGCATCGGGGACATCTTGAAGCATAATGTTTTGTCTGGTTTGGTTAGCAAAGATTCTTTATCTTGACTTGTACGCGTGGTGGCGCCCAAACCCTGTCTAAACCACATCATGACCGATACGCTTTCACTCAATGGGTCAACTAGATCGCCAACACGTGGCCCTGGTTGCTACTTTCATCGTTAAAAGGTTTTGCCGGGAGGTGTCTTGCTTTGGTCGGTACTTTTATCGAGGAAAGCGTTCGCTAGATGCCTGGAAAGTGTTAAAGCGCTTATGGACCAACCGACGGCTGGCTGACAACTGTGTGGAGCAGCAAACTTTCCCCGGTTGATCCAGCATTCGGAAATGGGTACTTGCCTTTATAAAAGCTTGGAGAAAAGGAACATTGCTCTCAAATAAAAGCTCGCACCGAAACCAAACAAGAGTATATATATACACGCAGATATGAGTATGTGTTTGCATCTGTAACTTAAGTCAGAATAAAGCAGGGGAGGGGGTTAAAACATCACATGACAAAGATTTATCCTTAGTTTACGTGTGTTTATATTTGATTTACGTGATAAGACACACATATAAAGATACTTAAATGGCTAGAAAAGAAGAGATCGAATGATATAAAAATATTAGTTTTTAATGTTATAAAAAAAACCAGTGAGTGCGTAAGTGGATGAATGTTTAGGTGTGAGTGAGAGATATTGTATTGAAAAAAATGGGTTAGGGTTAGGGTTAGGAAAAAAAATTTATATACCTGTGGCCTATTTATGAATAAAGCAGAGGGGTTTTTTTAATTTGGTGGGTACGGCTTATATACAAGTGCGCTCAATAGACCCAAATTTACGGTGTACATATATATTATTATCCGTTAGACGATTAAAGAAAAATAAAGCATCTTTAATCTTGAGAAAAATGAGTCTCTAGCACATCACTCATCAACGGTATTATCAGCTCAGGGTACGAGGTCAGCCAGACCGTACGTCAGACCAGGCCGCACAAAACATACGATTAATGAAACCTGATGCGAGAGGAAGTAGTTCTTGATGACGTCATCGTGCAGAACCCATCGTGCAGAACCGGGTGGCAAGGGGCACCTACCTTCCCTCTCTTTTGAGTACATGCACCACACGAACGGTTTGTGTGATTTTTGATAATGATCATAGCACACACACACATACAAAATCTTATCACTGAGAGCACAAACAAGATGTACAAGACCTCCAGTCAACTAAAAGCTAAGACACAAACCTGACTTACATGTGTTAGACATACAGGTAGTACCTAGAAGGGAAGCTGATCACACGGCTTTAAAGCGCTTATTGATCTTTATTAATTGGTATTGCTATTTATTAAACACTCGTCATCAGTGTACCCCACTATTGCTGCCACTAAAAAGGAAACAAGAAGAAGTCTAACATACTGTGCACAATAAGGAGTGTGACGACCCCAAAGGCAAGCATCGTCAACGCCATGCTGCTCAGTGGTAGGAAAACAGAGGCTGAGGTGGAGGTCACTGTGATGAAGCAGCAAATTGTTTTGTGATGTGAGCTGTCGAGACAATCTGGAAAACAATCGTCCTCTTGCAGCAAAATCGCATCAGCTTCATTATGGGTTTTACTGACAAAAAATGATTTTGCCTTTAAAATACAAATGGACAAACTGTTACAAAGCAGGTGTGTGAACCATGATGTAAAAACAGTTATAGAGGCTGTGCTGTAGAGCAATTTAATGGAAAAACTGTGGAGGATATGTGTTAAATTTATTAATTGAATTAATTTTATCCATTTAATGATAAGTCCTAAAGTGGTTCTTTCAAAGAATGAGGTTTCATTACAGGTGGCCACAAATGCCGATCACTCTAATGTTAGATGTTTTTCCTGTAATATCTGTAAATAAATCATTTTGCTAGATAAATTATTAATCAATCTGTATCATCTTGTGAACGTGATATATTATTTAATAAAAACAATGTACTAAAAGCTTTAAAAAGTATTTTATGGAGAAAAAGGAACAAAGAGTTAAGTGAAAAACCTCCGCGATCGGCCAGTCTTACCTTCACGCCAGGTAAATCAGATGACAGCGAGGAGGAACTGTCACGCGCAGTCACTGAAGGTCCTGTCCACGAGGTCAAGCGAAGTGACACTCAAAGGCAGACGAAGCCTGTCACTGAGTCGCTTCATGTGGATTCGCCTCTACTTATATGACTTCACGTCTGCCCCTTAGCATACTCCTTTTGTTGTGGGAAAATTTAAGAAAAGCAGGGGAGGGGCTATTTAAACTAACCTGATATTCTACATTAAAAAATGTACACATATTTGGTGGTTTCATTAATTCATAATAATGTTTTCCCACATATATATCTGCAATAAAAGGTATCCCCCTGGTTGGAGGCCACTTAACAGAATCAAATAAAGCACATCCTGGTACATGCCCTTCAGATCAGTCTTACTGAACAGAACTTACTTTACTACAGTTTATGTCATCTAGCGTCCAGGACACGTGTAAACACCTCCATGATAGATGGCCTTACAATAAACAATGTAAGACAGCTTTACTAAAACAAAGTAAAAACAGTAAAAAAAAACTCATATGAAACACAAACTGTCCCCATTAGTAGATGTTAAGTCTGCCCTCCATATCTTAAAGTCACTTAAGAATTCAATTTACAAATGAAACGATAAGGAAACATTAACAAATCCTACTTGAAGATGCCTATCGCTTAGAGGTTGCTTTTTCGCTATGATTTCGCCCCAAACATAAACACAAACACCCAAACACAATCAAGTGCACAAAAATGCGAGCTACATACCTAATATTTGAGATAGGTGTCAGTTTTGCTTTCATTCTAATAATGCTTAGGTGCGGTATTGAGATTTCAATAATAATAACAATAACAACTGGGAATGTATAAAGCACAATATCTCCGCTGAAGGCGGACTCCTTCTTCCAAATAAAATCACAAAATAATAACAAAAAGACGTAGAACAAAATCATAAAATAATAACAAAGATGTAGAATAAGGTCACAAAATAGTAAAGATGTAGAAGGAAGAACAACGCGAATCGCTGCGTTCCGGCAGTTAACGGTGATAACTGGAGATGTAACGATAACGACTCCAGAGAATAAGGATAGCGACATCAGGAAAATGCTGGCAAGATAATGAGTAATCTTGAGAATATGAAGAAATGCTATCACGTGAAACTGCAAAAGGGTGATCATCATTTCAGTTTACTCAATGTAGCTCAAGGTCACTGCCGAAGCGAGCCGAGGTAAAAAGAAAGTTTTAAGGAGTGTTTTGTACTGTTTACAAGGAAAAGAAAGAAAAAACCAATGGTTCGCTTCTGTAGACCCTAAAAAGTAAAACCCCTGTGACTCAGTGTTTTGCTTATAGACCATAACCATGACCAGACAAACAGACGGTTAATGGTCGATTCCAGTACGATTATACCCAAGAGGCTATAACTGCTTCGCTGTCCGTCCGATTCTACACATAAAAGACGGTGAAACATTTGCAGTAAAAGGGTGTAGTCCTGGGACAAGCATCCTTCTTCAATATAAGTAATCATTAAACCATAGTTACTGTCGTAATCGGTTTTTTTTCTTCTGAATAATGGCCCGTCAAAGGAGCACTTAGCAGCTCCCTTATCACAGGATGACGTGGCTCCGACGATAGCTACCTGGTCGCAGCTCCGCTCCCAGTGTCTGTCGCAATCCAGAAAACAGTTTCCACAAGGACGATGAGCAACAGAAGGAGGGTAGGACTCATTCGAGTTTAGTGACTGAGATCCTGGGTGTTGCTAGAGGGCGCTACGTGACAGGACTGACTGTCATGACAAGTCTGTTCGCGCTGCTTTTGCCGCGGGATCGCTCAGTTGAGAAGGCGTGGACCGGGTGTGTGAACACATCAGACGAAAGAGATTTGGAGAAAAAGCGCTCAGTGTTCTCTGAAACTTTCAAGCCGAAGGTTCAGTACACGTACAGCAAACATTGCAATCTGCGTGAGCATAAGCTACTCTTGTCTTGATATTTGCGTGCTAACGACTTTGGTTTACATAGAGTACAAAATGAATCAAGACACCCGTACTCACACACGCATAAACAAGCGCGCATGGCAAACACAAAGACAGGATGAGGCGGTACCACGAACACATACTTGTAAACACGTGTTGAAAGTAAAATTCATTTTTTTTAGCCGGAAATGCTCAATTAGGAAAAATTTTAAAAAAACGAAGTAGGCTTTTGTTAATATAAATTTACATAAAAGCTAACAGCGGTTTGTGACAAGTTTTGCTTTTGAACAGACGAGGAACATTAATTTATCATACCTACACGGACAATCAAGGCCTCTTCAAATGTAGTGACTATGATAATTATGTACTATAAGTGTAAAAATGAGGCTTGAATAGTTTTTGTTCTCTATGAAGGAGAGAGATGATTAGTCTGTTGTCTTCTGTTAACATACAATCAATCGAGAAAATGTTAACCGGTCTGCACTTGCTTGAGAAATACTGAAATAAATTCTTTTAAAGTTTTCACAAATCTGGCTTTGGCTCTGTTCGTGTGGAGCAGCGGTTCAGAGTTCCTGACCAGTTGCCAGTTTTTTTTAAACTAGCTGAGAATCTGAGACTAGTAGACCTTTATGCACGCGTTTATACGCTGCCTCATTATATGAAGAATGCATTTTATGGTTCTCTCTAGCATTTCCATCATTATTTCCTTACATTCAGGACACAACTTTCTGAACAAGAAAGCCAGCAATATATAGAAATATTGTAAGTATTTTTGAGGAACTGATACCTCGTCGGCAGAAATTTGTAAGAGTGGCGGGGTCTTTGAATTCGATGTCTTTGAATTTGCTCGTCATTCTCATCATGCAAGAGAGGACAGTGTTACGTGGAAGTTTGAAGCCAGGTGGTGAGCGAGGCACACAGGGTCACTATCCTCTTCAGTAAACACTTTCAGTACGATTAGACGTACTGAAATGTTGGTTTGCAATGAAAGAAAAAATCGCGCTCTCACACACATCTGCACAATGTGTTTGCAAAATGAGTACACATTTATGTGAACGACACATTTTAAAATGCCAATAAGAAAATTCTTTTTCACACAAACACAGCTAGAGGTGAGATCTTATGTTACAAAATAAAAATAAAACGAATAACAACAGGGGATATGTTGAAGCCATTTTTAAAGTCACGATATATATTTTGGAGCAATCTGTGACATTTACTAATGGCTCACAGATGCTCTTTTGGAAACAATAGCTCCCATTTAGTCATGTGACTTCTTAAATAACGGTACTATCTGTAACTGCCTACATCATATTAGAAGGATTGCCATATTTTTAGTATGTCACTATGTATGGTATTATGCTTGTGTGTAAATTGTCACAGATCGCCCCAGTGTCGCGGATGCACGCTCACAACCACTCACACAGCCGCCACCAACACACACACTCGCTCAGCCAGAGGCGGGACACGTCGTACCTATCGAACATTTGATGAAAGAAGACAACAGCTAGGACGAAATGAACAGTACAAATAAAAAGTTTAATAGCATGTAGATGAAAATGAGGACAGACAAAAAAAAATGATTGGAGAAAAACACATAAGCGTACACGCACACACGTACACACGCAAGAAAACAGGGGACTACACCCCGCCCTTCCCCCTTAAAAAAATGGTAACGAGAGAGGCTAGTAAGGGAGGTAAAAAAACAACCGGCTTACATTGCGGCACAGTACTGTCAGAGTTCTTGCCCCTGAGGCCTTCAGGTCTGACGTTGGATGTAGTGCACCGTGTACTCTGTTGACCCTGTGTACACTGTGTACTCTGTTGACACTGTCTCTTTCACTTTCTGTCGCCTTACTCGACGCTGTCTCGCTGACCACCAGTTCACTGTCTATACGATGTGCACAGGCACAGAGTAAACATAGACTCACGCACACACATGCGCAGCATCTCATTCGTTAATCAAGGCTTCCATAAATATATAAATGTAAGACCATCAAGAAATCACTCACTCACTCACTCGGCTTGTGATGTGTCCGGCGGTCACCTGCTCCCAGCCAACAGTACCGGAAGCCCACTCCCGTCTCACACAGACCCTGGTGGTCACCAACCGGCTACTGAATCTGCACCAGCCCCACGGAACAGTAATCCCCATTGCTACAACAAGCAGCAGACTCAGCATCAAGCAGACGACACTTGACGTAGCATGGGCATGACGTCAGGCGTTGCTACAGTCAGCGAAAAAAAGGCCTTGACCTTCCCCACCTCCCGCGAACCGGGTAAAAATAGCCTGGAATATGACGTCAGACGTCGTCTGCTGTCAGCCTTTCTATTGCCGGTGTCCCTAGCGCTGAAAGAAACACATGCACAGAAAAATGTCTGACACGCGACATTGTGTGTGTTTATATATTGAGAGAAGATATTTCTAACTATAATTACATGTGTTGTTTAAACAAGCTTTCTGTATGAGATACAACTACTGTATAAGGTCAGGGACCTAGCCTATGTTTCCATGGTTAGCTGCTTCTTTCTGCATAGGGTAAGGTGAGAGGCTGATGAAAGATTTCGTGTACATAGCCAGGAACGTGTTTTTCCTGTGTCTATGTTGTTTTTTGTAATAGTATTTTATGTTTTGTATGTATTGTATAATAAACAACAAAGAACATTGTCAAAAAATGCAATAAAAACTAAAAACAATAAAAAGATCTCAGACACGAGGCTGCCTTGTCTACCGTAGCTGGAGTAACACGTAAGCCAATTTTGTCTTCAAAACACTCCAAACCCCAAGGTTTTAATTTTTTTTTCATGTTGGGTAGAGGCTGAGATTTCCTGAACATGAGATTTCCAGTTCCTCCAGATCAATCAGTAGTTGAACATGTGCGCCTTTTAGCCCTTTACTACTGGAGTTGTACAGACAGACAGAGAGACAGAGAGACAGACAGACAGACAGAGAGACAGAAAGACAGACAGACAGACAGGCAGGCAGGCAGGCAGGCAGGCAGGCAGGCAGGCAGGCAGACTATTAAAGTTTGCGACCTCTATTTGAACATTTCGCGGGAAAGGGAAGAGGAGAAGTTCTCAGGTTATAACATCACAGAAAGACTATTGCAGTGTACGAAATGTGGAAGGCACAAGGGTTGACAGACATTGAAAACTCCAATGTTTCATTGACCTAAAGACAGTGTAGCCGCTGTCACCTTTAGGTAGATGGAGGTTGAGGTGAGCTAAAAGTAACCAGCCCGACACTAAGCAGAAGCCAATCTATCCAAACCCCTCCGATACTCATCCTTGTACACACACACACACAAACACACAGACACCCAGCAGCCACACGCTATGTCAAGTCTTCAATGCCGACTACAGTCCTCCCCTGTACAAAACGGTTTTTATTACTTCACACCTAGACGGAAACGCATTTAATCCTCCCTGAAGTCTTTTACATTAAAGTACACCTCTGGCATGAGGGTGGATTATAGAGATCGGTGTAACAGTACACGTCCGGTGTGGTTCACCTTCGCAACACATGTTTGCTGGGTGGTATCTATCACTCTGAGTTTAAAAGTAAAAAGAAACATCGTATGACTTTCTACTCCTTAATTTAACCAAAATAAAATCTATATATATATATTAAAGCTATTCTGACTTTTGTTACCCAGTATATTTTGCCTTGTGCGTGAGGTTTAAACAATAATTGATAGGCGTGCATAGGTCTACGATCCACAATCATTTCGTCAGTCGGAGCAAGAGTTTGACATTTCTCATACAACAGTTGACAAGAGTTGATATCGTCCATGTTCCCCATATACCATATCATATAATGTATTGATCGTGAAGGGGTATCCATACTCTAGATTGATATAAAAGAGTAGGTTTTATAATAAAACAACGTTCTTGAGGTAAACACCAGGTCATCTACAAACAGAAGAATAAACAATTCAACTAGACTGTGTCCAAGCTGTACACCACGTCTTCATAGAATTGTTCGCTCTCTTGCTTCTCTATTAGCTAGATGATTACAGCTGATGGACAAGGCTTTAAAAGTGGTCAACCTCGTCAGAGGATGGGGGTCAGCTTGAGAGTAGTCAGGCAGATAGAGATGAGAGAAAGGGTCCAGGTAGAGAATAGCATCAGTTGATGCCCCTTTCATTAAAGGAAGTAATAAGCGGAATCTACCTACAAATACAAAACTTTAAATAAGTTGTACAAAAGCCGAGATGTAAGAAGAATGCGGTTACTACATCTTGCATTGCGCTTGCGGTGTCTTGCCGTATACGGATAAAATTGAATATTTCAATATTAGAACTGATGTCTCAATAAGAACCACCGGGTATCTCTGCTAATCAATGATTATGATGAAATGAAAGTACAACAATATTGTGCAGGCGAACCGCTTTATTACACATACTTTTCCGCTGAACACTTACAGTTCCTAGACCTATACACTTCTTGGCTACTAAAATCTGATTATTTGTTTTTTGAGATTACAATCTGAATATAGTCAACATAATGAAAATGTGTAGCTTTACCTGTGAACCTTCTTGTCACAATAGGACATAAACAATAAGACACATCATTGACAGATATTTTTCAGGAAATGTAACGATAGTCTAAAGTATACAGGACTTGATCTTCCCATCATCAGTACACATAAAATAGCTTCATTCTTATGAAATACCACTATAATTAAGGTGATGGCTAAGCAGTCCATTATATTTATTTTCGATGACATTGTATAATAAAACCAGTTATAGAAAACATAGCAATGAACGATCAAGTCTATTAGCTATATACTCTAAACAAAAACAGGGTTAGAAACAGCTTAAAAGAAAATTGCATATATACATATATAGTAAATAGTTCCTTCACTCATCTCAAAGATGCAATAAAATAAAATAATATTGCCAAAAAGCAAGCTTTTTTAGTACATAAGGATGATGATTTTATCGCACAAACTTTGACCTTATGCCTCTTGCTGGTTAGTCTTTTGCCTGGAGGCACAACAGGTTTACTACTATATCAAAAATACTCTAAACACCCCTCCTTTTTCCATTTCACACTCTTGATGTCAGATAACAGAATGCCAATTACATTACCTCTTGCTCTTTTGTATACAATGCATTGGCGATAAGAAATTTTGTGGCATAAATTAAAGCCCATTACATTCAGGAAGTTCATAGAGTATAATGTATATGTTAAAACATGATAATTGTTTACCTCCCTTCCCTAAGTTTTGTTTTGATAGCCAAAGGCTGTGAGGTTTTCTCTTTTATGATGTAATGATCTCTATATATGGTGTTGATATTTGGGATAATGGTGTATGAGCAATGTATGTGTGTGCGAGTGTATGTTCACAAATGCTGGTTTTTGAAGTGCATACATGTGTGTGTGTGTGTAATGACATTATTTATTACTGGATTGTATGTACAGCAGTTTTAAAATGTGTAGTTATTTTCTTAAATACTCAGACCTTTTCTCAAGCTATACCCTTGATGTAATAAAGAATCAATCAATCTGATACATACTGAAATGCCTAATTTCTTAATCTGAATCATGCATTGTAAATTTTCATTTGCCATAGTTGGATTCTGCATTTTTTCCATTTAGTTTATATAGTTATTGGAACATAATCAATCTCAATTACCGTCCATGTTGGGATGTAATTTAATAAGGTTGCCGTACATCTTACATATTTGTACTATCAAAAGTTAATTATATTTTTTATCCACACTACAGTTTATGAAAATGTTAATTATGATGGCTTCTGCTGTTTCCCCTTGCAATGTGCTCAGGCCTACTCATTAAAATTGGAATCTTGGAATCTACAACGTGACATTAGTTAATACTTGACCTGCACTTATTCTCCTACTTAGTGCTTATGCTGCTGTGGAGGGCCGTAGGTTTGGGTATCCATAGATATCCAACAAAAATGTTTCATCGAAAGAAAGAAATTTTCAGGTGTCTTAGTTATAGATGTTATATTTTGTCAACGAAACAGCTATTTATTAACAGTTGGATCTTTTACATTTCTTTAACTTTATGTTTTTAAAGAATCAAGAATGTTAAGTATACATTTAATGTATAAAAATATAATGCAGTAATACATATATACAATAAACATCAACAACTACATGGTATATTGTTTTTTAAGAGAAAAATATAGTATGCTCTGTGTAAATTACTTAAAGTGTTTACTAGTTATTTCTACTGTTTACTTTGTGTATATTATTCATAGTTATTAAAAGTAATGTTTCTAGTATACTGTATTTATTAAGCATAGTGTTCATAGTAGGTCTATAGACTACAGAGCATATATATATTCTTTATAGGTGACATCTATAGTATACAGTATTTATTATCTAAAGTGCTTATAGGTGATGTCTTTAGTATACTGTGTTTATTATCTCAAGTATTTGGATGCTTTGTCCATAGCACAATGTATATATTTTATTTAGATATATGTGCAAACAGTGTTTAAAAAGAAAGTTTTTTTTAATGTAGGTATTAAAGTAGGTGGTGATTAAAAACAAAAACAAAATTAAGTGTCTTGAACCAAAGGTCAGATCATGATGTGTTGTCCTGCTTCCAACAACCATCACGAGGCGGTGTGTCATTTAATCGACACCATATCACCAGAAATCAGTTGGTGGTGATAGCATTATGGGCGAGAACAGGTAGAAACACACGAGCATGTACAGGTGTAGGGGTCTGTAAAAGATAAATTACAGGTAGGACATAACATTCTTTAACATCCTAATATATTACATGATGGAAAAACATTCTTTAGCATTTGTATAAGAAGACCTAAATGAAAGCTTTGTTCATGTTTGGAAAAAATATTTGTAACACCCTATAGATGACAGGTTAAAAGTAATATTTTATAACCATTAAAATTACAGATTTGATATACCATATAATATATATTACAGTTGAGTAAGAGCGATGTTTAACATCCTTATATAAAACAGGAGGGAAATCAGATTCTTATAAGGAGGTATAATTGAAGTCTCTGTGCATATTTTCTTCTCTATCATTCTCTTTCTCTTTAATGCACACGTGCATGTATGTGTGTGTGAGCTGACCAAAGTGAGCAAAGCAATGTCATGTGACCTACCAGATGCTCTAGGTGTTGTGCTTGTAGTTGTTGAACCTGAAAACAAAAAAATAAAAATAAGTGAAGGCATAGGGGTAACGCAAAAGAAGCCTATAACCCACAATAGACAAAGAATTACAAATGCAAAACACATAGAATAACGTCTATCACTTAGTCCCTCAGTTTAATGATAAAAATATGTGAAGTTTCCGAGTGTGACCTCTTGAATTACTGTTCGGAAGTGTCATCTACATAATAGGAAGACTAAAAGATTTAGGCTACCATGAAATTAATGCTAAAATACAAACAACTCATGCATAGACAATACATATGCATTTATATTTTTGTCGGAATAATAAAGTTAATGGTTCTGGCCATGTTAGGCTAACGCTACAATGACAACGGAAAATAGTGTATGCCAGCGGTTCTCAACCTGTTACTTGTAACGCCCCCCTGGCGGATACGAAGGTACGTCAGCGCGCCCCCCTTAGCCAGCAATGTAAGCTAATTTCACTAATACTGGTATAAGAAACTTTTAAAAAATGACCACCTTCGCACCCCCCTTGTAAGCACCCCACAGGTTGAGAACAGCTGCTGTATGCCATTCTATATTGTACCCAGATATGAAGGTACTCACCCCATGTCGGTACAGACTGTTGAATCACAGCCTCGTATGTGACCCTGAGGCCGGAGTTGGTGACAGACCCGTAGCCGGTGTACCTGATGTACATGTACTGTCCAGAGCTGTAGTAGACTGTCTGAAGTGGCATGCCATAGAACGTGACAAGTGTAGGGGAGGACTCAGACAAACCTGTGATAGTACAGTGTGTTTATTGAGTTTTCTACCATCGGCATTTGTAATCAACTCAAGTGCTGATATTTTATAATGATATGCGCAATATGCACAATATAATAAGATATACATATCCAAAAGAAAATGAGGGCTTCGAAAAACATAGAGCAGGGTTAAAAATAACCATTAGTTATTTATGATGATACGTGTTTATATAACATTTTATCGTTCTTTTTATGTGTGGGAATGGAGGGAAATCTTAATTTTTCGCCGAACCAGCAACTAAAGCTATATCACGGCAATGTAGTCCTGTAAACATGTGCCATCCGCAGAAAAAAAAACAGTTTTTCCAAAAGATGATTTAAATCAAGGACTGCCAATAATTACTTTATTGGTGAAATGCATTGACCGTACCGCGATCTACAGGACAAACAACCATATTTTAACATCTGTCGATGTGATTCCAGAAACTCATACCGTCAAAAATCTGGATGTAGTAAAAGAAGTTGTCCGAACTGGCATTTAAGACAGTCACCTTGACAGTATCACCAATAGTAGCGTTGATTAACCATCGGCAGTTGGTGTTACTGTAAACAAATAATAACATAATTAGTCTTAGTGCGCATGATTTACAATTTGAAATTGTGCACAGAAAAAGAAAACATTTATTTCATCAGCTCTCCAGAGTAGAGTTTTTTATCTTCAATATTTATTTAAGTGTAATTAACTCATGGTTAGCAAATAAAAATTATATTTGTTAGATGAACAATAATGTATGACCTTTATATGACCTGCTTACTTGGAATAGCTAGACGGGTGGTTGGGGAACCTCAGATAATCAACACGACCAGGAAGAGCAGACAAAGCAGTACCGTTGACAGGACACACTTCTATGGTAAAGCATTAAAGGGTCATCATTGAGACAAAAACGTGGTACCATTAGATGCTTCTATTAATAACCAAAGAATATAAGAGGGAAGAGACACGATAAAAATAAAAACAAAGGCTGCTAGAAACATCTATTTGTAAAGTTAGGTGAAAAATATGAGATTTAAAAAAGTATTTCTTACCCATAACATTGCCCACAATTTCTAATTAGACGCATTCCGGACTTAGTAACATTTGTACGACCAATAGTAATAGAAACATTTGTACAGCCAATAGTAATTTGACTAATTACATAATATCTATACTTGCTGACATGTTCTGGTCTATGTCTGTACGTCATCTTATTCCTTTACACCCCAAGACAAGCCAGTCATCCCTGCTTCTTTTAAGAGCCGACTGAGCTTTGTCTGTGCGTGTTGCTGCTTGTTGGACAACAGGATGATGTCGTTCGCAAAGTCGAGATCCTCAAGTAGCATGGAAAAGTCTCCTGAACACCCGTGTTGCTCTTAGAGAATGTTCTTCTCATGATCCAGTCTATGACGATCAGAAAGGTTGTCGGTGAGAGCATACAACCAGCATCACTCCAGTCCTCACTGCGAAGGGGTCGGTCAGCTTCCTGTTGTGGATTACCTGGCATGTCGAGTCCTCATACAGCTGCTGGATGATCCACAAATGTCATGTACAGCGGCGACCGCTATTCGATGGACTGTTCAATAGTGATTCGCAGTGTAGCGATATGGTCTGTGGATGATTTACTCAGCCGAAAGCATGCCTGCTCTTGCCTCAGTCTCTTGTCTAGGTCATTCTTCATGCTTTCCAGGATGATTATGGTCTGCACCTTGCAGAGAACGGACAGTAGGATAATCCCATCCCAGTTGAACTGGGTCAGGTCTCTTTTCTTGGTTAGACTTACTAGATAGCCTAATTCCAGTCTGCTGGAACTTCCTCCTGCTCCAAAATTTTCTGCAGCAGGGGTGTAGCATTTCTGCTGTGGCTGTTGGGTCTGCCTTGTGTGCCTCTGTGGACCTGCCGCCTTGCCAGTATTCAAAGACTTAATGGCTTTGATGATTTTTGCCTTGTTTGGTGGGTTTATGTTCACTCGAAGCTGTTCTGCGGCTGGGGCAATGTCCAAAGTGGTTGTTGTTGGTGGCCGGTTCAGTGTTTCTTCAAAATGTTCCACCCAGCGAGATCTTTGTTATGCATCCCCGGTGATGGCGCTGCTATTTTATTCTTTATTCTTTACTGATTTACATGCAATGGTATTTTTCTTTTGTTGCAGAATTCTTGTAATTTGATAGAGTCTCTTTGTGTTGTAGAGACCAGCTGCTTTTTCTTCCTCTTCTGTCATCCTGTGAGCGAACTATTTCTTGCCACCTCTTGCATTCTTTACTTTTTGGTTCATCTCCCAGTACTTTGCTCTGAACTCTTATTTTTCTTACTGATCTTGACACTGGTTGATCTTCTGCTTTAGCTGTTTACTTTTTTCTATCTTTTGCCAGGTCCCTAAAGTCAGCCATTACTTGTGTTGGTTTTTTCCCAGAAAGGTGTGCAGGCAGTCTTCTACGTCTCCTGTAATCCTGAACAGTGGTTGGCAAATGTTTCTTCAAGGAGTCCCTCCAGCACTGTCAACCTGTTCTTAACTTCGAAAACTTGCTTTGTATGGTATCTGTATGTGTATTATATGAATTCTGTTTTCTTTGTACTTTAACCTTTGATTTCGTGTGCATTGAACCTTCAGGGATATGTGCTCTATACATTTTTTGGTTGCACTCACGATAATTATTATTAAATATGAATTTTCAATCAAAGTATTAAACAGTGTCACAAGAACGTCAAGAGATTTTGCATAAGTTCAATTAGTTTTAGTTGTAAGGATAGATTCGGCAGTATATTGAAATTAGTGAATACACAGACAGTACATAGAAAACCTTGTAGTAGGACTAGCATGAGTACTTCAGAAAAACGGTCATAATAATATACACATCTCATGCAGCTATATATACAAGCAGAAATAATACATTGATGAAGTTTTCTTAAAAGTTATAAAAACACAACAACAACCATTGTAATCAGGAAAAAGACAGGCATTAACAAATGTGCAACCAGGTAAGATTAATGTTGTGTGCATAGGAAAACATAGAATATAATTAAAGTTAATAGAAATGGCTTGTAAATGAAATTATTTGTATTTATTATCCTTTCTAACAATAATGTTCTCAAGGAAAAAGTCCCATTTTACATTTGTCAATTTGGTAAATTACTTTCAGTGTTCATGCCACAAAAAGTGAAATAAAATATTTTAATCACCTTTTGGAAAGAAAGATGTTTACGACTGCTGGGCATAGAAAGTGAAGCATTATAAAATGCATTGAGCTATAATTTAATGAAGAGTAAAGGCGATAAATAAATGAGTAAAGGAAATCTGTTAATGCCTTTCTCCTACCATAAGTTAATCCTAAACTTACATAAAGTGTGTACATTTACTCTCTGGGTGTGTCGCTCGTGTGTGTGTGTGTGTGCAACCTGCGAAGCGCTTTTAGCCTAAATTTCGCAAAGTGTGTTATATAAATGTTTTTATTGTTTTAGGAATGTTTTACTGTAAATAAAATGCTTTGTTAAGCAGCTCTAAATATTTTCTAGTTTTATAGCTAGCAGAAAATTCCTTATATTTCATTTCAATTATTTTTGATTATTAGATATTTCAATCAGAACGTGTTGTCGGGGATACTTACCATTGTTACTTTTACAACAGACAGTGTGTGTGTGGACTATAACGACTTCTAGCATAACATGCATAAAGTACATAGCAAGGGGTTCAGTGGCTTAACTGATTATATATATATAGATATGTAACACCCAGTCAAAAAAGGGTAATGAAACAAAATATGGAGGCACTGTACAAAGAGAAATACTGACTACATGTTAAAAGTCTAAGGATGTAAAACACTGACCAGACGTTGGCACAGTCTGCGCGTCAACGGCCTCGTATGTCAGCCTGAAGCCTGTGTATGTGACGGAGCTGTCGCTGTAAAACCTGATGTACATGTACTGCCCACTGCTGTTGAAAACTGACTGTGAGGGCATGGAACTGGTCCTGATTATGAGGAGTGAACTGGATATCTGGGAGCCTGTGTCAGAATGTGTTTAAACTTATCAAGAACTAAAGTACTCCTCCACTGACATATGCAAACAAATCATTTTCTAAAGAAAAGTGTCATGATAAAATGTGACCCTCCACGACAAAATGAGTCTGTTTTCAGACGAAATTCAAACTCTGTTTCGATACTAATTCTCAGCCATAACCCCATCGTGTTATACCTTGACAGAAAGCGCGGAGTCTATATGTTCAACTTCTTTAAAGAACGATTCAAATATTGACCGATCAAAAGATTTGTTTGCAAAAGGTTTAGGAGTAAATGGACCCGGTCGGCCATCTTGACGCTAATCTTTGAACCCGCTTTTCTCAAAATGTCCGCCATCGTACTTTCACACTTCAAACGTTTATAACTCACTCAATTTTCAGGCAGAAAAACAACTTTTGTATCAAAAGGAAGTTCAGAACCTCTACTTTTTTTAAAAAGTATGCAATTTGGCAAATCTAAAATTCACGACTTAAGACTCATTGCGTCGTGAAGGGTCACAAATATTAATAGCACTGCATAATATACATAAAATACAAAAACGCACGATTTTAAGCAATCTTTAGAAAATCAATCCATACGGGCAAAGACAATGTTATTTTAAATATCTTATAATTTGCAGCTGCAAGTTAATGATTTAGAACAAAACTTTCATTCAAGGCTCCTACCAATTTTAAAACTCATGCCGTCTCACCTTTTCCCTTATTTAGCTTGCCCTTACCGTTATATAACTCCAAGTAATCCCCCCCTGTCTCCAGATTGACGTTCAAGACAGTCACCTTCACAACATAACCATTGCCAGCGTCTATCAGCCACCGACAGTCGGCGTTGCTGTACAGTAAACATGAAATAACAAGTTGTTAAAGAGAAATAATAACAGTACAAGGTGTAGCTTGTTAGTTAAAACTCGTAATCAGCACAATTTTGTTATACAGTGGAACCTCGGTTAACGAACTTAATCCGTTCTGGAGAACTGTTCGTTATCCGAAATGTTCGTTATCCGAAACAATTTTTTCCATAGGAAATAAAGGAAACAGATTTAATTGGTTCCCAGCCCCTGTTGACTCGCTAATATTTGAAAGTTACAGGCTATAGAGGTATTTGTTTTAATGAGAACAGTTATAATGCAATATAAATGGAGTTAAATAAACATACAAACATTAACGAAAGCATTTAAACATCAGAAAACTTGCCGTTTTGACGGCGTGGTTGGAAGCAAGTGTGGGGAGGAAGGGGTGGAATTACTGATTCCCCCTCCATGAGCACACGTGACATTATAAAATCGGGGTGACTTCCCTTTTCTGTAGCTTTGAGGTTAAAGGAAAAAACTTGTCCAGTGTCTGCTCCTTCTGTCTTTTTTGTAAAACTCTTGGGTAATACGACATCACATATCCGACAGACGCATGCCACCTTCATCCATTGAAATCATTTCCTTTTTCAATTCATTTGTTGGCCGCTTCCTTGTCATTACCTCACTACTATTAATTACTCTTAATCTTCTTTGGAGCCATGATTGAGGATTATCTTTTTAAAATAAAGAACAAAAATCACTAAATAAGAAGGATGCGCATAGATAAGGAACGACTGATCGTAACTGTGTCTCGAGCGCCAATGATGACATGCTGGTCGGTCACGTGTGGTTCACGTGGCTGTTCGTTATCCGAAATTTTGTTCGCTATCCGAGACAAAGTTTTAACGAAATTTTTGTTCGTTAACCGAAAAATTCGCTATCCGAGGCGTTCGCTAACCGAGGTTCCACTGTACACAGTGTCTGTTGGTGTTCCTGTAAAAGTTGTCATCTTTGATAGCTTGTTAATTGTTCACGAAACCATCAGGAAAGCATAATGATAAATGTTACTTAAAGCATCCACTCACTTGTAATAGGAAGAGGGGTAGTTAGGAGACGTCAGGTAACCAACTTGCCCAGGTACAACATAAATAGTTGGAGCATTGACAGAGCACACTGCACACAAAAGTCAATTCTTTATTATGTCATGATTGATACACAACTGACTATTGTTAGAATAACCCAAAGTTTTCATGCCACAAAAAGTAAAATAAAATATTTTAATCACCTTTTGGAAAGAAAGATGTTTACGACTGCTGGGCATAGAAAGTGAAGCATTATAAAATGCATTGAGCCATAACTTCATGAAGAGTAAAGGCGATAAATAAATGAGTAAAGGAAATCTGTTAATGCCTTTCTCCTACCATAAGTTAATTATAAACTTACATAAAGTGTGTATATTTCCTCTCTGGGTGTGTCGCTCGTGTGTGTGTGTCCAACCTGTGAAGTGCTTTTAGCCTAAATTTCGGAAAGTGTGTTATATAAATGTTTTTATTGTTTTAGGAATGTCTTACTGTAAATAAAATGCTTTGTTAAGCAGCTCGGAATGTTTTCTAGTTTTATAGCTAGCAGAAAATTCCTTATATTTCATTTCAAGTATTTTTTGATTAATAGATATTTCAATCAGAACGTGTAGTCGGGGATACTTACCATTGTTACTTTTACAAGAGACTGCGCGTGTTTGTGGACTATGACAACTTCTAGCATAACATGCATAAAGTAGTTAACAAGGGGTTCAGTGGCTTAACTGATTATATATATATAGATATGTAGCTCCTAGTCATAAAAAGGTAATGAAACAAAATATGGAGGCACTGTACAAAGAGAAATACTGACTACATGTTAAAAGTCTGAGGAGGTAAAACACTGACCAGACGTTGGTACAGTCTGCTGGTCAACGGCCTCGTATGTCAGCCTGAAGCCTGTGTATGTGACGGAGCCGTCGCTGTAAAACCTGATGTACATGTACTGCCCACTGCTGTTGAAGACTGTCTGTGAAGGCATGGAACTGGTCCTGATAATGAGGGGTGAACTGGATATCTGGGAGCCTGTGGCAGAACGTGTTTAAACTTATCAAGAGCTAAAGTACTCCTCCACTGACATAACAATAACAATAACAATAACAACCGACTTTATTAATCCCAAAGGGCAATTTAGATGGGAGCTGTGCCCTGTTTCCAAAATATATGTATATGGGGAAAAAACCAACAAAAAAACCAAAACACACACACACACAACCACACACACACACCTACCCATCACACACACACCGCTGATAGTTCATCTGTGATTGAGTAGCTGAACTGCGGATGGCACAAAAGATTTCAGGTGCCTATTGCTTTTGCATACTGGCATGGCATAGCGTTTACCGGAGATTAATAAAACAAATTCTCCCGCTAGCACATGCTCAGGTATGGACATAATGCGGGAAGTTAATTCTTTAGAACAAAATTAACTTTCATTCAAGGCTCCTGTCGCGTGTCAGCGATTGTACTGTCATCCTTATATGCCTCCCATACTGAGCTGGCCCATCGTTAGGTGTTTTCTTCACGCTTTGGTCCCCTCTTTATCTTACGTCTTGCGCGCGCGCGCACAGCTTCCTTGATGCGTCATTTTACTTTTTCTTTTTTTTGACGTCATGGGTAGTGGTCATCAAGTAACAGACGGTGCTGGACCGTGGCCATGACAGTCAGAGTTTTTCATTTTTGTATCGACCGATCTGCCACAAGCCGTTTTGGGTGAGTAGAGACCCATTCTGTCGGGTTCCACACCATTCTAGTCTGTAAGGGGCCTTTGGATGGCGGTGGAAGTGCAAGTGAGAGAATCTTTATGTTCAAAGCCATAGTCCGACGTTTGATTGCAAGACTTGTACTTTGTTAGGTTAACGTTCGTGATTGCCGGGTCGCGACGCTTGTAGCGCGTACTCGTTTCCCGTTGTATGGATTTGTGTAAGATCAACATTAGATTTTTGACGAATCTTAGGATCAGTCCGATGGTCAGATATATGTGTCGGTGTGAAAATATTGTTTTAGAAATTGAGCAGTTTCGGGACACGCCTGTTGATTGTAAGAATTGTTTTATCTACAGGCTTATTTTTCGTTCTTCTTCACTCTTCCACCTGTTGTTGTTTTTCGCTCTTCCTTCGTGTCACCGTGTCTTCACATCCTTTGTTCGCATTGCTGTCCGTCATCGTGTCGAGCGTCCACCCTGCATCATCATCATCATCATCTCGTCGGCGAGTGAACTCGCGACTCTGCTGCACCAGTGGGCGGAAAGGCTTTCGACTGAACACCTAGAGCAGGAATCTTCGAGCAGGAGCTCACGTGACCAGTGGCCGGCCCACATCATCGCATCTGAACGGGAAGACAGAGAGGTGGGGGTACGTCTGTAGAGCGGCAAGCAAGGCCAGAGGGCGGGCTGCCGTCTGTGGACATCTTCATCGGACTTCTAAACTGTCACCCTGCAGTGCATGCGGGTGATGTATTGTATATACCAGGGGTGGACAATTAATTTTCCCAAGGGGCCGGATGAGAAACTGGGATGGTTCTAGAGGGCCGGACTAATATAGTTAACTCAGTTTTACCCAATACTGTATACATAGTATATTTACTGGTGGGCGGCCAGCGGGCGGGCCGGTCAGAGACAGGAGGCGGGCAGGATCCGGCCCGCGGGCCGGCGTTTGCCCAGGTCTGGTATATACGGTGACTGAGATTAGCCTGTGCACAGGGCAGCTGATTTGTCTCATTTTAATTTATCTATTTTTTGGTTGTTGGATTGTTCGCGCTGATCTATATTTGTTCATGTGAGAGTGTGGAATGTTTGATTTTTGATCCCTATCAGTATTATTTTTGTGGCTATTAAATTAGTTTTGTTTGTTACGTGAATTTTGTCTTTGTCATTTCTGTGTATGGTCTGCGCTCAGTTGAAGTTCGACTGGCTTCGTCGCGGTCACGCGACAGCTCCTACCAATTTTAAAACTCCTATCGTCTCACCTTTACCCTTATTTAGCTTACCCTTACCGTTGTATAACTCCAAGTAATCACAGCATGTCTCCAGATTGACGTTCAAGACAGTCACCTTCACAACATAACCACTGCCAGCGTCTATCAGCCACCGACAGTCGGCGTTGCTGTACAGCAAACATGAAATAACCTCTTGTTAAAAAGATATAATAACAGTACAAGGCGTAGTTTGTTAGTAAACACCCGTAATCAGCACAATTTTGTTATACACAGTGTTTGTTAGTGTTATTGTAAAAGTTGTTGTCTTTGATAGCTTGTTAATTCTTCACGAAATCTTGAGGAAAGCATAATAATAAATGTTACTTGAAACATCCACTCACTTGTTATAGGGGGACGGGTAGTTAGGAGACGTCAGGTAACCAACTCGCCCAGGTACAGCATAAATAGTTGGGGCATTGACAGAGCACACTGCACACAAAAGTCAATTCTTTATTATGTCATGATTAATGCACAATTGACACTTGTTAGAATAACCCAAAGTACATTTAGAACTATTTAAAAGCATTTTATTAAAGACTTATTAATCATAAGAATGCAATTTTCTTTTACGTTTTACAAGAAAGGGAAGTGTACGACTAAGGTTAGTAAAAACTTTTTGTGTGCTTTTGCAGACATCTATTTATTATTTGAGCGTTTGAATGTGTCTCATCATGCATCGATATTGGCACCGTATGTCTCATTATTTAATAATCTCCGAAGGGGGAAAAAACAAAGCAAACTCAAGGCATGTTTATGTGGTGAGCATATGGCTATTCGAACTTGTATGCAAACAGTGCGACTCATTAAAACAAGGAGCTCACCATTGTGTACAAATACTACAATGAGTCAACAATATTCAGACATTGATGTATTCACAATATAATTGATCATTTGTGTGCAAACACTTGCTACCAGATGCTAGATTACAGACATGATGTGAATTCAGTGTGGACAAAAAATCTCTTAAACACGACAGCCTGAGCGATATTTTTTCTCTTGATTCCAAGACATGTATAGACTTGCTGAACTGAGCAACACTCACTGTCACAAATACTTCTGGTGCGTAATAGAACTCTTCAGCATATGAAAAAAGTTTGTTTCTTTCTTCCTAGTAGCAGGTGAGAATCACTATGTTTGAAGTCTTCTATCTTTTATTAACATTATGCATAACTATCTACTCACCTTTTGGAAATTATTGTTTTAACATGAACCTTATCCGTCCATAGAGAAAATAAGTTGTTCTCGGTTTGTCCTTTAAACGCTGCGAGCTCCTTACGACTGTAAGTTTGCGCTCTACAAACTTGCATTTATTATCATTATTTTCATTATACTTTTAATTGTAAAACCCGTCTTAAAAAATAATCTTGTAAGAAAAGTTCGTAAACTAGCGAGGACTTCTTACTACGATAAGCAGACAGCGAATATACATTATAAGTCTGCAACACCTCAGCTGACTTGAAAACATTGACGCAAGGGTTTCTCACCATCTTAAATCCTTTTTTTTTTGCAAAAATGTAAAGGAAGTGATACTATCTAGATTTTCACGGACCTCTAAAGGCTTTACAACACTATCAAAATGGCAGGGAAGCATCTTTGTGAAATTTTAATCTTGAAAACCAATTGAATTCTTTCATTTTTTACGGTCATCAAATGAACGAAAATGTCTAGTCGATTCGGTGTTTAAGGAGTTATATTGTTGTTAGTTATTTTACATTACAATGAACCTGTCTAAAGAAAAAAATTGTAACAAATATTGCACTGCTTCTTATGTGCAAGTAAGATAATCACAGAAATAGTCCAATGTTTGTGTATTAAAACGTTTTCCAATGATTGAATACCAATAGATTAATCGGATAGGCTATGTTATATTAATTTGGACATGCACGGTGAGCAGTACACCAAGCTTGATACAAATGTGTATAAAATGAGTGGATTGCCATTGTAGATGTGTATTAGCACAAAACTTTCAATTTCTGTAATTGCTTTTGATCTAAAATTTAGCTTAATTTTTGAGAGAAGTTAGTTATTGCACATTAATTTAATTTACCATATATTTTAACTCCTTCATTCACATAGTCTAAGCTTACCAAGACCTAGCATCATAAAACAGCAAGAGACGCCATTTTATTACATAAGCTGACATAAACATCTACTAACCAGTTTACATGAAAATCCTAAGCATAGCAGGTTGTCAGTCTTTGCAACTATTATCTATATTTATTGATAAGAACCAGGAGAGTTGGGAATTTATTCAAGTGTATATCAATAAGCAAGCAAAATAAACGCAGATCATCTCTAGATACAGACGCACATACGTGTGGATGCAAATTCGACATAACAGAGCGATAGAAGTTTTAATGTCAAAAGTCCTTCGCTTAAATAAATCGGACAAGTTTACATTTTGCATTTTTCACTGTGTTAAGTGTTACTGACCGGACGGCCCAGCAGACAACTGATCCACGGCCTCGTAGGTGAGATAGAATAATGAGTTTGGGCTAAGCCCGTAGGTAGTAATCCTGATGTACATGGACTGTCCAGAGCTGTAATACACGGTTTGTGATGGCATGCTGGAGAACGATGCAAGTGTACGTGATGATTCCGACATACCTGTGGAAGGCAAACGACATATATTTACATATATATATATCAACAAAGTACTCCGCCATCAGATTTTAAAATAAATTCACAGTTTAAGTGTAGCTGAGGTTCCATTTAAAATCTCCAAGGATTTGCCTGAGAAGTGCACAAACAACAGTTCAGAAAGTATTCCAAGCTACACAAAAAAATGCAGTTAGATTCACCACTTAATCTCAAGCCCCCTACCATCATAAATCCAGATGTTGAAGTAGAACTCAGCGTTAGTAACGTTTAAGACAGTCGCCTTGACGACATAGCCAGTGGTAGAATTTATCGTCCACGAGCAGAAGATGAAGCTGAAAATGAGTAGTGAGTGAATAAATCGTAGCAAAGGTTATGTAAACATACGATGTCAGGTAAACAGAATCAACAGGATAATACAGCGCTTATTCTTTATTATATTTTTTACTCAGTACCAAATTGAAAAAAAGCTCACGCCGATTTAAAGATTAACAGAATGAATGACGATTTCTGTCAAGGAAGCAACTCACCCGGAATAGACAGACGGGTAGTAAAGAGACGTCAGGTAACCGACTTGCCCGGCTACAGCAGAAAATGTTGTCCCGTTAGAAGTACACACTGCACAGAGAAGTAACCACTTCTGATAATTATCACCGAGAAGACGATGGCTATAAAAACGAAAAAAAAAATATTAAAAAAAACAGTTTTTTTATCTTCAGATTTGTAGGCTGCTATCGCGTACCATGGCCGCGCTGAAAGCTTGAACGCTCACGCGCTTGTTTGTATGTGTGTGCACGTGTGTGTGCTTTTGCGTGCTAGTAATGGAGTATATCTACACAATTTGTGTAGGCTTCTTTATAAGGAAAAAATATCCTTGAAAAAAATGTGCTTTAAAGTCTCTGTCAGTGTCCCCTTTTTTTCCTCTGTAACATGATGATATTGTCACGCAGGTTCACATTATTTACAATACGTCAATCTTAATCAAACTAAATCAAATTAACCTTTATGGTTTCAACAACACTTCAACCGTATCCGTCCCGTGTAGTACAGATTGAGAGACTCCTCTCTAAAGTTACGTTTTGTGGGTTATTACAAGCTTTTCATTTTCTAACTTTCATCTGGAATTCTTTTAAATATATTCTGGTCAATTCAAAGTGTAATTAACTCAAAGATTAAACTAGATGTAAAATATTTGCGACATGACACGGCATCTTACTTTTGTGTGGGTATACGCCTTCCTATAAATAAATAAATAGTTAGTCCGAACATTAGTAATTGCTTTTTGTAGTCACAGTCGGGCTGTTCCATGGCGTAACGACTGTCACCAATACAGTGAGGGTTGGCTGACCTGGGTTTAGCTCTAGTCTTGGGAACACTGGGTTTTTTTTGTGTGTGGATAAGATATCCATTTACATGACTAACTGCTTTGCCTTGATGTAGTCTTAGTTGCTGGCGCGGCGTAAAACACCAATCCCCACAACCCTTGTAATCACAGTCGCCTACCGAAGCATGTTGTCGATACTCGCAACAATCATCTGTATTTATATTTAATAACCCAGCGTGTTAAACCCTTAATCAAGCGCCTAGCAGCACATAACTAAAGGCAATATGAAGCATCTCTAACTACAAAAGAACATACACATAAATATGAATTCGAAAGAATAGAGCGATAATAAATTTCACGATAGCAGACTTTCGCTCGATCAAGTTGGACAAGTGTCACCGGCTGCATTGCATTTTGCACTGAGTTAATAAATGTTACTGACCTGACGTGGGGACAGACAGTTGCTCGAAGGCCTCGTAGGTGAGACTGAGGGATGCGTTTGGGCTCAGACGGTTGGTATTAAGCCTGATGTACATGGACTGTCCAGAGCTGTAATACACGGTTTGTGATGGCGTGCTGGAGAACGATGCAAGTGTACGTGATGATTCCGACATACCTGTGGAAGGCAAACGATATATACAAAGTATTTTACTATTAGACTTTAGAAAAAAATCACAGTTAAAGGGTAGCTGAGGTTCCATATGCCATATACAAGAATTTACCCGAGAAGTGCACAAACAACAGTTCAAAAAGTATTCTGAGTGACACAAAAAACGCAAATAAATTCATCAGCTAATCTCAAGCCCCCTACCGTCATAAATCCCGATGTAGTAGTTAGTAACGTTTATGAGAGTTGCCTTGACGACATAGCCACTGGTAGAATTTATCGTCCATGAGCAGGAAATGAAGCTGAAAAAGAGAAGTGAGTGAACTAATTATAACAAAAGTTTTGAAAACATACGATATCAGAGAAGGATAATTCATAAGATAGTAGAGAGAGCTTAATAAATATTTGTTATATTTTACGCACATAAGTGCAATAATAAGGCTTTATGGAATATTAAATTTTATAAACAAGTAATAGTCTGTGAATGAATGATGATTTATGTCTCAGAAGCAACTCACCCGGAATAGACAGACGGGTAGTATAGAGACGGCAGGTAACCGACTTGCCCGGGTACAGCAGAGAAATTTGTCCCGTTAGAAGTACACACTGCACAGAGAAGTAACTACTTTAGATAATTATCACCCAGATAACGGTGGCTATTAAATCATTATTACACCTGTTAAAAATATATAAAACTAGACAAACTTATTTAACATCATCAAACCTGTTGTCTACGTTTGTGTACTGTGGCCTCGCTGGAAGGTTAGACATCCGTGTGTATGTGTGTCTACAATGTGTGTATGCTCATTATAACAAGCCTAGAGAAAGTGTGCTACAGAGTCTTAGTGATTTGTTTGTAATCTTTCTGTTTGTAATTTGTGATGCTTGTTTGCACGTTTTACAGTACGTTACCCTAACATCCTTCATTAGTGTCAACAGCATTCCAACCGTATCCGTCCAGTGAAGTACATATGGAGAACCACCTTTCTTAAGTTCCTTTAAGTATGGTGACACGAAATACTCCTTTTTAACTTTTATATAGATTTTAAAGAAAAAATCTTTCGATTAATTGTGAGTATAATTCATGCAATGGATAAGCTAAATGTACAAATTAGTCACCTGCCATAACAATGTTTTACATGTGTGTGGGTAAAAGCCTAACTTTAAATAATTGACGTTATGCTTTCTATTTCCTGTCTTCCCGTGTAAATGCATGTAGGTATCAATAAATGCATCTTTGTTTATTTAGGAATAAAGATTATTTCGAACACTAGTCATTGCTCTTTGTAATCACAGTCGGGCGGTCCGTTGGCGCAACATTTAGCGACTGTTACCAGTAGCATGAGGGCTGTCTGTCCTGAGAAAAATATTCATTCAAGCTCCTAGCAACACATAACTAAAGGAATCATGACGCATATCTAAATACAAACGAACATATGATGATGATGATGATGATGATGATGATGATGATGATGATGATGATGGCGATTTGTAATGCGCAAGTATCCATTCCGAAGAATGCTCATTGCGCAGAAAAAAGAACAAATGAAGAACAAAAAAGTGAACAAATATATAAAACACCAGGAAAAGTAAAAAAATGGACAGAAGAGTTTCTGAGTAGTTTAAGACTGGCTTGAAAGAAACAGATAGGTTTTCAGTTTCTTGCGGAACGTGGTTGGTGAGGTGTACATGACTATAAATTTAAAATAATAGTGTAATAATAGTTTTAGCGTTAACAGACTTTTGCTCGATCGAGTCGGACAAGTGTCACACGCTGCATTGCATTTTGAACTGAGTGAAATGTTACTGACCAGACGTGGGGGCAGACGACTCATCTATGGCCTCGTAGGTGAGACTGAGGGATGCGTTTGGGCTCAGACCGTAGGTAGTAAGTCTGATGTACATGGACTGTCCAGAGCTGTAATACACGGTTTGTGACGGCATGCTGGAGAACGATGCAAGTGTACGTGATGATTCCGACATACCTGAGGAACGCAAACTATGTATACAAAGTATTTCGCCTTCAGACTTTGGAATGAAATTACAGTTAAAAAGTAGCCGAGGTTCCATTTGAAATCTATAGTAAATTAAAAAAAATAAATAAAAAGAACATTTGTATGGCGCCTTTTCCAGCATCAGCCAGACTCAAGACGCTTTACATATAGCCGTGCATGCAGAGAGTATTATAGTAGTATTAATAATAATAAGAATACTAATGTTAATTAATACATGCATGGCAGTAGAAATTAATAAATGTACCAAGACGAGATAAAAAGTCAGAGAGAAATCCACCCAGGAACGTAGCAACTATCGTAACAGATGTACCAATGGAAATTAGACAAAACTTCACGCTGATCATCGAACAAAAATAAAAAGTAAGGGAAAGGAATCATCCTTGGGCGAAGGGACATCATTCTCAATCATCAATCTACAAGAATTTTCCTCAGCAAACAAACGTTCAGAAAGTGTTCCACACGACACACAACCGAAGAGTACATTCATCAAATAATTCTACTATCTCCTACCATCATAAATCACGATGTTGAAGTAGAACTGAGGGTTAGTAGCGTTTAAGACAGTCGCCTTGACGACATAGCCACTGGTAGAATTTATCTTCCACGAGCAGGAAATGAAGCTGAAAAAGAGTAGTGAGTGAACAAATCGTAACAAAGAATATGTAAATATACGATGTCAGGTAAACAGAATGCACAATATAATACAGCACTTTGTTGTTATATTTTTCACTTGATTCACAATTGATAAGAGCTTATGTCGATTTGAAGATTCACATACAAGTTGTGAGTAAATGTCGATTTCTGTCAAGGAAGCCACTCACCCGGAATAGACAGACGGGTAGTAAAGAGACGTCAGGTAACCGACTTGCTCGGGTACAGCAGAGAAATTTGTCCCGCTAGAAGTACACACTGCACAGAGAAGTAACTACTTTAGATAATTAACACCCAGAAGACGATAGCTATGAAACGAAGAAACAAAAGAAATATATTTTACATCATCAAATCTGTAGGCTACTATCGCGTACCACGGCCGAGCTGGAAGCTTGCACGATTGCGCACGCGTGCGTGTGTGTGTGTGTCCACGTGTGTGTGTGTGCGTGTAATCGAGTATGTCTACACAATTTGTATAGGCTTTATTACTAGAAAAACATAAAAATATGATATATAGTCTGTCAGTGTCTTTTTTCTTCATTTCCTCTTTAAAATGATGATATTGTCACGCTCTTTCACGTTATTTACAATACGTCATCCTTAATCAATCTTGATAAAATCAATCTGTATGGTGTCAATAACATTTCAAACGTATCCGTCGTTTTATTTTATTTACCTTTTGTGTGTGTGTGTGTGTAAATATCTTTAGATGATATTTATCTTTTTTTTTGTAAGAATGAAGGTTCGTCGTAACACTAGTAATTGCCCTTTGTAGTCATAGTCGGGTGGTACGATGCCTCCAATTTGTCACCAATTTAGTGAGGGTAAGCTGACCTGGGATCGGCTCTTCTCTCGGGTACACTGTTCTTTCTGTGCATAAGGCATCCGTTTACAAGGCTCGCTGCCTTGCCTTGACATTGTCTTAGTTGCTAGAGCGAGGTAAAACACCAATCTCCACAACCCTTGTAGTCACAGTCGCATAACGAAGCATCTTGTCGATGTTTACAATCATCCTTTGCATTTATATTTAATGACTCAGAGTGTTAGAACTTTAATCAAGCGCCTAGCAGCACATAACTAAAAGGAATCATGAAGATTTCTAAATACAAACAAACATAAATATAAATCCGAAATAAGAGTGCAATAATAAATTTTGCGTTAACAGACTTTTGCTCGATCAAGTTGGACAAGTGTCACCGGCTGCATTGCATTTCGCACTGAGTTAATAAATATTACTGACCTGACGTGGGGACAGACAATTCATCCACGGCCTCGTAGGTGAGACTAAATAATGAGTTTGAGCTGAGACCGCCGGTAGTAAGCCTGATGTACATGGACTGTCCAGAGCTGTAATACACGGTTTGTGATGGCATGCTGGAGAACTGAGCAAGTGAAGGGGATGATTCCGACATACCTGTGGAGTGCAAAGGATATATATATATACAAAGTATCTCGCCATGAGACTTTAGAATAAGATAACAGTTAACGTATAGCTGAGGTTCTATTTGAAATCTCCAAGGATTTGCTTGAGCAATGCACAAACAACAGTTCAGAGAGTATTCCAAGCTACACAAAATCGTAGTGGAATAAGTCATCAGTTAATCTCAAGCCCCCTACCGTCATAAATTCTGATGTAGGTATAGAACTCAGGGTTAGTAACGTTCAAGATACTTGATCTGACGACATAGCCACTGGTAGAATTTATCGTCCACGAGCAGGAGATGAAGCTGAAATAGAGTAGAGGGTGAAATAATAACAAAGATTAAGTAAGCCTACGATATCAGGGAAGCAAAATGCACAACATAATAGAGCGCTTATTTTGTGTTATATTTTTCACGCAATAACAAATTAATAATAGGTTATATCGATTGGAAGATTCATATACAAGTTGTGAATGACTGACGACTTACGGCAAAGAAGCAACTCACCCGGAATAGACAGATTGGTAATAAAGAGACGGCAGGTAACCGACTTGCCCGGGTACAGCAGAGAAAGTTGTTCCGTTAGAAGTACACACTGCACAGATAAGTAAATACTTTAGATAATTATTATCCGAATAGCGATGACCATTAAGCCGTTTATTAAACCCTTGAATAAATAAATAGAAACTGAAATAAAAGCAGATTTAACATATTAAACTGTAGTTAGCCGTCGGGTACCGTAGACCTGCTGGTAAATTGCACCTGTATTTCTTGTTGTGTTTCCGTAAACAATGTGTGTATGGTTGTGTCATTCAGTCGTCCCTTAACCAGTCCATGCCATTATGGGGAGCACATGGATAGACGTGACAGCTGACATAGCCGCCACTCTTGCCAATTATGGGCGATAGTCAGCATGTCGTGTAGAGGACAACGAGTCCAGTCTTTGACTTTCGTATGTCAGTTCTTACTCCACCTCGTCGTCAGCCACCTTCCATGTTGCCTTGAAGGACAGTCTTCGACAGGGTATCGTGCCGGGTCATATGACCACAGAAGCTTTCCAGCCTGCACAAGTAGTGTGTTAGTAGTGGGCCCCACTTGTATGTGTAGTAGGGCCCACTACTACCAAACTACTTTTGCAGGCTGGGTTACATCGCTTGACTGTTAAATGCCAATAATGCATGTGTCTATTTACACAATGTGTATATGTTTGTGTATATCTACACTATGTGTGCTTGTAGTTCAATTTTTATTTTCAAGTTACGTTCGTATTTGTCCCGACGTTGATTATGCTTAAATATCCCAACTAAATCACTTGCATATTCTTATTGCATAAAAAATATCATCCATTGTTCTGTTGCATAAAGTTCTTTGTGATTTGAGGAAAATGTTTATAAGTAACAGTTTGTTCAACAATATTTTATGTCTTGACCTGACTGATAAAAGATGTCCTATTTTCATGAAACACCTTTTGACTCTCGGTTTTAATGTCTTTAATTTTTGCGTGAGAATAGAAATATAAAGGCTCCAAATGATTATCATATTTTAAGAAGTGCATTTGTGCGACAAGCTTCAGTTTTCCTATGTTTTCTCTCCTGGTTTTGAGGAATTGATAGCGGAAGAACAGGCTGACTTGAGACCACATAGATCTTCAACTGTCGCATCCTTACATAAATCCATCGTCCGCATCAGAGGAACAATTATCACAACTTTATTGACTTTGAAAAAGCATTTGATAAAATCTGGTACTAGGGGCTATGACATGTGATGCGAACATTGAAAATCGAATAAGACCTCGTTCAAGTCACCAAAGCACAATGCCTCAACAAGTACATTAGATAAGAGCTGAGTTTTGCACCACAGTTGGCGTACGACAAGGATCACTGGTGCTGTTTAACATCTTGAAGAAGATCATGCTCGAACCCCTCCACGACCAAAATGCTTCCGTCTCCATTGGTGGAAGGCCGATCTGCAGTCTACGCTTTGCAGACGACATATACATGTTAGCAGGCACTAATAAAGAACTGCAAAACCTCACCAACAGACTGACAGACAGTTCAAATGGACATGGAATAGAGACCAGAACTTAAAAGAGCAAAGTTATGGTCACAGGCATCGGCAAGGCAGAGATCTATATGAATGTGGTACAGCTCGAAGGGGTAATCAGCTCCAAATACTTGGGAGCCACCCTCAACAGTCAGGCGAGGTAAGCTGGTCTTTATGGTCATGTGACCCGGCACGATACCTTATCGAAGACTATCCTTCAAGGCACTTTGTAGTGGCCAGAGAAAGAACTGACACGAATCTTAAAGACTGTACTGGTCATCCTGTACAGGACCTGCTGACTATCGCCCACAATAGGCAAGAATGGCGGCCCTGTCAACTGCCGCGTCTATACGTGTGCTCTCACCAACGACAGGTGCTGGTCATGGGACAAATGACTGACTGACTGGAAAACCTAGACTTAATTTCAACAATGTACTATTTTATCACAAGCAAAGTATAAAGATACAAAAATAACAGGGCTGACAGGTCTGATGTACTAGTTACAGAGCAGATGTCTTCAAAGGAGAGCTGGTTTTCAAGATTACTTGTGAACAAATTAAACAGCTTCAACAGACACATTAACATCGGTAAGTGAACGCGATTATGTACTTAGTTGCTGTTTATTCCGTTAATACTAGGTTTGTTGTGTAGTCGCCTGGTGTACATATTTTGGTATTTTACTGATCCGCCGGAATTTTGAAACCAGGGAGCGACGTTGTGTAGATGTACTCTCTGCTGTGTGCTTGTGTGTGTGTGTGTGTGACTTTGTTGAGTATTAGTCTGTTTGCTGGTTCCCTAATTGCAGAAGCATTCTCAGTATATTCAAATAAATACAGTCGTCTAAGAGAAATAAGTGGTGTTAGTATTAGTTACAAATGTTACTGTTGAAATGTAATGCAGCTGTTCTAGTAAAATGTGTCAATGTTTAGGGTTAGATATATTTAACTACATGCTAGTAAGTAAATACTCGGAATTCAGGGGCTTTTGCTAATTACATATATAGATATGAGTGTAAATGTAGTCATAATCAGATAATAAAAGATAAGAATTCAGACACTTTAATAGAAAGAAATACTGATCACATTAATAACACTGAGAAAGTAAAACACTGACCAGACGTTGGCACAGTCTGCTGGTCAACGGCCTCGTATGTCAGCCTGAAGCCTGAGGACGTGACGGAGCCGTCGCTGGAAAACCTGATGTACATGTACTGACTACTGGTATGGAAGACTGACTGTTGGGGCATGGAACTGGTCCTGATAATGAGGGATGAACTGGATGGCTCGGTTCCTGTCGAAGAATGTATTTTAAATTATCAAGAACTTAAGTACTCCTTCACTGACATTGGTTACCGAATTAAATGCTATTAATTTTAAAACAGAGTTCGTTTTAATAAAACATAAAGAGCATTTCACAATCTACAAAAAACAGAAAACCTCATGACTTTAGATACCCAATAATCAAAACGTGGATTTGATAATATCGTTTTGATATCTTCAAATTGACGAGAGACTGCTAATTATTTAAAACAATATTAACTAAGCTCAACGAACTCAATAACTCTTATTGTCTTAAGCTTACCTTTAGGTACCCTCTTACCGTTGTATAACTCCAAGAAATCACAGCATGTCTCCAGATTAAAGTTCAAGACAGTCACCTTCACAACATAACCACTGCCAGCGTCTATCAGCCAGCGACAGTCGGCATAACTGTACAGTAAACATGAAATCATCTGTTGTTAAGGAGAGATTATAACAGTACAAGGCCTAGTTTGCTAATTAACAGGCGTAATCAGTATTGTTACACACAATACATGTTGGCGTTCCTCTAAAAGCTTTCATCTTGATAGCTTGTTAAATTGTAGATAAAACCATCAAGAAAGTAGAATAATAAATGTTACGTGAAACATCCACTCACTTGTAATAGGGGGACGGGTAGTTAGGAGACGTCACGTGACCAACTTGCCCGGGTACAACATCCAGAGTCGTAGCATTCACAGAGCACACTGCACAAAAAAGTTAATTCTTCAACTTTTCATGATTGATACACAACTGACAAGTGTCAGAAGAACTGAGAATAAATTAATAATTCTTTCCATATTGAAAAGAAATTTATTGAATACATTTATTAATGTCTAAAAAGGCAAAAATATTTTTTCAATGATTGACAACAAAGTAAGCGTGCAATTGAAGTCAATAGCCTATGAGTGTTATACTTCTAAAAAAAAGCAAACAAACACAAAACCCAAAGTATTTGTAATTGTCCGTCTGTACTTTCCTCAGTATGACTATATTATTCTTGCAATATTACTCTGATTTATTGTGTTTAAAAATTAAAAGCCTGAAGTATTAAAAGAAACTGAATTGTTTACAATGAAGATGTTTTTAGTCATAAATGACTTTACATATAGTAAGCTATGTGGATATTTAATTACTGATAAGTCGACGATGACTTAGCTTCATTATTGGTTAAAACTATTACAAATGAATACTTACAAACTGCCTTATAAAATATTTCACGTTGTTAAGTCCTGATGGGAGAGGCCAATTAAACTGGATAACAAATGCTTTAGTATACCTGAAATTAACATATCTACATATAAAACAGTTTCCCTGTCCCCAACAAACATACACCAAACTTAACTGCAGAGACGTCCACCTACACGTCACTCACCTGATGTCGTTGTCGTTGTTGTAGATGTAGGCGTAGTATCTGGGGAATGAGAAAAATATTCAGCATGAGAAACTTCGCTAATTAAGACATAAAACGCAAACTGTATAATCAGCTTCTAAAGAAAATTATGTATGTATTTACACATAAAAGTGGATTAGCGATAAATGATAAGAGAAAGGTATAGTAAGAATCAGTACTAAATCAATGTCAAGCGACTCGTCTGATGTAGTAGTTGTAGCTGTTGTCGCCGGGCCCCGAAAAAAAAGCGGATAAATTAATTCTTTATAAATAAACTGCTTTATATTCTCTTATACATAATGATAATTGTAATTAAATGTGATTTGAAACTCCAACAGTAAACAAGACAGTCAGGCGACTTAATGAAAATCACATGATTTGTAGTTGAAAATGTAAATGGACTTATTTGTATTATGATCTTTGATAACAAAACTCAATTTTTGTTCATTCTTGACTTGACTGCAAATTCCACTTGATCTTTTGAGTGTTTATTAAGTAAGAGAATTTATTTTGTTATTATTAGGATTGACTATGAGGCAGACAAACAACTGTATTTCAACTCTAGGATATAGCGCCATAAATATTAGCATGTTGTAGTTACAAAACAACAATCAGAAAGAAACAATAAAAAAATATATAAAGTATAAGGACGATCTAAATTACATATAAAGTGTAAAATTACAGCAGAAACTAAAAAGTTTTAAAATACAAAAGATGATACACCACTGCATTTGTCAATTTTGACAATTGTGATTGTTTGAATTGGTTTGGTGAGGTTGCACGAAGACAGTACAAATCTCTTTTTTATTCACTTTTTTTCATTTTTCGTGCTTTAAGTAAATCCATAGACAAGGAATGCGACAAGAGTTCCTGTTTGTGTTTTGTGCACTTATTGTTAAGGAACCTGGTAGTGGTTATTATGTTAAAGAAAACGCTGTTCTTTTGTTGTTCTGTTTTGGCATTATTATTGTTCTTCATATCTTTATCATCGGCTCAAATATTGTGGTAGTTTGTCATCATTGAATATGATCCCCAATCAAACGCTCATTGTCAGCTTTCATCGTGGTGCCCCCACAACCCTGATAATGATGGGTTTATTCGCTCACTGCATCTACAGCGTCTCTACAGGGAGGCGGTCGGGAGGTGAGTGGCAATGAATGTCAGTGTTCTCTGTCTCAACACTCTCACAGCTGGACACTGTTAATGCGGAGCTATCGTCTTCATCGCCATCCTCCCTTATTTGATTTGACAATAAATGTGCTAACTATGGGTCGGTTTGTTTTGTTTTAAAAATGGAATTTTGTATCAACATGGTTGCACATTGAAGCTTTTCAAACTACAAGGCGGGCTGTATATCGTAGACTGGTGACAGAACGAATGATGAGTAAAAGTATGAAGCGCATCTTGTATGCATACATCAGCTGTCAAAAAACGTTACGATATAATACATTTACTAAAATAAATACAATGTTGTTTTTACCATCAGCGTAAGGAATACAAATGCTGCACGTGACTCACCTGATGGTCTTGTTGTTTGTGCGAGTGTTGGACCTAGGCAAAAAATTAAAACTTGTCAAAATTTTGGAGATATTAAAGAAAGCAAAGAGCCTTAAGGTGTAGACTATGCTTGCAGACTAATGGATAATACACATAAATAATACACCTAACTAAATTAGCTGAAATTGTATAATATACCTATATAATTAATTGCTAGTTTCCTCGCGCCAGATTGTGTTGAAATGCTTTTTTGAAGTTGATAAAGTTATTACAGATTTTTCTTAAATTCTGAAGAGGTTTTTCTATCAGCATGCGACTGTTGTAAATATTTGTTTAGCTGTGTTTCTACCTGCTCCAATGTAGGATTGCTCTTTCTCTAGCAGGTCCTTGCTTTAAAGGGATTATAAAGGCAAAATAAAACTGCTTAGAATCGCGTAAAGAGTAGGATAAATTTGAATCTCGTCTATTTATATGTGTGTTCATGTGGAAAACGTTGAAGGTTTTTAGTAGAATGTGGTGTTTAATAAGAGAAATTACACGGGACTCTTTTTTTTTTGCTTAGACGAAATCTCGTTCTCTGTCACGTGACCCTATGACGTGTGGTTTCCATAGTGAGAACCATGCCTCGAGAATGTGCTGCACCCGATTGCCACGAATAGAAGGGAAATGAAATGATGATGATGATGATGATGATGATGATGATGATGATGATGATGATGATGATGATGATGATGATCATGTCGATTTGTAATGCGCAGGTATCCATTCAGAAGAAAGCTCATCAAATAAATAAAAAAAGAAGAAAAAAATAATAAAGTGAACAAATATAGAAAACACCAGGAAAGTAAAAAATATAGACAGAAGTGTTTCTTGGTTGTTTAAGACTGTTCTGAAAGAAACAGATGGGTCTTCAGTCTTTTTCGAAACGTGGTTGGTGAGGTTATGGTGGAGAGTGACGATGGCAGAGCATTCCACAGCTTAGGTGCCGCGATTTTGAAGGCCCTGGCTCCAGTGCGCTTCTTGTTGGTGTCTTCCACTGCAGGGAGACAGAAGCGTGACTGGGAGCCTGAGCGCAGGCTACGTGACGGCTGGTACGGAGGAACTTTTGCAAATAGTCAGAAGCAGTTTGAAACATGCAGGACTGTGCAATCGAAAGTACTTTGTGGTCAATGGGAGCCAGTAAAGGCACTGTAGGATCGGGGTGATGTGCTCAGTGGACGACTTTGCACGGGTGACAATCCTGGCGGCTATGTTTTGAACTCTTTGGAGTCGATCCAAATGAGTAGCAGGTATACCCCACAATGCACTGTTACAGTAATCCAATCGTGATGTGATGGTGGCCACAGCAAGTGAGTTGGCAGCAGCTTGAGTCAGCATGGGCCGTAGTCTACCTAAAGTCCTCAAAAAGTAGTAGGACTTTGCCACAACTAAACTGACATGGTTGCACATGGAGAGCTCTGCATCAATAAACAGCCCTAGGTCCCGTACACAGTCAGCAAAGGCTATGGAGGCATCACCGACCTGCACGGCACTAATGCCAATCTGCTCCCGTCTGGCCCTGGGGCCACACAGTAACGCTTCAGTCTTGTCGTCGTTGAGTTTAAGACGATTCCTGGTCATCCACGCCTTCACCGCAACACAACAAAATGCAAGTCGTTGAAGCGCATTCCTAGCCACTGCTGGGTCTGGGGAAAAGCTGTTTAGAATTTGTGTATCGTCCGCAAAGAACTGACGTCCCATCTGAAAGCGCTCAATGACCCGTCCAAGCTGTGAAACATATAGCGAAAATAATAATGGACCCAGAACGGAACCCTGTGGTACGCCACACACCAGAGGAACTGCCTCAGAGCTTGCAGAGCCGACAATCACTCTCTGAGATCTCTCGGCAAGATAGGAGGCAATCCACTGCAGTGCAGCGCCCTGGATACCAGCCTCTGACGACAATCTCTGAAGCAGCAGGCGGTGGTTGATGGTGTCAAACGCACTACTCAGGTCGAGTAATACTAACAGCACTAAGTTGCCAGAGTTGACACTACAAAGAATGTCATTTGGTCACACGAAGAAGAGCAGTTTCTGTGCGGAAGCCAGGACGATACGCTGACTGAAATTTATCTAGGAAGCCATAATTGATAAAATGGGTCATAAGCTGCTCTGCAACCACCCTCTCCAGTAGCTTGGAAATATATGATAAATTTGACACTGGACGATAGTTTTTACAGTCGGAGGGATCCAGCTTCACAACAGCCTGTTTAAAACACCGTGGAACACATCCTGCTGTCAAACTGGCATTAATAATGTCCAAGATGACAGGAAATAGAATGTCCAGAAGTTGAATAATAAATTTAGTTGGTACAGGATCCACGGCACATGAAGTTTTAGTTGATCTCGCTACAAGTTTCCTCAAGTAACTCTCATCAATACACGTAAAAGAAGTCAGCGGAACACCAGCAAATGGCACAGAATAATCTGCCTCACACTCTGGCAACTCACAAGCTGCACTCTCAAGTCCAGCACTAATTTCCTCTATCTTATTAACAAAGAAGGAAGACAGCTGATCAGCAGCTGACTTGACATCCACCTCAGGAAGAACCGGACTAGTTCCGTTCTTACCCAACAAGCTGTTCACAATGTCAAAAATCTTTCTGGGATTTCCACTCGCAGTCTCTAGCTGCTCCTGTACGAATAGCGATTTAGCCTTTTTTTTTACAGCACAGACATTTATTTCTGGCTAACTTATACAGCTGTCTGTCAATCTCAAGTTTGGTCCTCCTATATTTTTTCTCTGCCAGCCGTCTCTGTTTCTTGGTTTCACTCACCCCCTCACAAAACCACGCACAATCTGGTCTATCTACAACAATTTTGCTGACTGCAGGCGCATGCTTATCAAGCAGCTCTAGTAAAGTCTGATTATATAACTCTGCTAACTCATCAACATCTGTGGGAGGATCTAATAACTTTGACTGAAGCAGGTCTTCTCTGAAAGCGTTCAGGTCAATCTTCTTCTAATTTCTACACAAAACAGATGTCTTTCTACGCCTTGGTCGAGAAAGATCGGTCACCAAGGACTGCACAAAATGGTCTGAAATCAAAAAATCCTCGACAACAGCTGACTTGACCAGTGACTCTGATGGTGCACGAGTGATAACCCAGTCAAGAATGTGTCCAAGTCTATGAGTTGGTTTATCAATCAGCTGACAAAGACCACGGCTATCTAAAGCCTCAATCAACCGCTTCACATCACTATCTTGAGGTCTATCAAAGTGAAAATTTACATCCCCCAAAATAAGAATCTTCTCCTTTGTGAGTAAACTGTCCAGCAGCATAGTGAATTCCTCATGAAACAGAGAATCGGAAAGCTGATTCTTTTTAGATGGAGGAGGTCTATACAAACAAATGATCTCTAATGTCTGCTTGGCTAATGTCAGTCTTGCTGTTATGTACTCAAAGGACCTGTACTGTGTTTGTCTCTTCAGCACTGTAAATTTCAAATGTACTTTAAATAAAACTCCAACTCCACCTCCACTCCTACCACCCCTGGGATTTTGTGCAAATGTATAACCCTGTGGCGTAAGGTCTTTGATTACTGAAAAGAAAACAGTACGAGCAGTAGGAATCAGATCTAAGGTAATGGCGGAGAACGTAACCGTTACAGTAAAATCCACAGAAACAGAAAGCAAGGCAATCACAAGCAGTTAAAACAGCAACAAAGTAACATGTAAGAGAAACAAATACAACTTGTAACTAAAAGAAATCTAAGGATATGGAAGAGCAAAGACGTTGCACAAGAAAGCAACAAAATCAGTGGAGAACAAAGCAACTCAGCCTGTCAGGCGCAGCCTCGTTTCCAAGAGTCAAAAGTTTCTTTTCATCAGTTTCCTAAAGACAAGGCGATACAAAAAGATTGGGTCATACCCATAGAAAGGCTCGATCCCAGTACGAAAAAGCTTTGGAAGCCCAAAGAGTGGGACGTATTATGCTCCAAGCCATCTTGATTGTAGATTAGTTTGGATATAACTAATCTAACACAAAATCTTCCCAATGACCACAGACACTTCATGTCAGAGACTGACGTCATAAGGAGACGAGTCTTCCATCTCGGGAAGCTATCGTGGTTTCTCGGCGGAAGGACACAAGGGTCGATTTCACTGGATTTTTTCGATTTTTATAAACATCGGCAACCGAAATAGTGCTAATAAGTGGTAATTAAGTGAGAAACGAATCATTTATTTCTCCTGTATTGCTCTCGCTCTCTGTAATTGTTACTAAATATATTTTTGAAACGTTTGACCGTCGCCAGAGCCTTATCACAAGCCTTGAGTATCCCTTTAAACGTTTCGGCAGTAGGATATGATCGTGGTTATAGATAAATACCTTAAAGCCTCGCAAGATCACTGTTCTTATTTTTTTAACAGGAATACAGAGTATTGGCTAGGATGAGTGTTCGACTCTAAAAAGTCTAAAAGCCTTGGGCCTCTGTTCGAGATGAAAGGTGAGTACCAGTGCTGCAGTATCCGGGTATAGGTCATCGTGCTGAACTCCGCGCTCCATTCGCCAAACACGACCAGGATGTGTTACTTCAAACAGCACTTTACAGCAGTATAAACATGTTTTTCTATTTTGTATCCGTCGTACGTGATGGTCGGAGCGTGAACTTTGATAATAGAGACCTCTGCCAATCCCACAATATCAAACCTGTATAATTTCATTGCATCGGTGACATCTTGCGCATAATGTTTTGTCTGGTTTGGTTAGCAAAGATCCTATTACTGGACTTGTACGCGTGGTGGCGCCCATACCCTGTCTAAACCACATCATGACCGATACACTTTCACTCAATGGGTCAACTAGATCCCCAACACATGGCCGTGGTTGCTACTTTCATCGTTAAAAGGTTTTGCCGGGAGGATTCTTGCTTTGGGCGGTACTTTTTTCGAGGAAAGTGTCCGCCAGATGCCGGGAAAGTGTTAGAGCGCTTATGGACCAACCGACGGGAGGGAGCGCCAGGTTGACAACTGTGTGGAGCAGAATACTTTCCCCAGTTGATCCAGCTTTCGAAAAGGGATACTTGCCTTTATAAAAGCTTGGAGAAAAGGAACATTGCTCTCAAATAAAGCTCGCCCCGAAACCAAACAAGAGTATATATATATATACACGCAGATAGGAGTATGTGTTTGCATCTGTAACTTAAGTCAGAATAAAGCAGGGGAGGGGGTTAAATTATCCCATGACAAAGATTTATCCTTAGTTTACGTGTGTTTATATTTGATTTACGTGATAACACACGCACAAATAAAGATAGTTAAATGGCTAGAAGAAGAAGAGATCGAGTGATATAAAAATATTAGTTTTTAATATGTTATATAAAAAAAAACCAGTGAGTGCGTAAGTGGATGAATGTTTAGGTGTGAGTGAGAGATATTGTATTGAAAAAAATGTATATACTTGTGGCCTATTTATGAATAAAGCAGAGATTTTTTTTTTTTAATTTGGTGGGTACGGCTTATATACAAGTGCGCTCAATAGACACAAATTTACGGTGTACATATATATAATTATCCCTTAGACGATGAAAGAAAAATAAAGCATCTTTAATCTTGAGAAAAATGAGTCTCTAGCACATCACTTATCAACGGTATTATCAGCTCAGGGTACGAGGTCAGCCAGACCGTGTGTCAGACAAGGCCGCACAAAACATACGATTGATGAAACCTGATGCGAGAGGAACTAGTTCTTGATGACGTCATCGTGCAGAACCAGGTAGCACGGGCACCTACCGCCCCTCTCTTGTGAGTACATGCACCACACGAACGGTTTGTGCGATTTTTGATAAAGATCATAGCAAACACACACACACATACACACATACAAAATCTTATCACTGAGACCAGAAGCAAGTGTACACCAGTCGCTTGACTCCAGTCAACTAAAAGCTAAGACACAAACTTGACTTACATGTGTTAGACATACGGGTAGTACCTAGGAGGGAAGCTGATCAAAAGGCTTTAAAGCGCTTATTGATCTTTATTAACTGGTATTGTTTTTTATGGATTAGACGCCATCAGTGTACCACACTCTTGCTGCCACAAAAAACGAAACAAGAAGAAGTCTAACATACTGTGCACAATAAGGAGTGTGACGACCCCAAAGGCAAGCATCGTCAGCGCCATGCTGCTCAGTGGCAGGAAAACAGAGGCTGAGGTGGAGGTCGCTGTAATGAAGCAGCAAATTGTTTTGTGATGTGAGCTGTCGAGACAATCTGGAAAATAATCGTCCTTTTGTAGCAAAATAGCATCAGCTTCATTAAGTGTTTTATTGACACAAAATAATTTTGTCTTTAAAATACAAATATGTACAAACTGTTACAAAGCGGGTGTGTGAACCAGGATGTAAAAACAGTTATAGAGGCTGTACTGTAGAGAAATTAAAGGGAAAAGCTGTGGAGGATATGTGTTAAATTTATTAAATGAATTAATTTTATCCATTTAATGATAAGTCCTAAAGTGGTTCTTTCAAAGAATGAGGTTTCATTACAGGTGGCCACAAATGCCGATCACTCTAATGTTAGATGTTTTTCCTGTAATATCTGTAAATAAATCATTTTGCTAGATAAACCGTTAATCAATCTGTATCAGCTTGTGAACGTGATATATTATTTGATAAAAACAATGTAGTAAAAGTTTTAAAAAGTGTTTTAGGGAGAAAAAGGAACAAAGAGTTAAGTGAAAAACCTCCGTGATCGGCCAGTCTTACCTTCACGCCAGGTAAATCAGCAGACACTGAGGAGGAACTGTCACGTGCAGTCACTGAAAGTCCTGTTCACGAGGTCAAGCGAGGTGACACTCAAAGGCAGACGAAGCCTGTCACTGAGTCGCTTCATGTGGGTACGCCTCTACTTATATGACTTCACGTCTACTCATTAGCATACTTTTTTGCTATGGGAAAATTTAAGAAAAGCAGAGGAGGGGCTATTTAAACTAGCCTGATGTTCTACATGAAAAAATGTACGCCTATTTGGTGGTTTCATTAATTCAAAATAATGTTTTCCCACTTATATATCTGCGATAAAAGGTATCCCCCTGGTTGGAGGCCACTTAACAGAATCAAACAAAGCACATCCTGGTACATGCCCTTCAGATCAGTTTTACTGAACAGAACTTACTTTACTGATGTTTATGTTATCTAGCGTCCAGGACACGTGTAAACACATCGATGCTAGATGGCCTTACAATAAACAATGTAAGACAGCTTTAATGAAACAAAGTAAAAACAGTAAAACAATTCATATGAAACACAAACTGTCCCCATTAGTAGATGTAAAGTCTGCCTCCCATATATGAAAGTCACTTAAGAATTCAATTTAGAGTTGAAACGATAATGAAACATAAATAAAGCCTACATGAAGATGCCTATCGCTTAGGCCTTAGAGGTTGCTTTTTCGCTGTGATTTCGCCCCAACCATAAGCACAAACACCCAAACACAATCAAGTGCACAAAAATGCGAGCTACATAATTTTTAGATAGGTGTAAGTTTTGCTTCCATTCTAATAATGCTTAGGTGCGGTATTGAGATTTCAACAATAATAACAACAATAACAACTGGGAATGTATAAAGCACAATATCTCCGCTAAAGGCAGACTCCTTCCTCCAAATAAAATCACAAGATAGTAACAAAAAGACGTAGAACAAAATCACAAAATAGTAACAAAGATATAGAAGGAAGAACAACGCGAGGAATCGAAGCGTTCCTTCAGTTAAGGATGATAGCTGTTGATGTAACGGTAACGACTCCAGAGAATAAGGATAGCGACATCAGGAAAATACTGGCAAGATAATGAGTACTCTTGAGAATATGAAGAAATGTTATCACATGAAACTGCAAAAGGGTGATCACTTCAGTTTACTCAATGTAGCTCAAGGTCATTGCCGAAGCGAGCCGAGGTAAAAAGAAAGTTTTAAGGAGTGTTTTGTACTGTTTACAAGAAAAAAAAACTCCAAAAAACCAATGGTTCGCTTCTGTAGACCCTAAAAAGTAAAACCCCTGTGACTCAGTGTTTCGCTTATAGACCATAACCTTGACCAGACAAACATATATACGGTTGATGGTCGATTCCAATACGATTGGTCCCAAGAGGCTAACTGCTTCACTGTCAACCTATTCTACACATAAAAGAGGGGAAAACATTTGCAGTAAAAGGGTGTAGTCCAGGGACACGCATCCTTCTTTAATATAAGTAATCATTAAACCATAGCTACTGTCGTAATCGGGTTTTTTTCTTCTGAATAATGGCCCGTCAAAGGAGCACTTAGCAGCTCCCTTATCACAGGTTGACGTGGCTCCGACGACAGCTACCTGGTCGCAGCTCCGCTCCCCGTGTCTGTCGCAATCCAGAAAACAGTTTCCACAAGGACGATGAGCAACAGAAGGAGGGTAGGAGTTTCATGACTGATATCCTGGGTGTTACTAGAGGGCGCTACGTGACAGGACTGACTGTCATGACAAGTCTGTTCGCGCTGCTTTTGCCGCAGGATCGCTCAGTTGAGAAGGCGTGGACCAGGTGTGTGAACACATCAGACGAAAGAGATTTGGAGAAAAAGCGCTCAGTGTTCTCTGAAACTTTCAAGCCGGAGGTTCAGTACACGTACAGCAAACATTGCAATCTGCGTGAGCATAAGCTACTCTTGTCTTGATATTTGCGTGCTAACGACTTTGGTTTACATAGAGTACATAATGAATCAAGACACCCGTACTCACACACACATAAGCACGCGCGAGTGGCAAATACAAAGACAGGATGACGCGGTACCACGAACACATACTTGTAAACACTTGTTGGAAGTAAAATTTAATTTTTTTAGCAGGAAATTCTCAATTAGGAAAAATAAAAAAAAACGAAGTAGGCTTTTGTTAATATAAATTTACATAAAAGCTAACAGCGGTTTGTGGCAAGTTTTGCTTTTGAACAGACGAGGAACATTAATTTATCATACCTACACGGACAATCAAGGCCTCTTCAAATGTAGTGACTATGATAATTATGTACTATAAGTGTAAAAATGAGGCTTGAATAGTTTTTGTTCTCTATGAAGGAGAGAGATGATTAGTCTGTTGTCTTCTGTTAACATACAATCAATCGAGAAAATGTTAACCGGTCTGCACTTGCTTGAGAAATACTGAAATAAATTCTTTTAAAGTTTTCACAAATCTGGCTTTGGCTCTGTTCGTGTGGAGCAGCGGTTCAGAGTTCCTGACCAGTTGCCAGTTTTTTTTAAACTAGTAGAGAATCTGGGACTAGTAGATCTTTATGCACGCATTTATACGCTGCCTCATTATATGAAGAATGCATTTTATGGTTCTCTCTAGCATTTCCATCATTATTTCCTTACATTCAGCACACAACTTTCTGAACAAGAAAGCCAGCAATATATAGAAATATTGTAAGTATTTTTGAGGAACTGATACCTCGTCGGCAGAAATTTGTAAGAGTGACGGGGTCTTTGAATTCGATGTCTTTGAATTTGCTCGTCATTCTCATCATGCAAGAGAGGACAGTGTTACCTGGGAGTTCGAAGCCAGGTGGTGAGCGAGACACACAGGGTCACTATCCTCTTTAGTAAACACTTTCAGTACGATTAGACGTACTGAAATGTTGGTTTACAATGAAAGAAAACTCGCGCTCTCACACACATCAGCACAATGTGTTTGCAAAATGAGCACACATTTAAAAATGCCAGTAAGAAAATTCTTTTTCACACAAACACAGCGAGAGGTGAGATCTTATGTTACAAAATAAAAATAAACGAATACCAACAGGGGATATGTTGAAGCCATTTTTAAAGTCACGATATATATTTTGGAGCAATCTGTGACATTTACTAATGGCTCACAGATGCTCTTTTGGAAACAATGGCTCCCATTTAGCCATGTGACTTCTTAAATAACGGCACTATCTGTAACTGCCTACATCATATTAGAAGGATTGCCATATTTTTAGTATGTCACTATGTATGGTATTATGCTTGTGTGTAAATTGTCACAGATCGCCCCAGTGTCGCCGGATGCACGCTCACAACCACTCACACAGCCGCCACCAACACACACACACTCGCTCAGCCAGAGGCGGGACACGTCGTACCTATCGAACATTTGATGAAAGAAGACAACAGCTAGGACGAAATGAACAGTACAAATAAAAAGTTTAATAACATGTAGATGAAAATGAGGACAGACAAAAAAAATGATTGGAGAAAAACACATACGCGTACACGCACACACGTACACACTCAAGAAAACAGGGGACTACACCCCGCCCCCTAAAAAAATGGTAACGAGAGAGGCTAGTAAGGGAGGTAAAGAAAAACCGGCTTACATTGCGGCACAGTACTGTCAGAGTTCTTGCCCCTGAGGCCTTCAGGTCTGACGTTAGATGTAGTGCACCGTGTACTGTGTTGACTCTGTGTACACTGTGTACTCTGCTGACACTGTCTCTTTCACTTTCTGTCGCCTTACTCGACGCTGTCACGCTGACCACCAGTTCACTGTCTATACGATGTGCACAGGCACAGAGTAAACAGACTCACGCACACACATGCGCAGCATCTCATTCGTTAATCAAGGCTTCCATAAATATATATAAATGTAAGACCATCAAGAAATCACTCACTCACGCGGCTTTTGATGTGTCCGGCGGTCACCTGCTCCCAGCCAACAGTACCGGAAGCCCACTCCCGTCTCACACAGACCCTGGTGGTCACCAACCGGCTACAGAACCTGCACCAGCCCCAGGGAACAGTAACCCCCATTGCTACAACAAGCAGCAGACTCAGCATCAAGCAGACGACACTTGACGTATCATGGACATGACGTCAGGCGTTGCTACAGACAGCGAAAAAAAGGCCTTGACCTTTCCCCCCACACACGAACCGGGTAAAAATAGCCTGGAATATGACGTCAGACGTCGTCTGCTGTCAGCCTTTCTATTACCGGTGTCCTTAGCGCTGAAAGAAACACAGGCACAGAAAAATGTCTGACACGCGACATTGTGTGTGTGTATATATATATAGAGAGATATTTCTAACTATAATTACATGTGCTGTTTAAACTAGCTTTCTGTATGAGTTACAGCTATAGGGTCAGGGACCTAGCCTATGTTTCTATGGTTACCTGCTTCTTTCTGCATAGGGTAAGGTGAGAGGCTGATGAAAGATTTCGTGTACATAGCAAGGAACGTGTTATTCCTGTGTCTATGTTGTTTTTTGTAATAGTATTTTATGTTTTGTGTGTATTGTATAATAAACAACAAAGAACAAAATGCAATAAATGCAAATGTCAAAAAATGCAATAAAAACTGAAAACAATAAAAAGATCTCAGACACGAGGCTGCCTTGTCTCCCGTAGCTGGATGAACACGTAAGCCAATTTTGTCTTCAAAGCACTCCAAGCCCCGAGGTTTTAATTTTACTTTTTTCATGTTGGGTAGAGGCTGAGATTTCCGGAACATGAGATTTCCAGTTTCTTCAGATCAATCAGTAGTTGAACATGTGCGCCTATTAGCCTTTTATTACTGGAGTTGTACAGACAGACAGACAGACAGACAGACAGACAGGCTGGCAGGCAGGCAGGCTGGCAGGCACACAGACAGACAGACAGACAGACAGACAGGCGGGCAGGCAGACAGGCAGACAGGCAGGCAGACAGACAGGCAGGCAGGCAGGCAGGCAGGCAGGCAGGCAGACAGACTATTAAAGTTTGCGACCTTTATTTGAACATTTCGCGGGAAAGGGAAGAGGAGAAGTTCTCAGGTTATAATATCACAGAAAGGCTATTGCAGTGTACGAAATGTGGAAGGCACAAGGGTAGACAGAGATTGAAAACTCCAATATTTCATTGACCTAAAGACAGTCTAACCGCTGTCACCTTTAGGTAGATGGAGGTTGGGGTGAGCTAAAAGTAACCAGCCCGACACTAAGCAGAAGAATCCATCGATACCCCTCCTATACTCCTCCTTGCACACACACAGACACCCTGCAGCCACACGCTGTCTTCAATGCCGACTGCAGTCCTCCCCTGTACAAAACGGTTTTTATTACTTCACTGTAGACAGAAACGCATTTAAGCCTCCCTGAAGTCTTTTACATTAAAGTACACCTCTGGCATGAGGGTGGATTATAGAGATCGGTGTAACTATACACGTCCGGTGTCGTTCATCTTCGCAACACATGGTTGCTGGGCGGTATCTATCGCGAACTGTCGCTCTGATTGGTGTTGACTGCTAGCAATGTTGTGAATGCTGTACCAGCGTGACGTAGTACACTGTTAGTGTGACGTTGCTCTCAGGTAGGAATCACGTACTTTGCTAGAGGATAATTAATTAACGGATTGGCTTTGGAGGCTGACATTTACAGGTTAGGTTTATATTGCCTATATCTACCGATATCTTGAAAAACGCAAACCATTCAAGCTGGTCTTTCAGTAAAATTAGTGACTTCTTTTGGAACATTTTGCTGGAAAGGGAAGAGGGAAAGGCTCAGGTTTTGTACTGACATGTTAATAAAACAGCGTGGTATGTTTACTAATTAGTTATAACGACAAAATCGAAGTACAACAATACTGTGTAGATTATTCGCTTTATTATCCATACTTTTCAACGAACACTTAAAATTTGTATACCTTTATAATTAATGACTACTAACAAATTGATAATTTCTTTTTGTTTGAGATATTACGCTCTTGAAATAATAAGCATAATCACAACTATGTAACTATCTACGTTAATGCTTTTGTCAGAGCAAAACATAAGTATCAGTAACATTTACATATCTCAGGAATTGTAACCATAGTCCTAACTATGCAGCCATTCCCTTTTTTAAGGAAAAACGTTTTAAAGAAATTATCAATACAATTAAGGTGTTGACTATACAGTTTTCATATTCATCTCCTTATGACAGGGAAGAAGATCTCAATAAAATAGGAAATTTCTATTATATATAACCAAAGCAAAGTCTGTTTAAATTTTCGATGTACAGCGTCTGAGAGACTCGAATGTTACAGAAGAGATCTTTAAAATGTGCATCAAAACTAGTAGTTAGGGTAATAAATTGTATACATATCTTCAAAGATTAATGACCTTAAAATGTCAGGACAATTGGTACTGTTTATTGTGTGATTACAAAAATACAAAAGTACAAAAATCAGTTACGTCTGCATTTTTTACGATATACTACTTTTACATTGATGACACGTTGCTGCCCGGCGGCACTGGCACTTGTGGTTGTGGCTGTTGGACATAAGAAATAAACAAAGATGAAGATGTTAAGTTACATTATGTTTCTCAAGCTTAAATAGTAAACTTAAATAAAATATTTTCTTAACTCTCTTTCCGACACACAGTAATCCACTAGCCATATCACTACAGAAGGAAATCATCAGTTGACATTTACAATTCAGACACAAAATGTTAGTTCAAGTAGCCTCATCCCATCTGATATATTGGTATGTCCAATTATTTTTCTATAAGAAGGATACATAAATAACATGATAGGACTGTATCAATATGATGCAGACAAAATTAAAGCTACTACGGTTCTTCTTGTTTCCCGAAAAATTCCTAAGGGTGCATATATGTTTTAATCTTACATAGATTCATTCCTAGATAAGACAGATAGACATAGAGAGTGTTAGAAAGTTAGGATAAATACTATAACTGGCACAGAACTAATCTTGTAACTGGTAGAGGATGAGTAAAATTTATATAAGCAACACACTGGTATACATAATAAATGTAGGAAATATACAGCTCATAATGCAGCGGTTCTCAACCTTTTACTTGTGACGCCCCCCTGACGAACAAAGGTACGTCCGCGCGCCCCCCTTAGCCAGCAATGTAAGCTAATTTCACTAATAGCGGTATAAGAAACTTTTAAAAAATGACCACCTTCGCGCCCCCCTTTTAAGCACGTCGCGCCCCACAGGTTGAGAACCGCTGTCATAATGTCTACGGACTCACCCGGTGTTAATGCTCTTGTCGATGTGATTTGGGGATCTGCCACATAAAAAAGGAACAATTTAAGTAAAGCTGAGTGACGATCAAAGATACAGACGAAGTTCTCTTGTAACACCAGTAAATTTGTTTTACAATAGTAAACTTATAGCAAGCAGTGTTTAAAAAAACACGATTAAGTAAATAGTGCTGCGGTGTTCATACTATGTACTTGATCTGATATGAACAAACACAAGTACTTACCACACTTATTAGTCTAAAAAAGAGACACTGACAAGACTTGGCTTAGTATGAAGCCTGTGTACATGACGGAGCAGTGTTGCCGGGCTAATCAGTTTAACAATACACGGGCACGAAAGTATGGTGCAGATAGTTTCTCTTTCAAAGTTTCTCTGCTTTCCACGCAATGCTTACATAGGTCACTAACATCAAGGAATATATATATATGGAATGCGACGCGAAGTCAGTAAGAAGAGCCCACAAAGGCAAGAGGCACCAGAGCGTGTCTGAGGTGAAGTCACGGGAGGGAGGGAATCAGTATTCAACACCAAGCCAGCAACTAAGACTATATCACGGCAAGACAGTCAGTCCTGTAAACAAATGCCACATGCAGAGAAAGAACAGCGTGTCCGAGGCGAGAGCTGAACCCAGGACAGCAAACCTTCATTGTATTGGTGACAGATGTTAACCGTTACGCCACCGGACCTCCCGTGGAGCCGCGGGCTGACCTCACGGACCGGTGTAAGAAGATGCATAGACAGCCGCCTTTTGGGACGACAGAAGAGAGACACGAGATCGCGACCCCTGTTGCAGTCGCATACTTCTAGCCCGGACAGATTCTTCACATCAAAAGGTCGTGCAAGCTAGTGAAAGCTTGTGGTCTACGAAGGAGCAAAAAATTGTTATTCGTCCAGTTCCTTGTAATCGTCGCTACACAAAATTTGTCTTACAAGACCAAAAACGTGGAACACAAGAGAGAGAAAGTATGTTGAGTTGACAGAGTAAGAAGTGCCCTAAGGCTTGACTCATTTTCCACACATAATTATCAAGCTATTAAGATTGTACCCAATTTGGGGGTTAATATTTGTGACAATATGTATGTGCCACTATTCCACAGTGACTAAGAATTTGCAGTTATAATTTGTTTGCCTTTTTAAAATATATTTGTCTGCTGTGCCGGACGCAAAAGCCCAGATTTTATACTTTGTTTTGTTTGTTTTTTTTTTTTATTTCAAGCGAACAAACGCACGAATGAATGTACACATGGGCTAACATAATCATATCTCCTATAATCATTACTGTTTCATTTAACAAAATAATTTTGTATTATATATTTCTAGTAATAATGTTAGTGCTTACAGGATTCTGCCATAAAAACAAAGAAGCAAGCAATTAGAAAAAAATATTACCTTTCTTTTCATAAGAAAATACCACAGAAGGGTTAACTTAACGCACTCACCAGATGAGCACATTGCTTGATAGAAAAATTCAAAGTCACCAATCACTCCGACTCCGTTGTTGGAAAAGTTAATGTACATGTGCTGTCCAGAGCTGTTGTAGAATAGCTGTGATCGTGTGTCGTTAAACCTACCCAGAATAGGGTCTGAATTCGACATACCTGTAAAAGGAATGTTTTACATCAAATACTTCACATCTGCTGCTTCTAAACTTTAGAGTTTAGATTGATTGTCGAAAACCATGAATAATGTCAAGATAGAGTAATTTCACATGCTACCGTCGACTGAAGTAAAATTAAGGTTTCCAATGTGTCCAGTGTGAATGTGTCTGTCTAGTGTCTGCTCACTGTCATGAACTCAGTAGAATGAGCACGCGATGATGGTCAGAGGTTGCGATTGCCGCTGCCTTGTGCTGGTCACACTCTCGACACCTCCACCAACTCACGCCGACATTTACCGAACACTTATACTAAATTGCTAATTTTACTTTACTCGACCCCGAGATTCAAGCGCGCTTCCCCAATAACCTACACAAGGCAATTTAGTGTAATAAAGAAATTATTATTGATCGAGAGTTTTACAAATCAATTTACAAGATAATGCAAGTCCAAGTATGTCTGTTCTCTAGGTGTCCCGTTATTTCTCAATCCCTATTCCAGGCATCATGAGCCACTAATTACCTTAATTACTACACACAGCACACTACACTCTTTAACTGCTCGTTGATTCTTGGGGTAGGCATCATCATCATCATCATCATCATCATAATCGTCGTCATCGTCGTTGTGGTCTTCGTCGTCGTCGTCGTCGTCGTCGTCATCGTCGTCGTTGTGGTCTTCGTCGTCGTCGAAGAATACAAGAAGATGTGTACTAAAATTCATCCTTCAGGTAATCATCGATTGTTTCAAAATATAGTTTTCTCAAGTTGTGTTGAAAATACTAAATGTAAAATATTTCTGACAAAAAGTGCTGTCAAGAAAACAGAAAAACAATAATTCGGTAATAAATTGACAATTGATAAACTAAGCTTCCTACCGTCCACAAGGCTCACGTAGTCACAACATTCCCTAATGGAAACCATTCCGACCACAACCCACACGATGCAACCACTGGGAGCGGTGATAAGCCACTGACAGCTGACATTACTGTAAACACTGATCAACACTGAAATTATTACTGACTGATGGTACTAATCTGTTGTATGTTGGTGCTCTGAAAACAAATATGAACATAAGAAAGTTTTATTGGCTCTCGTTTTGAAGATATTTGATAGAGTTCATTTTCTGTTTCACCGTGTACACATATCAGGTAGAGCTGTAACAGCTGATATAAGCCTACAATGATGTCATATTGCATCACATTGCACAATACCGTCATGCATATGTCATCCAGACTTTATTACATCATTTTCTGATGTAATTCACTACTACTTCCAGTCGGCTGCTGAAGAAAGCTGAGGTCAGCAGTGTTCTATATATAGCCCGGTCAGAAAAGATGGACATTTAAAATATTTCAGACTTCGTGGGATACAGTGTAAGCTACTGTTACATATAATTGTTATTATTTTATTCATTTAGTTACAATACACAGCACTGATGCTATATTTGTGGGAAAGAGACATTTCTTTATTTAAGAAGAAAAGTATCACTTCATAGGTAAAGAGGACATTTCTATCTTTTGTATTTCGGATGCAAGACTGGCATGATAAGGGAATTCCTATTCCAGAACCTCCAGAAGAATATTCTCTTGATTTAGCTGATGAGGATGAAAGTGAGGTCACCTGTTCTCCTGGCCAGTCAGCATACAGTGGTTCCGATTTTGACTGTGGTGCTTTATCAACCACCACACAGGAAGGACTAAATGACCTGGTTCGTGATTTGAACTTAACCAAGAACAAAGCAGAATTGCTAGGTTCAAGACTCCAACAACGGAATATAGAAGACATCTAGGAAAAGATGTCACAATTACTTCATATTGTAAGCGCCACCAACAGCTGGACCCTTTCTTAAAAAAAAGCAGCTAATCTGGTATTCTGTTACGTTTTTAAGGGCGTCATAAATGCCTTTAAAATCACCTGTGACCCACAAGAATGGAGACTGTAGACTCTTCTAAACTCTGCTTTTGCACAATGGAAATCTTGAAACCACTTCTTCATTAACTGTTACATTCAATCCACCCACTCGTTTATTTAAGAACGTTGACTATCAAACTATGTAAACAAAAATACAAAATTCAGCTGTTAAAGTAAATTAATTTTTAAAATAATTAACATGAAAACAGGAAAAACTCTCTAGTTTAAAGAGTTGAACATGTCTGGATATACTTTTTAGACAGGAAGGCGACAACTCGTTTTGTAAGTTTTCATTATTTTTGGGCTCATTAATATGGCAGTCGCTCCTGGGTTTTGTATCCACTAACAGTACCAGCCTCCCAGTCCACCCCTAGCTTGTGTAGAGTTTTGTTAAAACTTCTACAAAGGTTAAAGTTACAATAAGGAATGATAAAAAGTAGGAAGAAAGGCAAGCTTTTGGGTAATACATGTTTTATTTGTCATTCAGTAATAAATTTTAATTCTTCAAGAATGTTTATCTTTTATATTTTATCAAAGTGACCTGTTTGATCTAAGAATGGAGCATGACAAAAGCAAAACGGATAAATGAACTTCAAAGAACAGTCTGTACTTCTCATGCGTGACAAAACGTCGCAGGTCATCTTGGTCATCTTTATTTTTCCAGTCATCTGACACATCATTTATATCACGTAACAAGTCGTAACTACAAGTGAAGTGTTTATGCCTTTTGTACAATTTAATTACTTAGTTTTCTGTAAGAAAGTAGCTAGCCCTGCATACTCAAAGATCATCTGAGTACAACGTGCTGTAGCAGTAAAGATGTGCCAGTTAAAAAAAAAAACAATTAAAAAAAGAATAATGTACCCCTGCGATGCATCTGCTGAGATTTATTTACTTTGCCATACAATGAGGTAAATGACTGTCACGCAGTCTGTACTTTCTCACTATTTACTGTAAACTGAGAGAATGGTTACTGAGTAATAATCGTTGAATAGAAAATGATTTTAATAAATGAATTACCCGCAATTGTAGGACAAGTAATAAGAAGACAGCTTTTTAGTTTTCCCGACTTCAGCAGTGAGATCCGTAGGGTCGTCAGAGCACGCTGCACAGGTAAGTAATAGCGTGAGATACTCATCCTTGATTCATCACCGCAGGTTTAGTTTAAACGAGCGGAGATTAAAACGGAACAAAAAAAAAATCAAAATAGATATTGGATAACTCTTCATTATTATATATAAAAGAAATCAGAGTGGATAAGAGATAAGGTTACGTTATGATCGCTTGTATGCATAACAATCTCAATACACATAATAACAATAAATTCAAAGAAGCGGTGCCTGTAACGATAAAGAGAAGTATCTAAAGTTGCCTTAAAAGTTGCTGAACTAATGAAGGAACACTCACTATAGACGGGAACAGCCTCGTAGGTCAGATTGAAGCCCGAGTTGACATTCAAAACGTTGGTAAAAAACCTGATTAACATGTATTGTCCACAGCTGCTGTAGACTTCCACCGAGGGCGTGGACCTCAACGTAGCTAGTCTAGAAGAAGAATCCAACCTACCTGTGACAGAAGTATTTATGTCGAAAAATTCCTACAGAAAAAACAAGTGGGAAGACCTGAATCGTTCCGTTGTTAATTTTTTAGTACCAAAATGCTCTCTCTCTGTCTCTCTGTCTCTCTCTCTCTCTGTCTCTCTGTGTCTCTCTCTGTCTCTGTCTCTCTCTGTCTCTCTCTGTCTGTCTCTGTCTGTCTCTGTCTCTCTCTGTCTCTCTCTGTCTGTCTCTGTGTGTCTCTCTCTGTCTCTCTCTCTGTCTCTCTCTGTCTCTCTCTCTCACTCTGTCTGTGTCACACATACACTTTAAAAATGCCTCCACAAAGTCTAGCCGGAGGTTATTAGTAGATATAAAGACTGTCAACAATAAACACAGTTACTTTAATGATCTAGTAACTATGAATAATAATCTGGTTATTTTGAATAATTCATTTTTGGAGTTTAAAGACATCTAAGACTAATTATGATACAACCACTCTGACACACACACACATCAGCAAGTATTTAGTAATGTGAATTGTAAACTTTTACCGCCTATAATCTGGAGGTAGTCATTATAGAGATCCACATTGACGGTCCAGACAGTCACTCTCATAAAATACCCATTGGGAGCGGACAGTAGCCACCGACAGTCGGCGTTACTGTTGATCAAATTCTTCATTAATCGAGATGTGTGGAACACAGCAGTGATAAAGCAACAATAGATATAGTCCAAAACGTATTCATTTATCGTAAATGGAAATCCGATAAAAATAATATGTAATAATATGTGAACGAATTGCACTCTTTTTAATCCACTCACTTATGATAGTTTAACGGATAGTTTGGCGAAGTCAGGTAATGAATCTGTCCTGGTATGACATAGACAATCTTGCTGTCAACTGAACACTCTGTGGGAAAAATAAAACATTAGATGACGGTGGTGACACAAGTGTGTAGCTGGTAAAAATCAATTATTAATATTAACGACAGTGACACAAAACACGTGATAAATATTGCCATATAAATAAAATACAGATAACAATGACAATAAATAAATTCAATAAAAAGGATGTACTATAAATGTGACAAAATAATAAAAAAAAGGATTGGAAAAAGGATTAGACACAGTAGAGAAACAACGGAGATTAATGACAAATGTCAGCTCTTAAAATTAATATTGTCTATCAACCCAGTCAAGTAATTGGGTTGGGGTAAATTATATGAACCATTAGCAACACAAACTAACTGTATGTCAGGCCTCGCATCAATATTCGTGCGTACTGTCCAAGTGATGTTCAGCTTAGAAAATACAAGGTCGCAAAAATATTGTGCAGTTTCTCTCAACATTTCTGTGTGCCTCATCCTCCCGGCCGCAATATCCTCACGACCCAACTCCTCCCTACAGAATACTATATCTCCCTTAAAGACAGACTGAAAGTGAAAACATTCCTAGAAGAAAATAATGTACTAACCAGATAAGAGCAGTGCTTCATAGTAAAGATTAAAACCACCGCGCCTTGGAATACCATTGGTAGTAAAGTTGATGTACATGTACTGTCCAGAACTGTTGAGGAGTCGCTGTGAAGGTAAGACGTAAAACCTGCCCAGACTGGGGGCTAAATACGACATACCTGTGACAAAGAAATGCTTTAGATTTAGTGCTCAAACAGTTACCAACATCTGTTTCTTCATTTTTTTATGAGTTACGCTTTAGCACTAAAAGCCATGGATAATCAGTAAATTGTGGGATGGCGAGATGGAGGAGCCACTTTGAGACTAATTGGTAAATGGCGGCTTTTGCTTTGACATGCTACCGTCGACTTAAGTAAAAGGATGCTTTCAGATATGCACCTGCCATCGATTTTTTATATTATAAAGTATCGATAAAATAAGTAGTGTGAAAATGCAATGTCTGCTATATTACAAGTTGGAAAGAATTGCTTCCTTTCAATGACACCTTGTGTAGATGACATAGATCTGTGTGTTTATTCCTTGTTGCTCCTCGACGAGTAGGGGCGCAGCAACACCTCGTCAGAAGACCCGGTTTTGTCTCGCTCTCTACTGTTCTTTTCCAAGTCTGCTTTGGCCTCCCAACTCTCCTCTTCTCCAGAGGGTTCCAGTCAAGTGCCTGCCTGGCAATGGTGTCAGCTGGTTTGCGCAGGGTGTGTCCTATCCAGCCCCATTTGTGCTTTTTTGATGTCTTGGCCAGTAGCATTCTGGTTGGTTCTTTTCCACAGGCAGCTGTTGGAGATCTTTCCAGGGCATCTTCTTCCCAGAATATGGCGTAGGCATCTGTTGGTAAAGGTCCGGAGCTTGTTATTGATAGTGTTTGTCAATCTTCAGGTTTCAGAACCATACAGAAGGACTGCTTTCACGTTGGTGTCGAAGATGAGGGTCTTACTAAGGAAGGATAAAACTCTTTGTGGCTACTTGTATTCTTTCCAGACTGGAAATTGTATCCCTTCTTGCAGTCTGTCGTACTTCAGCTCTCAAACCGTTTACAAGAAAGAGTTTTTAAGTGTTCAAATAAATGGCTGTACTTTGCCATCCTGCTACTCAACATACGAAACGGCTTGGCATAAGTTTGCTACTAGACAGCCTGGCACCTGCTCAAATTTTTTAACGTTCTTTACATTTGTCGAGCACAAGTATTTCCCTCACATGGGTTAGCTCATTCTCCACTTATGGGCCGTACCTTTAGAAGTCTTTCCCTTGAAATAATAAACCTTCTAATTGTGTCTCAGCTCTCAATTGCCCATTTATTTTTTTAATCAGAAACGTTAATGTCTATAATTGTTAGATATGTTCATGGTTTCATTAAGGATATTATGACGCTAAAGACCTACCATATTGGTCCATGTTTAAAGCAGAATCTGTTAAGTAGAGATAATAGAACTATATGTTGTAAATGTCAGCGCCTGTAACATAACTACTTATTCTTGTAGACATTGTCAACTCTTGCAAAACCTCGCTCCCACGTTCAAATAACGTGCAGCGTGACAGCCGGTGGCGTCCACGCTGTGTTTCTGTAAGCACATGATGGCTAGAAGGTGGAGCATCACATCGGGTTTATCAGATGCTCTTCATTCATCGTGCTGTAGTAGCGAATACAAGTCCAAAACTCCGTTCGCTTAAATGTATGAACATAAGGACCATAAAAATTAAAATCCAGAAACACAAAATACTCAGGGAGCAAACGACAATGAAGGACTTAACAATACCACATGGTATGAATCGTTGATATTTGTCCAATTTTGCAGGCTGCAAGTGACAATTACAATTAATATTTGTTTGTTTACTGACGTACTATCATAAACATTTCAAGTGTGGATATTTACCATAAGGCTTGTTTGTACTTTCAAATGGAGGTAACTGCTCATACGGTTATTGGCGTAAATGACCGTCATATTCTTTTAATGGAAAAGAAGAGATACACTTTTGGTAACACTGTTGTAGATATTTCTTATCGTTACTGGTACTGTTAACATGTTACTAACAACATATCGTATCGCTGGTTTACCGCTACTGTGAAAAGTTGCTTTGAAAAGTAAAAGTATTTTTTTCGAGATAACTTCTGGTGTTTGTGCAGCTACTCGACAAAATTAAAGCATACGTCTGCATAGAAGACGGTGGCTCAGTTTCCTCCTGTGTCTTCAGCATATACATTCGTGGATAGCATTCTGAGCGAAGAAGCGTTTTCATACGACTGAAACCTGTGAAGACAAACTCTTTTCCGACACTGGGTTTTTCTATGCAATCCACAACGATTCGGTATTTATGGGAATACCCCACACCACCTACGAGCCGCCGTGTTAGCCTTAGCGAGGGATGCCTTTAGTCCGGCTACAAAAACAACAATAATAACACAAAGGAATTGACATTTAGCTATATTCAGGTTCTCATGGTGCTCTACCAAGAACAAAAACAAACAAAAAAAAAAAAGCAAAAAAAGAAACGGACGATTACAACATAAAACATTCATCATCTGATAAACTAAACGTCTTACCATCCACAAAGTTTAGGTAGTCACAGCATTCATCAAGGGAAACCTCAAGAAGAGTCACTCTAACGATGTAACCAGTGGGAGCGGTGATCAGCCACTGACAGCTGGCATTACTGTACATCAGAGAGAGCTGACTGGTTGTAGAGTGGATCATTAGACATTTGCAAGGCATTTGACAATAATTACACCCAGAAAGACAGAATAATGCAGCAGCAGAGCTATGTTTATCAGAGTGTTAAAAGCAAACACAACATGTCCCTTACACATAGGTAGAAGTAGTAGCAAAATTTAGCGTAGCTGTGAATAATAAAGGTAATGTCAGGCTCTTAACCTTTCAGTAGATGAGAGACAAAAGTATTAGTATAGCGTTTTGGGAAAAATGCGTTACGAATGTATGCGAGCGTGTGTAAACATCTGCATGTAACAACACGCTCGCCGCACTCTTCAAACTTTTTCAAACAAAAAAAGTCCGGCCAACGATTAACACATTTAATGTTTTAAAAATAAATGGCAATGAAATGAGAAGGAAAACGATGAAATAGTTCTACCGCCTACAGTCTACCGTCCGTAGAAAGTTGATAATCCTCCCGGCGCTTGACACTCCGCTCTTCGGGTAATCTGATTCTAGCAGTCAGATGATTCAGTGTCCACACACACACACTGTCGGTACAGAAGTTCGCCAAACAGACGATCGTAGAGTTATACCCACGTCGACGAATCGTCGTCACGGATGTCATGGATGTTCCCTCGAACTATTGACTGGTGAATTATATAAACAGCAGCTTCGGTAGAGAATATGGTGATTCAGACTTATCCTTCGGTAGGTGCAGTGTTAGCGACTGTTATGTATAAGATGCCAATGCGTCCAAGGTCTGCCCTCCACACAGATACCCCTTATACACCTTGTGTTGGGGTTAGGCAGGAAGGTATCGTCAGGTCTACCCTTCGGTAGATAAGATTTAGCACCCGTTGTGATGTGATGCTAAAACTTCGTGAGTCTGTCTACAACACAGATCTCCCGCTGTACACCCTCTCGTACCAATATAGACACTACACTCCCCTTCAGCAGATAAGGTGATGACTCAGCTCCACCACTTATGGGGATGAACGTTGGCGTCCGTTATCAATGTCGTGCTACGCTTCAGAGGTCTTACTCCTTAAGCAGCTCAATTTTCACTCTCCTGAGTGTCAAAACATTAACACCTTCGGTAGAGAAGGTGTCGATTCAGCACTAGCCTTCGGTAGGTACGATGATAGCATCCGTTATTCTCGTGCTGCTAATACAATGGAAGGTCCGTCCCCATACACAGATTGCCACTGCACGATTCAGAAGTATTCACTTCAATGTCTCATCGCTGAATCCACCGTCCGTTATATGCAAGAGCACAATGTGTCCGTCATAGGTACTATGCTAATACAGTGGAAGGTCCATCCTCATACACAGATTTCCACTGCATGACTCTCAGAAGTAAAGTCCACAACGGATCGCAGTGAATATCTGCCGCCTCCGTGTAATGCTGTTCCCTTCTATGTCTGAATACACCGACCGTTACGCGCAAGAGACCAATGTGTCGGAGGTCTGTCACCTCATGCAACTCCGCTCTGATTGTCTTGGGAAACGTTAGTCCGCCTAACTTATTTTCCCCTTGACCAATGAAGTACCAAGCTACCCGGTAACTAGGACGACTGCTTAGCAAACCATGGGGGAGTCCATGCCGACCTATCATAATCTCTGTGCCGAGTAGTCGGCATGGCTCCCACCTTAATTCGCACAGTCGCCGTAGTTACCCTTGCCATCATGTCGTACGTCAAAATCCCATTGAATGGCGTAAAATCCTCTGCGTGGGGATAGCGTCAGCATTCCCGTGACTGCTCTCCACTGGTTTCGCAGTCAATAAACAACTCGAACAAAAATAACATTCGCATTGAAACGCGAATCGTTACAATTGGAGACAGCAAATTCATTTTCCCCTTGCTAACTTTTCCTCCCAAGGGATGTAGCTGACTAGTTTAGTGTCAGAAATCCGACCAATAGATAACAATGTAAGCCTTCTGACATATATATATATACAGTCAAATCTCCCTACTATGCCACCTACCGGGACCGAGCAAAAGTGGCATAGTAGCGAGAGTGGCATAGTAGAGAGGGTTCGTAAAAACGGCTTTATTTGCTCAAGTTACCCGTCAGTCCAAAGCAGGGGTGGGCAATTAATTTTCCCAAGGGGCCGCATGAGACATTGGGATGGTTTTAGAGGGCCGGACTAATATAGTTAACTCAGTTTTACCCAATACTGTATGTGTATATATATACTGGCGGGCGGGCCGGTCAGAGACAGGAGGCCTTTGCCCAGGTCTGGTCCAAAGCTCTCAAGAATCGTCGGCTTCCCTAGCTGTCTCCTCTCATTCTCCCCCTCACCTCTTCATCCTCCACCCCTCCCAACCACATCCGCGCACCTGCATCCTGTCGCTAGTCGACCCCCTCACACCTTCCCTCTGTCACGTGGCTGTCACCCGGCCAGCGACCACCACCCCCCCACATTGCCAGCCTCCACCCTCCCTGTGTACGTGCTATGTTCCATCCACCTAACTGCGATGTCCCACACTACCATACAGTTTAGTAATCGAGCACTGCGCGGAATTTCACAACTTGTGTCTTTTAACAGTCACAAAAAAGTGGCATAGTAGGGAGAGTCTGGGTGGCATAGTAAAATTTTTTTTTACATTGAATTTATAGTCGGGACCGAGCAAAAGTGGCATAATACCGAGAGTGGCATAGTAGAGGGGTGGCATAGTAGGGAGATTTGACTGTATACGAAAGTCAGTGAAGGTGTTGTGAAATAGTACAAACAAAAACTGTTAAAATTAGTCTTTTTTTATGTTTGGTATACATATTGTCGAGAGATAGAGAGCTTCTTTCACTGAAATGCTTTCACTTGCAGAAGAAACCACATCAAAGAGATAATGTGTGAACTAATTAATTGTAAAACCTAGTAATTGGGAAATAGGTGAGCCCTGTGTGCTCGAAAAACTGCTGAGTTCATGCTTTTTGCAAGTAAAGACCACTAAGTCGAAATTGGTAGTGTGCCGCTTAGATGTATCTCGTCAAGTTTATTTAATCCATAAGACATGTTGTGAAGCACGTGAATGCGATCAAACTTGCTGAGCTGACTCCGTACCTTAAGCTTAGACAATGGTTACAAAGTAGTAATCTTTAAACAGATGTTCTCAATAAAATGACTTACTTTCGATAGTTATATGGGTAGTCGGGAGATGCCAGGTAATGTACTTCCCCGACTACAGCCGAGAGAGTTGTAGTGTTGACAGAGCAAGCTGCACAGGCACAAAGTTTTTCGCGGTTTATTAAAAAGAACTCGGATACGCAAAACTACTATTCGCGCGTGGCAAAAGAAATTTATGGGAAGAGGGACAGAATTGAATAAAGAAAGCAGTGGAGGACAAAGAATATCAGAAGAAAATGCTGATTGTGTACGACAATCCTTTGCTCTTCCTCCAAATTCCTTCGAACTGCTGCCAGACAGCTACAGGTACCGCGTTCGACATTCAACAGTGTACAAGGTCTACACAAGAACTTCCGATTATACGATTAAAAAATGCAACTCTAACAGGCACTTTAGTGAAACGAGAAACCAAGACGAACAAAGTTGCACTAAGCATCCTGGAATTAATGTCTGAGGATGCAACATTCTTCACCTAAGTTTGTCTTGTGTTTTGTACAACTAATGGTGCCGATATAAAGGTGTATTAAATAAAGCAAACCACCTTCATCATCTACTCCGCATTTTGTCATAATTTGCACAGATTGGCTTATTGATTTAAAAAATAATTAAAAGCGTAAAGAGACTGTGTGTACAACCTTTACAACCTGTTTTTAAATAGACTGTAACGGAATTTATTTACAGAAGGAATAAGGTAATTTTATTTTATATTAGAAAAAGTTATAGCGAGCAGTAGGTAAATACAACCCTAAAATAAATCATGAACTAGTAAATACTGCTGCAACGTTCATACGATAAACTTGATCTGGGAAACTGTGTGTGTAGCAACAAAAAGGCATGAAAGTACTCTACAAAAAAAAAATATGGACCACACTTATTAGTCTAAAACACAAAAACACACTGACCAGACGTGGACACAGACTCCTGGCCAACGGCCTCGTATGTCAGCCTGAAGCCTGAAGACGTCATGGAGCCGTCGCTGTAAAACCTGATGTACATGTACGGACCCCTGCTCTGGAAGACTGTCTCTGAGGGCATGAAGCCCAACTTGATTATAATGAAAGTATTGGATAGCTGGGTGCCTGTTGCACAAAGGGTTTTTGAGTTAACAATTGCTACTACTCCTCCTTAGATGTAAACAAATCAAATGCTAAAATATAAAATTATTGCTAACATTTTTACATTTTAAAAACAAACAAACAAAAAAGATAACTATACATATCCCTTCACAACCTACAATAAAACTATAACAAAAGACCTTAAGAGATCATTAACATATGTGCACGTGATATTAACAATCGTATTGACATCATCCGGATAATGATTTATGAAAACATGATCTTTCTTTCAATACATTAACTCTTACCAAATTAACCTCTTGTCGTCTTACCATCATATAAATACACGAAATCATGTCCTGTGTCCAGACTGACGTTCAAGACAGTCACCTTCACAACATAACCACTGCCAGCATTTATCAGCCACCGACAGTCGGCGTCGCTGTTAAACAAACAATGAACCATCTGATATCTTGGCCTAATTATAAAAATACAAGTCATTGATTATTTACATTTCATCCGTAATTTAACTACATGTGCTGGTGTTCATGTAAAAGTTGCCTGCTTTTAGGTTTTAAGATAGTTTACTTGATACTTACCCTGGCAATCATGCTTTAATGTGACTTAAAACATCTACTAACTTGTTATAGGGAGACGGGTAGTTGGGAGATGTTAGGTAACCAACTTGCCCGGGTACAGCAGTGACAGTCGTAGCATTGACAGAGCACACTGCACAGCAAAGTAAATTTTTCAGTTGATAATCACTAAGACAGAGATACTAATAATAGCTTTATTAGACTAAGATGTTCGAAACTTAAATTTTTAAAAAGTTAAATGATTAGACTACTACCATTAAATGTTTTATTAGTTATTCAAAAGCAAACATTTACTTTATATCAGGTACTTAAAGCTAAAATAAACATTGCTTATGTTTATAATATTAAGTAATTGGAGTAAAGAGAGTGGCATTCGCTGTCATTTGAGTCATCTGATGTCCCATTATTAAAAACCTTAAGTAAAAACTAAAGAAAGAGAGAAAAAGAAACCATGGTTTTGCCAGTGTATGTGTGTGTGTTCTGTATACGCATATGCGTACTGTGGTGCTATCTCTAGTGACTCACCTGATGAGACGTCTGATGATGTCATCGATGAAACTGAAAACAAAAGATAAGATACAAAGCTACAATTACACGAAATTAATTATACGAAAGCTACCTGAATACGCTTGGTTACCTTTGCTAACTGTCACTCCGAGGTGAAATTAAATCTTTAAAAGTCAGTATCTCTGTTGTTCTACACAAACGGATAGATAGACAGTCAACCCTATTTTAGAGAATTTTGATATAGCAAACTAGAGCTATTGACAGTAATGACTGAAAAAGAAGTAAACTTTAATGATTGCCATTCACTGCTAGGAGAAGTATACAGGATAGTGCGCATACTTTAGCAGTCATCAATAGATGAAATAAATCTTTTACGGTTATTTCCATTATTTATGCATTTAAGAGAATATTGTCTTCTCAATCGACATCTTTAATAATGAAATATGATAAACCCACTGCTGCTGTTGTCATGTCACAGACACATAAGTGAAGGCCTTACTATTCATCATCTTTCAGTAACTAAACAAGTAAACATCACACTTAAAATAATAATTTAAACGTCGTGCCTCTAACAATGTCTGCATATAAAAATACCGAGAAACGTGTCCTATAAATCTGACTAGGTATTCTCTATCCCAGAGAAAATAGTTGTTGTATTGCATGCAGGTGTAGACACAAAACAGTTAGAGACCATGATATATGAGTGTTCTACTCGAGTTTCACCTTTAACCTGATATGAAAACATATTGACAGATCTATGGGCAGTAACTAGTCTAAGGAAACAGCTAGGAGGCACTGGGCGGTGTGGTAAGTTAGGTACACTCTCTAGATACAAACAAATATATTTGAAATATGTCTTCTGTGTACAACACTTTTTTAATATCTTGGTAGCATTATCACACTAATTTTTTTTTTAGTGAAGAGGAATAGAGAATCACCAACATAAAATGATAAAAGTATCCACTGAAACATTATACTGCCTGTCAGTGTTGTTTATAATGTTTCACTGTATATTATTGTTGTATAAAGTAAAGCTTAACAATACACGGGCACGAAAGTATGGTGCAGATAGTTTCTCTTTTAAAGTTTCTCTGCTTTCGACGCAATGCTTACATAGGTCACTAACATCAAGGAAGGTATATATATATAATGCGACGCGAAGTCAGTAAGAAGAGCCCACAAAGGCAAGAGGCACCAGAGCGTGTCTGAGGTGAAGCCACGGGAGGGAGGGAATCGGTATTCAACACCGAGCCAGCAACTAAGCCTATATCACGGCAAGACAGTCAGCCCTGTAAACAAATGCCACATGCAGAGAAAGAACAGCGTGTCCGAGGTGAGAGCTGAACCCAGGACAGCCAACCTTCATTGTATTGGTGACAGATGTTAACCGTTACGCCATCGGACCTCCCGTGGAGCCGTGGTGTGACCTCACGGACCGGTGTAAGATGTATAGACAGCCACCTTTTAGGACGACAGAAGAGAGACACGAGATCGCGTACCCTGGTGAAGTCGCATACTTCTAGCCCGGACAGATTCTTCACATCAAAAGGTCGTGCAAGCTAGTGAAAGCTTGTGGTCTACGAAGGAGCAAAAATTGTTATTCGTCCAGTTCCTTGCAATCGTCGCTACACAAAATTTGTCTTACAAGACCAAAAACGTGGAACACAAGAGAGAGAAAGTATGTTGAGTTGACAGGCTTGACTCATTTTCCACAAATAATTATCAAGCTATTAAGATTGTGCCCAATGTGGGGATTAATATTTGTGACAATATGTGTGTGCCACTATTCCACAGTGACTAAGAATTTGCAGTTATAATTTGTTTGCCTTTTTTAAATATATTTGTGTGCTGTGCCGGACGTAAAAGCCCAGAATTTATACTTCGGTTTTTGTGTGGTTTTTTTTTTTTGTATTTCAAGCGAACAGACGCACGAATGAATGTACACATGGGCTAACATCATCATATCTCCTATAATCATTACTGTTTCATTTAACAAAATAATTTTGTATTATATATTTCTAGTAATAATGTTAGTGCTTACAGGATTCTGCCATAAAAACAAAGAAGCAAGCAATTAGAAAAAATATTACCTATCTTCTCATAAGAAAATAGCACAGAAGGGTTAACTTAACGCACTCACCAGATGAGCACATTGCTTGATACAAAAAATCAAAGTCACCAATCACTCCGACTCCGTTGTTGGAAAAGTTAATGTACATGTGCTGTCCAGAGCTGTTGTAGAATAGCTGTGATCGTGTGTCGTTAAACCTACCCAGAATAGGGTCTGAATTCGACATACCTGTAAAAGGAATGTTTTACATCAAATACTTCACATCTGCTGCTTCTAAACTTTAGAGTTTAGATTGATTGTCGAAAACCATGAACAATGTCAAGATAGAGTAATTTCACATACTACCGTCGACTGAAGTAAAATTAAGGTTTCCAATGTGTCCAGTGTGAATGTGTCTGTCTAGTGTCTGCTCACTGTCGTGAACTCAGTAGAATGAGCACGCGATGATGGTCAGAGGTTGCGATTGCCGTTGCCTCGTGCTGATCACACTCTAGACACCTCCACCAACGCACTCCGACATTTACAGAACACTTATACAAAATTGCTAATTTTACTTTACTCGACGACGCCGAGCCTCAAGCGCGCTTCCCCAATAACCTACACAAGACAATTTAGTGTAATAAAGAATTATTGATCGAGAGTTTTAAAATCAATTAACAAAATAATACAAGTCCAAGTATGTCTGTTCTCTAGGTGTCCCGTTATTTCTCTATCCCTATTCCAGGTATCGTGATCCACTAATTACCTTAATTACTACACACAGCACACTACACTCTTTAACTGCTCGTTGATTCTTAGGGTAGGCATCATCATCATCATCGTCGTCGTCGTCGTCGTCGTCGTTGTGGTCGTCGTCGTCGTCGAAGAATACAACAAGATGTGTACTAAAATTTATCCTTCAGGTAATCGTTGATAGTTTCAAAATATAGTTTTCTCAAGTTTGTCGAAAATACTAAATATAAAACATTTCTGACAAAAAGTACAGTCAAGATAACAGAAAAACAATAATTCGATGATAAATTGACAATTGATAAACTAAGCTTCCTACCGTCCACAAGGCTCACGTAGTCACAACATTTCTTAATGGAAACCATTCCGACCACAACCCTCACGATGCAACCACTGGGTGCGGTGATAAGCCACTGACAGCTGACATTACTGTAAACACTGATCAACACTGAAATTATTACTGACTTAAGGTACTAATCTGTTGTATGTTGGTGCTCTGAAAACAAATATGAACATGAGAAAGTTTTATCGACTCTCGTTTTGAAGATATTTGATAGAGTTCATTTTCTGTTTCACCGTGTACACATATCAGGTAGAGCTGTAACAGCTGATATAAGCCTACAATGATGTCATATTGCATCACATTGCACAATACCGTCATGCATACGTCATCCAGACTTTATTACATCATTGTCTGATGTAATTCACTACTACTGCCAGTCGGCTACTGAAGAAAGCTGACGTCAGCAGTGTTCTATATATAGCCCAGTCAGAAAATATGGACATTTAAAATATTTCAGACTTCTTGGGATACAGTGTATGCTACTGTTACATATAATTGTTATTCATTTAGTTACAATACACAGCACTGATGCTATATTTGTGGGAAAGAGACAATTCTATATTTAAGAAGAAAAATATCACTTCATAGGCGAAGAGGACATTTCTATCTTTTATGTTTCGGATGCAAGATAGGCATGGTAAGAGACTTCCTATTCCAGAACCTCCAGAAGAATATTCTCTTGATTTAGCTGATGAGGATGAGAGTGAGGTCACCTGTTCTTCTGGCCAGTCAGCATACAGTGGTTCCGATTCTGACTGTGGTGCGTTATCAACCACCTCACAGGAAAAGACTAAATGACCTGGTTCGTGATTTTAACTTATCCAAGAACAAATCAGAATTGCGAGGTTCAAGACTCCAACAACGGAATATAGAAGACATCTAGGAGAAGATGTCACAATTACTTCATATCGAAAGCGCCACCAACTGCTGGACCCTTTCTTCAAAAAAGCAGCTAATCTGGTATTCTGGTACGTTTTTAAGGGAGTCATAAATGCCTTTAAAATCACCTGTGACCCACAAGAATGGAGACTGTAGACTCTACGAAACCCTGCTTTTGCACAATGGAAATCTTCCATCTACTGAATTCCACTGAATGTAACAAGTACAGCTGGCACCTCTATTCTGATAGAAACATAGTTGTCCTATTAGCGGGATTGCAGCAGGGATATAAAAAATACATGATTCTTATGTGCTTTGGATAGCCAAGCAAGGAAACTGCACTTCTTGCGGAATGAAGGGATTTGCAGGCTAAATGTAGTAACTGGAGAGAAGAATATCCAGCATCAAGCTCTGGTCAAGGCTCACAAAATCATGCTACCACTTCTTAATATCAAACTAGGCTTGATGAAAAACTTCTGCAAAGCCATGGATCGGACTTCGCCCGCCTTCCCTTACATGTATGAAAACTCCTCGATTTAGCAAGGCAAAGACAAACATCATCATGGAATCGCACTAATGTTACAAAATACCAGCTGTTTACTGCTGGACACTCCTCTGGGGCGCTCCCGAACAGCTGTACAAGAAAAAGGCAATGAAATCTAAGACGTAGTCTATAACTTAATTTTTTACTGGAAATAACCATTGGTCAATTGCTATTAGTACAGAGTTCGTGATGTATACAATAAAAATTGCAAATTACAAAAAAAACCTAGAGCTAATTTTGCATTTTGATTGTCCTTTTTTGTTGATCATATACACATTGATAAGAAATGAGTAACTTTATTTACGAAAAATGAATTTTGTAAAAACATGTTGATCAATAAAACCAGAGGGAGTGCTGACTGATCGTGCAGTTGCAATGTGAGATGTGTAAGGCATTTATAAATAATACACCTGTCAATACAGCATAATGCAACAGATTATTTACTTCTTGTATGGTGTTTAACGTAGAGTATGTCTGTTATTTTTTTGGTTAAGACTGTCACGTGTTAGGTGGTAGTAGTAGTAGTGGAAATAATGGTAACTGTGGATTTGTTTCAAAACAAAGGTAACATTAGTCGACAAATCGATTTAAACCACTTTTTCAGTAACTGTTAAATTCAATCCACCCACTTGTTGAGTTAAGAACGTTGACTATCAAACTATGTAAACAAATATAAAAAATTCAGCTGTTAAAGTAAATTAATTTTAAAAATAATTAACATGAAAACAGGAAAGTTTTTCTTGTCTAAAGATGTGAACATTTCTTGATATACTTTTTAGACAGGAAGGCGGTTTGTAAGTTTTCATTATTTTTGGGCTCATTAAAAGGGCAGTCGCTCCTGGGTTTTGTGTCCATTAACAGTATGCGCCTCCCAGTCCACCCCTTGCTTGCCTTGATCACTTCTGGCTGCTGTGTCCACTAACAGTACCAGCCTCCCAGTCCACCCCTAGCTTGCTGGTCACTCTAGGCTCCTGTGTAAACACGCATCTTGCACAGGCGGCCTCTCACCTTTCACAACCAACCGCTCCTCTCAGCGCCTCAGGAAGAATCCCTGAGCTACGCTACGCTGTGGGGTTCGCTATATTGTCTCCCAGGGGCTGCAACCAATGGTTAGCGCCAACAACACCCACGTGACGCTACAGCGCGTGAGGGCTTTTTGCTCGCAAACCGCGGACAAAGCTGGGATGGGCGATGAACACTGAACCCTCATTGTTACAACAAGCACCAGATTCAGCATCAAGCAGACAACCAGTGACGTTGCATGGGCATGACGTCAGGCGTTGCTACAGGCAGCGAAAAAGGCCTTGACCTTTCCCCGCGAACGATGATAATGGTATTAATAGAATTTTATGTTTGGTATGCACGCTGTCAAATATCTAAGGATAATCTTCTTTTTTACTAGGAAAATTTAAAAAATCCAAACAAAGTGAGCAAGAAATCAAGTAGAATTTTGTTAAAACTTCTACAAAGGTTAAACTTACAATATGGAACGATAAAAAGTAGAAAGAAAGGCAAGCTTTTGGGAAATACATGTTTTATTTGTCATTCAGTAATAAATTTTAATTCTTCAAGAATGTTTATCTTTTATATTTTATCAAAGTGACCTGTCTGATCTACGAATGGCGCATGACAAAAGCAAAACTGATAAACTTCAAAGACCGGTCTGTACTTCCCATGCGTGACAAAAGGTCGCAGGTCATCTTGGTCATCTATACTTTTCCAGTCATCTTACACATCATTTATATCACGTAACTAGAAGTGAAGTGTTTATGCCTTTTGTACAATTTAATTGCTTAGTTTTCTGTCAGAAAGTAGTTAGTCCTGCATGCTCAAAGATCATCTGAGTACAACGTGCTATAGCAGTAAAGATGTGCCAGTTAAAAAAAAAAACAATTAGAAAAAAGAATAATGTACCCCTGCGATGCATCTGCTGAGATGTATTTACTTTGTCATACAATGAGGTAAATGACTGTCACGCTGTCTGTACTTTCTCACTATTTACTGTAAACTGAGAGAATGGTTACTGAGTAATAATCGTTGAATAGAAAATGGTTTTAATAAATGACATACTGGCAATTGTAGGACGAGTAATAAGAAGACAGCTCTTTCATTTGCCCGACTACAGCAGTGAGATCCGCAGGGTCGACAGAGCACGCTGCAAAAGTAAGTAATAGCGTGAGATAATCATCCTTGATTCATCACCTCAGGTTTAGTTTAAAAGAGATTAAAACGGAAAAAAATCAAAATAGATATTCGATAAATCTTCATTATTATATATATATATATATTATTATATATAAAAGAAATCAGCGTGGATAAGAGATAAGGTTACATTATGATCGCTTGCCTGCATAACAATCTCAACACACAGAATCATAATAAATTCAAAGAAGCGGTGGCTGTAACGATAAAGAGAAGTATCTAAAGTTACCTTAAAAGTTGCTGAACTAATGAAGAAACACTTACCATAGATGGGAACAGCCTCGTAGGTCAGATTGAAGCCCGAGTTGACATTCAAAAAGTTGGTGAAAAATCTGATGAACATGTACTGTCCACAGCTGCTGTAGACTTTCTGCGAGGGCGTGGACCGGAAAGTATCTATACTAGGAGAATAATCCAACATCCATGTGACGGAAATATTTATGTCAGAGAATTCTTACAGAAAAAACAAGTGGGACGACCTGAATCGTTCCGTTTTTAATTTTTAGTAGCCAAATGTTCTCTCACTCTCTCTCTCTCCTTCTCTCTCTCTCGCTCTCTCTCTCCCTCTCACTCTCACACCCACACACTTTAAAAACGCCTCCACAAAGTCTAGCCGGATGTTATTAGTAGATATAAAGACTGTCAACAATAAACACAGTTACTTTAATAAGCTAGTTACTATGAATAATAAAAAGGTTATTTTGAATAATTTATTTTTTGAGTTTAAAGACATCTAAGACTAATTATGATACAACCACCATGACACACACACACACACATCAGCTAGTATTTAGTAATGTGAATTGTAAACTTTTACCGTCTAGAATCTGGAGGTAGTCATTATAGAGATCCACATTGACGGTCCAGACAGTCGCCCTGACTATATAGCCACTGGGAGCGGACAGTAGCCACCGACAGTCGGCGTTACTGTTGATAAAATTCTTCATTAATCTAGATGTGTGGAACATAGCAGTAATAAAGCTAGTTATAGTACAGAACTTATTCATTAACCGTAAATGGAAATCCGATAAAATGTCCGGGTAATCTTTTTTCACTTTTGTCGTCCTTGTATGTAAAAAATGGTCATCTGTGACTTATCAAGATAACAGAGTGGAATACTTCTCTACAGTTACACTGAGTTTGAAAGAGGGCGGACTGGGGGACCTATAATTTATTAAAATCCGCAGACCAGGGAATTCTTACCTGACAAACTGCTTGACATCGCATGAAATGTCCCAGGGTCACATTCTCACCTGCAGTCTCTAGTCTTTCTCTAGTTACCCAGCACAGAATACTTCTAAAGTACTTAATAAAAACTCACTGAAGAAACTGAGAGATGAAAACGGCGAGATATATCGTGATAGAATAGCGATCGTAGTCCTGTACAAATCATAACCTGTTGTATTTACTAATTAACATCTTCAGCTTTTTCCCTATATAAGTGTTAAATTTATTTAGTAGTGTATTATTGGCTGTCACGATGTCCGCGTGGAAGCATGTTGCCAGGGCTGAGAAAAAAACTGTATAACGAGTAATAATATGTGAACGAAATGCACTCTTTTTAATCCACTCACTTATGATAGTTGAACGGATAGTTTGGCGAAGTCAGGACACGGATCTGTCCAGGTATAACAGAGACATTCTTGCCGTCAACTGGACACTCTGTGGGAGAAATAAAACATTAGATGACGGTGGTGAGACAAGGGTGTAGCTGGTAAAAATTAGTTATTTATATTATCGGCAGTGACACGAACAACGTGATAAAACATGTCATATAAATAAAATACAGATAACAATAACAATAAATAATTTTAATAAGAATGATGTAATATAAATGTTACAAAATACAAAAAATGATTGGAAAATGGATTAGACACAGACGATGGTCGACGGAGATTAATGACAAAAGCCCGCCCTTAGAGATTGTCCATCAACCCAGACAAGTCGACATTTAGGGTAAATTATATGCTCCATTAGCAACACAAACTGTATGTAAAGAGATGCTATTCCACAGCAAATAAATTAGTATATATATATCTCGCATTTCTATTATTATATTTAGTAGTAGTCGCAGCAGTAGTAATTTAAAAGGACACTTTACACTCACACACATCTCAAGTTTCACAAAAATTAGTCTTAAAAAAATAAAGGTACAAAACACAAAAGAGAAGAAGTAGTCTGAATTGACAGACTGAAAGTAAAACACTCTTAGGAAAAAAGAATGTACTAACCAGATAAGATCACTGCTTCATAGTAAAGATTAAAACCGCCACGCCTTTGAATACCATTGGTGGAAAAGTTGATGTACATGTACTGTCCAGAACTGTTGAGGAGTCGTTGTGAGGGTAACGCGTAAAACCTCCCCAGACTAGGGTCTAAATCCGACATACCTGTGACAAAGAAGTGTTTTGACATTTAGTAGTCAGTTACCAACATCTGTTTCTTCTATTTTTTTGATAGCTTTAGTATAGAAAGCCATGGATATGCAGTAAATTGTGGGATGGCGAGATGGAGAAAATACTTTGAGACTACTGGAAAAATGGTGGCCATTACCTTAACATGCTACCGTCGACATTAGTCAAACGATGCTTTCAGATATGCACCTGCCATCGATCTTTTTTATACTTTATAAAATTAGTAGTGTGAAAATACCAGGTCTACTTTATTACAAGTTGGAAAGAATCGCTTCCTTTCAACGACATCTTTGTGTAAATGACATTGACCTTTGCGTTTATCACTTGTTACTCCTCGAGGAGCATAAGGCAACACCTCGCCAGCGGACCCGTTATAGGGCAGCCCCCCTCAGTTTGGCCCACGCGCTTCCGACGTCTTTTGCCTCGCTCTCTACTGTTCTTTTCCAAGTCTGCTTCGGTCTCCCAACTCTCCTCTTCCCCTGAAGGTTCCAGTCAAGTGCCTGCCTGGCAAAGGTGTCAGCTGGTTTGCGCAGGGTGTGTCCTATCCAGCCCCATTTGTGCTTTTTGAGGTCTTGGCTAGTACCATTTAGGTTGGTTCTTTTCCATAGGCTGATGTTGGAGATCTTTTCAGGCCATCTTATTCCCAGAATATGGCGTAAGCATCGGTTGGTAAGGGACTGGACCTTGTTATTGATGGTGTTTGTCACTCTCAAGGTTTCAGACTCATACAGTAGGACTGCTTTCACATTGGTGTCGAAGATGCGGGTCTTACTACGGAAGGATAGAACTCTTTGTAACGATTTGTATTCTTTCCACCCTGGAAATTGTATCACTTCTTGCAGTCCTTCGTACTCAGCTCTCAAACCGTTTACAAAAAAATGTTTTTAAGTGTTCAAATGGCCACACATCGTAATCCTGCTCTTCCACATGACAAACGGGTTCAGGGGTCTTCTGTCTCATAATTAACTAACAGTGGCATGAGTTTGCTACTAGACAACCTGGCACCTGCTCACATTTGTTAACGTTCTCGACGTTTGTCGAACAAAAGTATTTCCCTCACATGGGTTAGCTCATTCTCTACTTATGCGCCGTACCTTTGGGATTGTTTTCTTTCTAATTGTGACTCTGCTCTCAATTACGCATTTACTTTTTTATCAGAAGTGTTAATGTCTCTTATTGCTAGATGTGTTCATGGCTTTATTAAAGCTGTTGTGACGCTAAAGACCTATCATATTGGTCCAAGTTTATTACACCACCTCCTAGGGGCCGCCGTGTTTGCCTTAGCCAGGAATGCATTTATTCCGGGAATAATAACAACAACAACAACAACAACAACTACTACTATAATTAATTTATATATCGCCATATCTCGATCCTATGGACAAACAAAACAAAGAAAACACAGACAAAAAGAAACAGACGAATACAACATAAACCAAAAATGCATTATCTGATAAACTAAACCTCTTACCATCCACAAAGTTTAAGTAGTCACAGCATTCATCAAGGGAAACCTCAAGAAGAGTCACTCTAACGATGTAACCAGTCGGAGCGGTGATCAGCCACTGACAGCTGGTGTTACTGTTCATCAGAGAGAGCTGACTGGTTGTAGAGTGGATCATTAGACATTTGCAAGGCATTTGACAATAATGCACCAAGAGAGACAGAATAATGCAGCAGCAGAGATACGTTTATCAGAGTGTTCAAAGCAAACGACATGGCCCTTACACGTTAGGTAGCAGCAGTAGCAAAAAAATTAGCGTAGCTGAGAATGTTTTCTGAATAATAAAGGTAAGTTCAGGCTCCTAACTTTTCGGTAGTGGAGAGAGAGAAACGTTTTAGAATTCGCCTACCCCTCGTTGACTTACCCTCCCCAGGGGATGTAGCTGACTAGTTTAGTGTCAGAAATCCGGCAAAGAAATAACAGTATAAATCATCTGACATATACATAGGAAAGTCAGTTAAGGTCTGGTGAAATAACACAAAAAATACACTTCTAAACTAAGAATTTTTTAATTTGGTAAGCATACTGTCGAAAGATAGAGAAAGCTTCTTTCTGTAAAATGCTTTCACTTTCAGAAGAAACATCAAAGAGAGAATGTGTATACTATTTAATTGTGAAACCTAGCAATAGGGAAACAGGTGAGCCCTGTGTGCTCAAAAACTTACTGAGTACAACTCTTTTTACAAGTAAAGACCACTATGTAGAAATTGGTAGTGTACCGTCGAGATGTATCTTCTCAAGTTTATTTAATCTATGAGTTATATTGTGATGTACGTGACTTCGGTTACACTTGCTGAGCTGAGTTCATACCTATAAGCTTAGACAATGGTTACTAAGTAGTCATCTTTGCACAGATGTTCTCAATAAAATGGCTTACTTTGGATAGTTAGGGTAGTCAGGAGATTCCAGGTAATTGACTTCCCCGACTACAGCGGAGAGAGCTGTAGTGTTGTCAGAGCAAACTGCACAGGTGAGTAATAACGTGAAACACTCATAATTGATTGATAACTACAAGTGAGAATTAAGGCAAAACTAAAACACAAACAAAACCTATTATACAGGCACTACAAAATGTCTCTTTACGATTGTAAACAATTACTTAAAAGGAAATTGATGAGATATGTTAATAAGATTTGTTTTATGTACCTAGTCAAGGTCTGTAATCACATAGCATTTGTGTATTTGATGTACCCTGTTAATGAAAGAGAGGCTGTTAAATAAATCTTTGAAAAGGCACAAAGTGTTTCGTGGTTAATGAAAAGAACTCGGATTCGCAAAACTACAATTAGTGCATGGCACAAGAAATTTATGGAGAGAGAAGCAGCACTGAATAAAGAAAGAAATGAAGGACAAAGAATATCAGAAGAAAAGGGTGATCAATGCGCGACAATCCTTTGTCCTTCTCCAAAATCCATTTGTATTGCTGCCAGACAGTTACAGGTACCGCGTTCAGTAGTGTACAAGGTTTACACAACAACTTGCGATTGTACGATTATAAAATGCAACTCTATCATACACTTGAGCAAAACGATTAACCAGGAGGAAGAAAGTTGAACTAAACATCTTTGAATGAATGTCTGAGGATGCAACATTCGTCACCCGAGTTTGTCTTGTGCTTTGTAGAACTAACAGTGCCCATATAAAGGTGTATTAACTAAAGCAAAACACCTTCAAAATCTACCCCGCATTTTGTCATATTTTGTACAGACTGGTTAATTCATTAAAAAAATCATTAAAAGCATAAGAGACTTTGTGTACAACCTGTACAACCTTTTCTTAAATAAAATGTAAAGGAATTAATTTACAGAAAGAAAAAGGTAACTTTATTTTAAAAAGTTATTCCGAGCAGTAGTTAAATACAACCCTAAAACAAATGACGAACTATTAAATACTGCTGCAGCTTTAATACGATGCACTTTATCTGGTAAACTCTGTGTGTGTTTTTAACAGTAAAGGCATGGAGGCACTCTGCCAAAAAAAAAATATTGACCACACTTACTAGTCTAAAAAAGAAAAACAAACTGACCAGACGTGGCCACAGACTGCTGGTCAACGGCATCGTATGACAGCCTGAAGCCTGGGTACGTGAGGTTGCTGTTGCTATAAAACCTGATGTTCATGTACTGCCCACTGCTGTAGAAGACTGTCTGTGCGGTCATGGAACCCAACTTGATTATAACAAAGGTATTGGATAACTGGGTGCCTGTTGCAGAATGTGTATTTTGAGTTAACAGGAGCTACTGTACACCTCCACTGACATTTGTAAATAAATCAAATGCTACAATGTAATAATAATATTAATGTAATAATATTAAGACAAAAATATTTTTAAGATGACGATACACATCCCTTCAAAACCTACAATAAAACTATAACAAAGACCTTAAAGAAGAAGTAATACACATGTCCAAGAAATATAAACAATCGTATTGACGTTATTGAGCTAATGATTTATGAAAACATTACCTTTCTTTCAATATATTAACTCCTACCAAATAAACCTCCTGTCGTCTTACCGTCATATAACTCCAAGAAACCCGCCTCCAGACTGAAGTTCAAGATCTTCACAACATAACCACTGCCAGCGTCTATCAGCCACCGACAGTCAGCTTTGCTGCAAAACAAAACATTAAACCATCTGATATCTAGGCCTAATTATAACAATGAAAGGCATTGATTATTCACAGACCATCCTCAATTAGAAAAAATATTATGATACACCACATGTGCTGTTCGCGTAAAAGTGGTCTGCTTTTAGTTTAAAGATAGTTTACTCGATGCTTACCCCGGCAGTAATGCTTTAATGTGACTTAAAACATCTACTAACTTGTAATAAGGAGACGGGTAGTTGGGAGATGTTAGGTAACCAACTTGCCCGGGTACAGCAGTGACAGTCGTAGCATTGACAGAGCACACTGCACAGAAAAGTAAATTTTTCAGTTGATAATCACTAAGACAGAGATTTATTAGACTAAGATGTTCACACATTAAATTTTAAAAAGTTAAAAGGTTAAATTATTACCAATAAATGTTTTATTAGTTATTCATAGGCATACATTTACTTTATATTAGGTACTTAAAGCTAAAATAAACATTGGATATGTTTATATTATTAAGCGATTGGAGTAAAGAGAGTGGCATTGACTGCCATTTGACTCATCTGATGTCTCATTATTTAATAAGTTAATTTTAAACTAAAGAAAAAGAGAGAAAGAGAGAGCATGCTTTTGCCAGTGTGTGTGTGTGTGTGTTGTGTACAAGCAGAGTAATGTGGTGCGATGTTTAGTCACTCACCCGATGAGACGTCTGATGATGTGGTCGATGAAACTGAATACAAAAGATAGGATACAAAGCTACAATTACAGGAAAAGAATTCTTCGGAATATGCCTTTGCAAACTGTCACTCCGAGGTAAAATGAAATCTCTAATAGTATCTCTGTTGGCTCGACACAAATGGATAGATAGAGGGTTAACCCTATTTTAGAGAATTTTAATATTTCAAATTAAATCTCTTGAAAGTAATGAATGCAACCGGAAAAGGAAGTATAGAGAAATATACGGTTACTGTTGTAGTCAACTATCTCGAATAGATATTCTCTAAGGTGCTTACAGTTGGTCATCTCCTACACACATACATATCAATATACACATACATGCACGAGCAAGCGCAAAGCAAGAGAATAATGCATATGTGATCGTAATAGACTTATTAACCAGACTAACAAAATAATAAACACATAAAGCAATCGCTTACTCTGAGAAAGTATGATGAGTAAGCTGACTGTGAGAAGCATGATGAGCGCCATACTGCTCACTCAAATGTCAGAAAACCTGTGATCACCAACAGATCAAATGTGTTAAAATGTGATTTGACCTGATTCCCGAAACAAACTATGAATTTTAAAAATAGAAATCTCCCTAACTTGAAATTTATATTGTAATAGTACCTTCATGATTTGTGCCTTAAGTGTATTTTTTCATACAAACCTAAGACCCATCAGCAAATATGGATAGAAACAAGGACATGATAATGACAGACCCAAAACAGTTTAACCGTACGTGGTAAAAGGCATTGACGTTGGCTAAAAGTCAAGAAATTTCCACTCAGCTTTGTTCGACTGTTTTGTTTTGCAATAGTGTTAACTGATAATCTTACCTTCGTTCACAGAAAGTTAATGTATTTCTTGTATCTTTGTTTACTCTTGTACATAGGATTTAACCTGTTATGAGGTTACAAAATGCCTGGGCTACCTTTTTTAGAACAAAAGCGAAAAACTAGAAAAAGGCCTGCTTATAAGGCCTAGTATTACTTCTCTTTGTCTTATACAAGTATACGTAGAGCCGTAATGAATGATCCCAATGTAACTGTCGTAATACCTTCAGGACTGTTCCACAAGTAGTTCCAGTTGCAGTCGCCCACAAAAGGTTTCTCTAATCCTGAAGTAAATCAGGGTTTCCAAGTATTCAGAACCCGTATGAGACCACCTCACTCCACTGGTGTAAGAAATCTGAATGGTAAAAGGCAGAACTGACAATAAGTATCTGGTGAAGATTGTAACTCATGCGTGTCCTTGTCGAGCCTTCGTGTAACTGAATTCAGTCAAATCCCGCGAGGGGACTTTCTGATGGTGATGATTGGGTCTCTGTCTTGTCGTTTATTTCATCCTTATTTCTTAATACGATCTTTTAGGGTGTGACCCAGTTAGTGCAATTTGGAATAGACTAAGGTCGGGACAAAATGTTCTATCCAAAAGTTAGAAAGAACTCGCCAGCACTTGCAACCACGCGATTCAGACGAACAAACATCCCCCTGCACTTTCATCAGCAGAACTACAGAATCACCTCGTGCCATCATCAACAGGACTACACAAACCACCCATTTTCTATCACTGAATAAACCCCATAATTTATCGCTGAGCGCACCCCATTGGCTATCTGAATACATATCTCCATACATGCTGTTCTATATAACAGAATACACAAAAACCCTAGTACCTGAATACACCCCAATCTCTATAACTGAATACACGACACCCTTTAAGGATATATCATTCACTCTGTCAGTGACTGCACCCTACCCTATCCCCCAGAAAAAATGCCTAAAAAGGAGGACGTGAACATGGCGACCAGTGACACGATTATCCTACCCTGTACAGGAGTGGTCTCCCCTCCAACCTAATGCGAGGGCTGATGTCGGTGAAGTGTAACGACCATGTCTCAAATAACAGAGCCTGGTATCACGATATGTCAGAGAGAGGTCAGCTGTGCAAAACTCGATCTGTACCCCGGGCTTACAGGAGGTAACCGCCGGGCCCCTTGTGACTGAGTTAACGACTCATTTCTGTGACGTCAGCTTGTGTCAACCTGCGCTGTTTTCACTGAGTACACGTAGACTGAGTGGCAAAATAACCGTCAGAATAATGTTTTCACTGAGTACACGTTGACTGCATCTCTCACTAGGTTGTGAAATTTCATGTTCGTTAATGTTACTTTTCACTATACTGTATGTTAACGTGTAAATAATGATAAAGAGAAAGAAAGACAAAGAGATACTAAAGAAGGTTCACAACGGCTTCATGTATTCTGTACAATTTTATTGCCAGCTTATCTGAGCTTAGCTTAGCACGAATACACTGGCCATTGAATTCAACTTATTGTTAAGCCTCGGTGAGTGGCTCACTGTAAACTTCCGAGAACGAGAGCTATTATTATTAAAATATATTAAACTACAAAGTCATGGGTAACACGGGAATTTCAGAATTTTTAAGCACCTTGTAAGTAACAAGATTTTTTTGACAAAATAACAATGTAAAACAAAATCTCGGCGACCGCAAACTTCCCTTAATTTGCCCTGATGTCTACCTGGCTATGTGAGAGGGTTGGGAGAAAGTCAGCGAGGAAAGGAGAGAAATTTTTCTATGGAAAGTGTGGTCTCAAGTAAACAAAACTTTACTTGCATACTGTTATATCTTCCCTCTCAATGCTTACTTTAGACTGAACATATATACCTTTATTTATTTACACACATATCAGTTTACAGTCTACGGCTCGACACGTCTTCAGTCTACACTGTCCAATCTCTGACCCTTGTGTACCGGCTTCCCGCCCTGTGTATATTTCTACTCAGACAGGGTCAAGGTCCTCTGTCTAGACTATCTATTAATAGCTTTTTCCCTAGGATTCGACATCTCACCTTTTGTTTACAAATTTGTGTTACTAACTAACTTTTTAGTGACAGAGATTTCTACTTTTATATTATCTGCCCTAATTTGATTCCCTCTTCTGATTCTATAACAATTTAGCCTGTCATACAAAAATTAGCCAAACAATACAGGAATGTCTTTAGTAATATTAAACTTCACTGGGTCTTCTCCCCACTTTTTACTTATCAAACTGTATCTCTAACGGGTAAGTCGTTGTCTTTGTGTGACTTATAGGTAAGAACTTGTCTTTCCACCTTGTTGGTAATGTCTTTATATAATATTTCTACTTTTGTTGTTTAAAA
>SRHC01002458.1:10805-40585 GCA_004794325.1 Pomacea maculata
GAGTTCACCCTGGCTAGCTACCCTATTCCAGCAGTCTGCTCCATACTTGCCAGCATTAATCAATGAACAGGGAGCACACAAAATCAACTTACCCACCCCAAGCTTGTCCCATCTAGCCAGTGAGTTCAGCTGTCCAGTTTTTTTTTTTGCCCTGCTTTAACAGCATATGTTGTGTCTTTGCTATATTGTTTGCTGTAAGTTGGTTTAACAGCAACAAGAAGCCTTTCTTCTACCAACTTCTTTCGCTGTCTCTAATGTCGGCCATGCTGTTTGCACTCACTGTGCGATGTTTGTTGCTTCTGGTCCAAACACAGATAGATGCAGGTGGTAAGGGACAAATTACTTCAGGAAAATGACACCATTGGCACCCTACAGGAGAGCTAAATGGAGTAGGATTGGGAGTAGAGGCTGAGTTAAGTTTGTGTGCCCCTCGCTTATAGGTCAATTCTGACCAATATGGAGCAGACAGCTGAAATTAGGTAGCTACTAGGGTAAACTCCATATCATCGGGTTAATACTCAATGAAATTTTACTACCAAAAATAATATTTAAAAAAATAATCACAGTAATTTTTTTGGCTTCAGAAATTTATTATTACTATCATATTGTTTCTTTTTGAGAATTTGAGTTCTATGCATACATAAAAAATGATATACTTTTCAGATATGAAGGAACTGGTAGATCTCTGTCACTGAAGTTGATTCAGCAGTTGCGGCTGCAATCAGCAACATTTGGTGCTGTTTCTACAGAGGTCAAGAAAGCAGCCAACATGGCAACCAAAACTGAAAGGACTGTATCTGCATCAGGTAAGATTCCACTTGTAAAAATGTGTCAAGTCTTGTTGACACTTTTTGAATGCAGTTAAGACATTGTCTTAGAAGTTAGAATAATATTGGTACTCAGCTTAAGAAGTATAAAAAGTTACCTGGATCATCATTTGACTGTTCAAGATGTACCTTTCTTTTTCCTTTGGTATGTGCCCATTCACAAGTACTGTATCTAATGTTCAGCTGTTTTAGTGCAGATGGGAAACAAAATCATTATCATTTATCCCACTCTCTTAGGTCGTGTCTTTCATGAGCTAACCCTCAACGAGTCAATTCGCTATGCTGACAAAGATCCAGTAGAGAAATGGTTGAACGGACTGCTCTGTCTTGATGCCAGTGTTATTCCACGCATGTCCTCTGGTTGCCCTGCACCACAGACTTGTGATCTATATTATGTCAACCGAGACACACTTTTCTCCTACCATAAAGCAGCAGAGGGTTTTCTGCACCGAATAATGGCGTTGTATGTGTCTTCTCACTACAAGGTAAGGATTACTTGATGTTGTTTAAAACAATGCCACTGTAACTGCATTAGGTACATCAGTTGAAGTATAATGTCTATAGTTTGGGGTCATTTTCTTTTTAAAGACATTTATAATATCCACCTCATTTTGATCAAGAGCATAAAAGCAGTCTGTATTTTTGCGCAAGACTTCTTCATTGGCAATATGACAATTTCGACCAGTTGATAACCAATTTAAAGGAAGTCAGATACTATGATGATGACATCAAGATGCTATTACCCTCACAGCCATTACTGGTAAATCATTAATGTCCAGTTTTTACAAAGCACCAAAACAGGCAAAGTGATCAGTTATCTTTAGCAAATGTTCCTACAGAAGTTGAATTAACTCGCTGGGAGATTTGGGGTATCATTCTGACTCCTATTGTGTTGACACATGGTGACAAAAGGTTATACGATGACTCTAGTCGCATACAGGGCCCAGTGTGTTAAATGTTTCCAAACACTGAGGCATGGATGTTTTGTATGCCAGCTTAAAAGACTGAAGGTTAGGAAGGTATATGCAGCTGATGCGGACCTAAAATGCAGGGGATTTTTAAGGAAATGACTAAAGTGATACAAATTTAATCTTGGCAGATTTTTAAATGCATCCTTGAGCTCTTGGTCTTTTAATGGTTTCTTTTTTCCTTCCAGAACTCTCCTAATGACCTTCAGATGCTGTCAGATGCCCCTGCACATCATATATTTGTGCTTTTGGGGCCTGTAGATATCTCGAAGACTGCCCTGCCAGAGGTTCTGTGTGTGCTGCAGGTATGAATGTCACGATGTCATGTCTCTTTTTAAGTGCATTTTAGTTAGGACCTGAGGAGTTTCGAGTTTGCAGACAATTGACAATTGCAGACAATCAGTGTTGCTAATGATCATTTGTGCAGGTTTGCCTTGAAGGTGAGATCTCAAAGACAAGTATCATGAACAGTTTAGCACGAGGAAAGAGGGCATCTGGCGATCTTATACCATGGACCATTTCACAGCAGGTAAGACCACTTAAGGCTGACACTTTAAGAATGGGTTCTAATGTGAGTAGGAAAAAACTCAGACTGTTTAAAGAGTGGCTGGGTTTTCACTTTTCTTTAAGGATGTTTTTGTGCCGCGTGGATTTTTTTAGACTTGAAATCAAGCCTGTAATTGTGAAATTACCCATGTTGTTGTCAAATTACTAATACTGTTGCCAGGTGACTTTTGTCATTCCAAAAATATAAACCTAAAAATGATCATTAATATTTTTCATTGGCACTTAACTCTTGCCAGTTTCAAGATGGAGATTTTCCTGGTCTTTCTGGAGCTCGAATTGTTCGGATTGCTACACATCCTGAGTACCAGGGGGTGAGACCTATAATCTAGTAAAATCTATTTGGATAGAGAGACTATGTTAAGCAACAGCTTCCACTTATACTTTAGCAACAGAAAAGTATATCCTGAGCTAAATCTTCAGTTTTGAAAAGAAATGTCTTGTTTTCTTTGTAGAAATTTCATAAAGTTTGTGGGGATTTCTGGCAGTGAAGATTTTGTAAAATCAGTTTATAATTGCTTTATAATGTGTTTATTTATGGTATATTATTAAAATTAAAAAATAATAGATTAAAGAGATTTGTTAGAGGTTTCATGTTTGCTTCCAGATGGGTTATGGCACCAGAGCTATGGAACTTCTGCAACAGTATTATGAGGGTAAACAACCAAGTCTGAGTGAAGACACCGTGCCAGATGAAGAAAATACAATCACCAATGTAGCAGAGGAGGTCTGTATTTAGAAAGCGTTAGATTATCAGGTGGTGATTCACGATGAATTATACTTTTACATATGCTGTCCCATAAAAACATACTGGCCTGTGTACAACTATACTCATGATATAACTTTTGGTCCCATAGATGCAGTAGTAATCAGAATAATTCAGTAAATGCCAGTGTCCAGTGAGTCACTGGCAGAGCACCGGTCAAGTGATTGGCTGTCCTGAGTTAAGATTTTGTCTTGGTCATGCAAATTCTTTCTCTGCATAGGAAACCTGTTTACAGGGCCAGTTACATGGCTGTGATATACCCTTTGTTGTTCTTTAATGACCTTTAACCTTGCCATTAAATGGTATCATAAGATATTTTAGGGAGACATCAAGGTAAATTGGACTATATAGGAAATCGTTTTAGGAAATTACATGTGATTGTTTGGTCATTAAATTTTCTTCTTTTTGAGGATGTTAATTTGCTGGAGGAGAGCATTTGCCCTCGGAAAAACTTGCCTCCATTGTTGTTAAAACTGAGTGAAAGACGGCCTGAAAAATTGGACTACCTTGGTGTTTCATATGGCTTGACATCAGAATTGCTCAGGTGAGTGTTGCGTCAAAGTTTGAAATAATTTTATACCAGCTGGTTTTCTAGCAAAAAGAGAGAGGTGACTGATTAAGATGTTGTCACAGTGCTGTCTTAAGAAATCATGGAGTATAATGCAATTAGTTTAGAGACTAAACTTGTCTGTTCTAAATGTTTTGATACCTATTTTGCTAAGCATTGAATTTACAGCATCGTAATGGTGTTAATAAACCTTTTTAAAACAGTTTAATAACAATGTTGATAGACCCATTTTTCCTTTCTATGTTAAGATTCTGGAAGAAGTGTGGCTTCTCTCCATTGTACCTTCGACAAACTCAGGTAAGTATTGGAAAGATCTGTTGCAGATAAACCTAAACATCAAAATTTAAGCGTGCAAATATTTGCCTGCCGACAGTACTTTAAGCAGATTCAGCAGTACAGTAATTTGAATTCATACCACAAAAAAAAATATTTTCATTTTCAACTTAACAACAGTTTATCATCTGAATCTCAGAATGACTTAACTGGTGAGCACTCATGCATCATGCTGAAGATTCTGAATGAGGATGCTGAGGAGAATTCTGGAGATTCATGGCTGCTTGCCTTCTGGAAAGGTAAATCTAAACTTGTGAGTGAAAACATCACAAAGTAAAATTTTCAAAAGTTCATGTGGGGAAAAAAAAAAAAGAAAAGATGGTAACGATTGAAAATATTTCAGAATGAGACAGTGCAGGCTATATTGCCCAGGACATTATCTGAATGTAGTTGTAAATAGTATGTTTTGAGAGTACAGATTCTGCAGACAGTAACGATAAAAATTTTGAATGCCTCAGGAGCATGATTCATTAGATTTGTACACTTCAGGACTTGAAGGTATCAGACAATAAAAATCATTCTGCTTGTAGATTTCAGACGGCGTTTTGTCTCACTGCTGTCGTACCAGTTCCGTGAATTTCGTCCTCAGCTTGCTTTAAACATTCTTGAGCAGAAAAGATTTAAGGAACAAAGCCGAGGTAATTATGTTTTATGTATGACCATTGGTTTCATTTCTAATGCTTATCATATTTGATGTGGTTGCTTGTAATCAGTTCTTTTTAGCTGTCTGAACTAATATCTAAGAATTTTACTGGGGTTTATTTGGAGAACCAAGTTTATACAGACAGCAGCAAATGGTTTAATTTTAGCTTGGGTAGCTTTTGAAGTTAACAGTATTGGTTGCTTTTTTAATGTTCTATGTGAAGAGTTACCACTTGGTTAAAGATTATGTTCATTTACAGATCTGCTTTATTGTTCATTTACAGTTCGGTTGACCCGTCAAGAGCTAGAACTTTCCATGACAAGTTATGATTTGAAGCGGCTGGAGCTGTACTCACAGAACATGGTTGATTATCATTTGATAGTGGATCTCCTACCGACACTTGCACGGCTCTTCTTTACTGGCCAAATCGATGTTCATCTTTCAGCTGTACAAAATGTAAGTATAACAATGTTTATTGAGCAGGGAACCAATATGCTTTCCCTATTAGAAGTGTTTCATCATTAACTATCAGACAACCCAAGTATTAAGAGCTTAAGAACTACAGCAGATCTTTAACTTAATAAACTACTGTTCTGGTCTACAGAGTTAGCGGCCCAGGTCATTGTACCAGGTGCTTCCACCCTTGATCATTGCATAGGTCTATGTAAAAAGTGCTGAGCAACCAAATAATAACTGCTGTGTTCCTTAACCATTTGCTAATGATGTGTTAAAAAAAATGCAGCATAAAATCACTAGCACTTGGTGAAGGGATTGATGTGCTTGTGGATTTTGTACTGTATTTCAAACTTGATGTGCCCATATTTTTTACATCTGTGTATTTTTAACATTATCGTGGGTGTCATCTGTAAAATGATGACAGTATTGAGGGATATCATTTCCTTATTTAAGGCACTTTTTTTCCAGGCAGTGATCTTGGCACTGGGCCTTCAGCACAAGACAGTGGATGTTATTGAGAAGGAACTAGAGCTTCCCTCCAATCAGGTTTTGGCTCTCTTCAACCGCATCATCCGTAAATTTGCACAGGTACCATACAGATAAAAGTGTGCTTAGCCATAATTTTATGTTTAACCACAGGGTAATTATACTGAAAGTTTGTGGTGATTCATTTACACGGTCCAGGTAGGGCATTTACTGAGTAACAAACCCATTTTTTGATAATATTTACTGGCAATATGCCATTTGTTTATCAAGTATGTGCATCATCAACATTATTCCTCTGTTTTGACTCTTTGCCTAACAAGTTGCGGGAAGTGTTTATCTGTTCTTTATATTGTACCAGATGACCTGTGTTCATCCTGCTAGCTACCTTGATTCTAGCTGTATGCTCCTGATTGGTTTAACTTGCCTGACAACACATGTGTTTAATGTCGTGTTCTGTCAATATGCCCTGTAAAGTTTCTGATCCTGATACAAGGACAGATTGGGACAGGTGGTCATGTACAAACAGCCTCAGGAAAAGATAATTTGCCCAGTTTGCATGCATTCTTTAGCTGTGAAGAAAGATAAGGATAAAGTTCAACAGCCATAATTCTTTCATTCCTCACCAGCAAGTAACAGTGGCTTTACAATGCAGCTACAGCCGACTGAGGAACTGGATGTGTCAGTGCAACAATGCAAACATTCCTCTTTTTTTACCCCCATCTTCCATTACATAGTTTACCACATGGTGGCCTCCTGATCTGACTATCAGTTCCTATAAAAAACTGGTGGATTCACTGTCCAGATGGGATGGGATAAGGGGAGAGCTGGTTGAGTTTGTGGGCTCCCTGATCATAAGTCAACTTTAACTAATCAGGAATTAACAGCTGGTAGTTAGTAGGGTGAGCTCATAGTCATATCATCTGGTAAGTGCTCAAAGAAAGAAATTTTACTGCCCAAAATGGTATTTTAACAATTCTGTTGGGTATACCTTACTTAAACGTCAGTCTACATAAAAGTTGACTGATTTTTAAATTAACTTTCCTGTTGAACTATGATCATATCCTGATCCATTGCTCCAGATGTATTATTTATTGATGTGTTTGATGTGCAGCACTTGAATGAAATTGTAGAAGAAGATGTAGAGTCTGGAATGGTGGAGAGAAAAGAGATCATTATGAAGCCTGCCAAGCAGACATTGGAGGAAGATTTGGTGAGTTAATAATGATATAATTGTATGCAGCATTGCGTATTGATTTTCCATTTTTCTTTTGCTCTGTTATGAAAATTTTGAAATTATAGACATTTTTGCCTGGGATCTTTTTTGCTTATATTTATTGCTGACAGTTATTTGCAATCCCATAATGGCTAGCAATTGCTAATCCGTTACAATTTGCTGTGACTTATTTTAATGGATGACTTACAGAGAGAAGGAGCAGCTGCAGTAGAAGCTGAGCACAAGAAGAGCTCAGCGGCCAGTGTTTTGGCCGATTCTGACCTTTCACAGTTCACCATCCAAGGTTCTGAGCAGAGCTGGAAAGAAGCCTTGAGTGGTACGGCCAAGACTGGCATCATCAGTATAAAAGGGTAACACAGCATCTGGTGTTTAGTTTTGAATTGGTCCTAATAAAATAAACCATTCATATTCGTACCTTTAGTTTATTGTGAACAGGGAAACAGCACGGCGCCTGATGTTTAGTTTATTGTGAAAAAGTAAAACTGCTCTTGGCAGTGACACAGGTGTGACAAAATGACAGGTGCATGCAGTCCAGAAGTTGGTCATGGTGTGGGTAGGTCATACAGTTGAGCTCCCTGACCCACCTTAAATCCACAACTATTAGATAGGGGTTGGATGATGCAGTGGCTAAATGCTTATCACCAGTACAGAGAGAATCAGGTGTCTTGAGGTTTCTGATCTGGTCTCAGGCTTGCTGATCTTTCTCTACATGTGGCACCAGTTTGCATGGCTAGCTGCTTTGTCCTAAGTTAGCGATAATTATCAAATCTCCCCACCATCGCTTTCATTCCTGATGAGAACAGAGAAGGTCGTACTACCTTTCAATCTTGTCATGCCCTGGCTAATGCAGTAATTTTTCTTCAACAGGTCTTTGGAAAGAAAGAGAAAAGCAAAGGAAATAGATATCACAGCTCCTGAAAGCAAAAAGAAAGGAAAGAAACACAAGCGAAAGCACTGAGAAGCATGTGAACAAAGACAATAACTGTGATTATGGGGGTGGTGGGGAGTCAAGATCCCTGTATATTGATCATGAAATCAGCTGTCTTAACAAAATACTGATTAAACCAAACTGAAAGATGGATTTACCAAAGTTATTAAATTGAATTTTGATAAAACATTGCAAAGTGCAAGCTTGTGTATGTGTGTGCATGTGTGAGAACATGATGTGTGAGCATGCTTGGCCAGTACATGTGTAATTCCATTAAGGTATGCATTTATAAATGTTTGAAAAGAACTCAAAATATATCCTTACCAATTTTGATACATTATAAGCCGAGTTTACTGAAATGTAGTGAGAAACATATCTGTAAAACATGAGTTAAAGTAGGTACATGCATGATGGAGAGAGTAAGAACATATCCTACAAAACTGGACAAATGTCGTTATGCATGTCTGATGTCTAACAACTTGGTTGGTCAGCTGTTCTCTTCATTTTTGAGGGTTTTTTTTTGTTGGTCGCCATCATCTACTTTTTCTTTCTGTATCATTCTATATTCTAGCAGAGAAAAAGTTTAAAAGAAAGGTAAGGATCACTGCCTAAACATTTCAGGTCGTTAGGGAGTGAGGTGTCAGCGACCTCACTTTTCTTGGGGCCAGCTTTACATGAAGGTGTTGCCCATTTCTCCTTCACTACCTTACCTTCCCCAACCCTCTATGAAGTCAAAGACCCATTCCTGCTCGATGGGGGACTGGAGGGAACTTTTTATGTGCTACTTGGGTATCAAACCAGCATGCCTCTCAGTTCAGACACCATCACTTTAACCACTAGGACATCCGCTTCCCCTATCTACAAGCAGAGGAAAGGCAAGCTGTTGGAACAAATTGTCCCTTGGAAAAGGTGTAAAAATAAAGCACTGTAAGATGATAAATTTATGAATCATAAGAGACTGAGGGAGAAGAATCACAAGACAAAGCCATGTGCAGTATAACAACTGTCAGCCACGTGACCATATTCCAGAAATTTAGTGTAATGAGAGCCAGGAAAAACAGAACATGTACACACTGCCCCACACCCTACTTCTTGCACACACAGATAAACACCAGTCTCTTACTTGCATCATACAACACACAAACACATCAGACAAATGCACAAAACTGTGATAATCATTAGATCAATTTTCAGTGCTACTGCAGTTTGTGATATCGGTAAGCAAAATCTTAGAGATATTAAATTATAATCTGCCTTAAGTCCTGCATGACAATTAAGCACCTCACGCTGACAAGGGAAGGAAAGACCACATCATGCCTGCCTATGTTATTTTTACCACTGATAACTCCGCATTTCCTGTACTATTTAAACTGAAGTGGTGCGTCCTTGCTCGAGATTTAAAAAATCCACAAACTTTTCTGCCAGCTGTGTACACTCATTAAGAGGATCCCTATGGCAGCTGTGCGTGCTGGCACAGCTGTATCAAGTCAGAAAACCTGACAGCAGCCAAACTTGAGAGAAAATTAAGCTGGATAAAGAAAGTTGACCTTATATCCAGACTGTAATCTACTAATACACCAAACGTGCGCTGTGTAGCTGGAGCTGATGGTTCGAGCCAGAACAGGAAGGGGAGAGTACTTGGGTAAAGGGAAGCAATTAGGTACGCAAAACCACAGGGTTAACTCCCTTCTGCGTTTGCTTCTAACCTCCCATCCCGCTTTGGGTCTAGGATTACATTTGCTATATATTGCACCAAGGGGGGGGGGGGGAGAATTGGTGTTTTACGCCGTGTCAGCAACTGAGGCTATATTACGGAGAGGCAGCCAGCCCTGTAAACAGATGCCACGTGCATAGAAAGTATATATTGCACCAAATAAGATGGACAAAATTGTGAGAAGTGAACAGTAGTGTCTACCTTTTAATTTCTGAAAACACCGAAGACAGGAAAAGAGCTTAAATGTATGGCACAGTAGATAACTACCTACAACAAAAAGTGTAATTATGAGATTGCAGTTCTTCAACACAGACAGCGACAAACATCACACTTAAGTTTTTATGTTGTTTGTCCTAACTGTATGTTCATCAGGTGACTGAAAAAGGTTAATAAAGCTGCAAATCCTGCAGGGTTTTTTGTGCGATCTTTTGATTAAATTTAGCAATTTAAATTTATTAGATTTGTACACAATTTTTCTGATTACAATGGCGACAACAAATACTGTATCGCCTTCAAAAAACGTGAATCTGTCCATTTAGAAAGTACTTGAAAAGACTAAAGGAAAAAATGGGGAAACATTCACCTTCTGTCGCCTTATCCTAGCTCAGCTGATCCTTATGGGAGTTCTTGGTAACACTTTGATCTTCTTCATCTACTGGAGGTACTTCAAGGCTAGTTCCACAAGAGTGTTTGTCTTGTGTATGGCCGTCATCGACTTGCTCACGAGTGCTCTGTCTTGTTCCAGTTACATCTTTCAACTTTGTTTTCTGTACCACTTTGTGTACCCTTACATCTGTCTGTACCCTTACAGCTTTGTGTATCCTGACAGCTGCGCCTCAATTTTCGTCATTGTCATTCAGAGACTGCCAGTAGTGACCTAGGCTGGCTTCTAGTGGCTGTAGCTCTGGATCGACGGCATCGTATTTGTCATCCATTAAAACGACAGCTGAGCCCACGCCAAACCGTTTACCTTGTCATCGCGCCTTTGATTCTGGCCTCTGTAGCCACCTTTAAGCTGCTCGTGTCTTTACAATCTACGAACCTGTCTGATACCAGAAAAGTACTATCACATTTAAGTTACTGATGCTGATGACTAGGTGAGCTAATGCGGTTGCATAGTAGATGAGAAAAGAACAAGACGCAAAGGTATTTGTTTTAACAGTTAACCCAACTCAGAACTTTACTAAAAATTCTCCCAGTGGACTTCTTTTCTCTCTCTTTGAAGAAGGGGTCTGAAGTGGTTCAAGTAGGCCACCATGACCTGACACTGAACCATCGTGAGAAATTAGCGGAAGTATTGAAGTACGTCCTCGTGCATGACTAGTCACATACACAGACAAGTAAAGACTGTTTACACCATCGCTGAACTTTGACGAATAATTCCGGATTTCCTCTCCTAAGAGGGATGTAACAATACGTCGAGGCCACGCGCTGTTTTCTTCATTACCAGCTGCAGTGGTCTATTAGTTCGAGATCAGCCGGAATAGAACCACAACATTTTGTGTTAGCCCTGCATCTGTGGAACACCTTATAAAGATCTCCATGGCAACTGTAAGTGATAGCACATCTGTATCAACCTCAGGAAACCTGACAGCTGTGGAAAATTTGACTAAATTTGTACAGCTGGCGAACCTTACGCCTTCTGTAATCTTCTTAAGTCTGCTGATCCTGCTGGGACTTCCCGGCAACACTTTGATCTTCTTCATCTACTGGAGGTACTTCAAGGCCAGCTCCACAAGAGTGTTTGTCTTATCTATGGCCGTGACCGACTTGTTCACCAGTGCTCTGTCTTGTCCCAGTTACATCATCCAACTGCATTATCTGTATCGTTTTGTGTACCCTTACAGCTGCGCCTCAATTTTCGTCATTCAGAGACTGCCAGTGGTGACGTCAGGCTGGCTTCTAGTGGCTGTAGCTCTGGATCGACGGCATCGTATTTGTCATCCATTAAAACGACAGCTGAGCCCTCGTCAAGCCGTTTACCTTGTCATCGCGTCTTTGATTCTGTCCTCTGTAGCCACCTTCCCCTTCATTCCTCTAAGGAGGGAAATGACCGTGAGCTTTGGTGATGACCAAGTCTTTGGTAAACGATGTGAGATCACTGACAGGTTCACTGGGCCCGCACACAGAATAGCTGAAAGATGGACACTGATGTTAAGTCTTGCCCTCGGTGTCTTGATTATGATATCGTCATACGTGCACATTGGTTACCAACTTTATAGGCAGAAGAAAAGAAGAGAAAAAGCCTTATATATGGAACTACAAGGTAAATTTACAAAGGAGGAGGACAAGAATTGGAAGGGTTTTCTTGCCAAAGTAACCGAGGATCAAGAGGTTACAGTGAAAACAAAAGATGCGTCATCAGGTTTCATTTCAGAGGATTTTGTGGAGCTCATCAAGGACGTCAAGACTACGACCAGCGAGTTCATTTTGTCGCAGAAAGAATTAGCGTCTGCAAATACGGAAACAGTCGATAGGTCGCTAACTGTGAAAACAGATGTTAGGATGATAACTGTGGGCACAGCTGCTACGTCACCAGCTGTAGACGCAACTGTTCCGTCATCAACTGTGGAAACCTTTGCTACGTCAGCAGGAGACCATAGTACAGTTACATCAGCAGGAGACAGTAGTACAGTCGCTGTACATCTAGGAAACTGTGACGTGAAAACAACGAAGGAATCAAAAAGTCGTCACTTGGGCAATAAGATTCAGTCGAGAACAACGTTGATGATGTTCATCATCACCGTCACAGCCATCGTCGCTTACTTACCTTACGTCGTTGTAACGTAAGTGTAGTTACAGCTGTATCCTCAGCATGAAATTATGTCAATAAATAAATAAATAAGAAAAGTCGATTAATTCTTTAGTGAAAATATTCCTGAGAATGAATTGAAGCACGGTTATTATTTATTTTGTAACAAAATCTGTCTTTATGTAGAACACATTTTTAGAACCCGCTAATTACTTTTTTAATTGCAGAAGCACCAATGAGGATGAATTTGCGTACTGCTTACAGATGGAAAAATGGAGAATGAACTGGTGTATGATCGCTCTGTTGTTTATAAACATTAACAGCATCGTCAACCCTTTCATCTACAGTTTTTGTAACCCGGCCTTTCGTCACAAGTGTTGTCAGCTTTTGAACTTTCTGCGCAATTTGTTTCCTGTTCGATAAAAGCTCTGTATAAAGCAGTCATTAAAGATTTTGAATAGAAAGTTTTCTTTGTTGTTACGAATCTTATACATACACAGATGAGACACAATTATTAATTCTTCTTCACAGCCGATAACAGATGTGTAGTTTTAAAACTCATGATGCTGAAAGACCAATAAATTTCTAGTGTTATGGACGTGACTATAACATACTTTGGTTACTGCTAATTAAGCCAGTCCAAAGCATTTCGAGAAAAATAATATTTTTACAACCGCATGACGGCAATCGATGGAAAGATTAAGCCTTTTACAAGTTTGGAAAATAAGTAACAATGATTGGTTTGTATGAAGATCTTGCCTGCTTGGCAATTTAAAAGTCTTGACTTTAGATTTTCAAGACAGCAAACAAGGCTCAAGGCAAGAGACAACAAAGGTTATTAAGTTATCTGACTCAATATGAGGCAGGAAATGCCTGTTGCTGACCCAGACGACATCGCGCGCTGCTCCACATCCTGAAGACGATGAGTTAAAAGTGACAATGAGGTCATCAACACCGTTAGAGGTGACGATGCAAACAACTGTTTAAAGTACTTTTACCTTATGGTAAGAAGAAAATAAAGTAAAGCTTTTTGTAATATGACGAACGTACACTAAACGTACCTTACATACGCACGTCGTATTACACACACACAACGCTTGATTAGCCTTCTTCAGATGACGATGAAGATGAAGAGATTTGTAGGTTAATCGAATCAAAGAGGCAAAAATTCCGAAGAATGTCACAAAGAAGATGGCGGAGAAGACCGTTGTGTTTTCCCGCTCACTTGGCCATTTTTAGAGCCACTGCTTTCCTCTTATATATGACGTCATTTTCTGCTTCAAGTGACGTGGAACAAATGACGCACACATGACGTCAGACACAACAAGACAACATTCGTACACGAGACAATACGAGACCTACCACGTGAGACAAATGACGCACACAAGACGTCAGACACAAGACACCTCGTGCACGAGACAATACGAGACCTACCACAACTCACTACACTTTTAAAGGGCAACACGAGCGCAGCATTTTATCTTTGTTATCGGGTTTAGTTCATTTTAAAATAACCTTTTCCAAAATATGAGTACATAATTAAGCTTACATTTTAAAGTCTTTAAACATCGGTATTCTCACCTGTCACTAAGAAAGGAATAGAAAATTACTCTCAAACACTGGAAAGCTCCGTTGCATCTGGGATGCATAAATTTAGCCCCTTTTAAAAAAATTAATTAAAAGAAGTAGAAGAAAAATTCAAATTCAAGATCACAATGTTTAGAGGTCTTTTCATATCCTTGCATTGGCCTCTCCAAGTACGATAAGATGGTGATCACCAAAAACGTTCAAAGAGTAGACACGAGATACTCCATTAGAGACTTCCGTGCCATTGTAGCAAGGAGAATCAGCAGGTTTCAGGTAAGCACCTATCACTACGATGTCTGCAGATAAGCCGAAGAGATGTCTTGATATTGTAAGTGCGATTACATTATCATATTCGGTACTAATTTGTTCAACCTAGTTCCTGGCAAGACATACACCACCACCAGAGAGCCGCGAGAGAGGGAAAATGAAAGTAATTAACATAAGAGGTTTATTGTCAGAATGCATTAATTATCCACGACAACAAAAGCTAATGAATGTTTTTCGGAGAGGAACATTTGTAAGCGTTTGACAAGGACATGATCTGGTTAAAGGATAACTTCAGTGAAAGTAACTTTTAAAATTCTGCTGTTTATCTTCTTAACTCTTTTAGCTCTAGTCCTAAATTTCCTTTTCAATGTACGTTAAGCCGATCAAAGCTCATCCACTCTCCCAAAAGCTTTACTTAAGCATTTCTCTTCCTTAAAATACCGAAGACAGGAAACGAGCTTCAATATATGGCACAGTAGATCTGCCCTCGCCACAAGTGTAATCAAAAAAAAAGATCATCGCAGTTCTTCGACACAGATAGTGACAAACATCACACTAAATTTTTGTGTTGTTTTTCCCAGTTATATGCTCATCGGATATCTAACAAGGATTCATTGACTTTTCTTCTTCCAATCTTTTGAAGAACTTAAGTGATATAAATACAAAAGATTTGTGCACACTTTTCTCGGATTACAATGGCGACAACAAATGTATCACTTTCAGAAAACATGACATCTGTCCAGATGGAAGAGTACTTGACAAGTCTAAGTTGGGAAAAAATGGTAGAACTTTCACCTTTTATCGCCTTCCTATCTGTGCTGATTATTCTGGGAGTTCCTGGTAACACTTTGATCTTTTACATCTACTGGAGGTACTTCAAGGCTAGTTCCACAAGAGTGTTTGTCTTGTCTATGGCCGTCCTCGACTTGCTCACGAGTGTTCTGTCTTGTTCTAGTTTAATTATTGAAGTTAGCTTTCTTTACACCTTTGTACATCTAAATACCTGCCAAGCTATGTTTATTATTGAAAGACTACCAGTGGTGACATCAGGCTGGCTTCTAGTATTCGTTGCTCTGGATCGACGTCATCGCATCTGTCATCCTTTGAGGAGACACCTGAGCCCTCGCCAAGCTTTGTACCTGGTGCTAGTGTCATTGGCTCTGTCCTCCGCAGCTTCCTTCCCTTTTTTTTCTCTCCGAAATATTGTAATGGTGAAGACCGGCAAGGACCATGTTTTTGGCAAAAGATGTGATATAACTGTCGAATTCGCCAGTCCTGAGCTTAGAACCACCGAGTCGTTGACATTGATGGCGAATCTAATATTTGGTTTATTGTTGATGATTTCATCTTACGTGCACATTGGCTACCAGCTCCACAGGAAAAAGAGTAGAAACAACATGGCACCACACACTGAACAAGTTCAGAAGAGAGAACAAAAGGAATCACAAGTACCCATCAAGATTGGTGAGAACGACACTCCTACAGAGATGTCGACTGCGACATCTACGTCACAAGGTTTGACTGTGGAAGCATCAATCACCTCAAAACCTGTGGAAACAACCGTTATGTCTCTAACAGTGGAAAGCACTGGTTCGTCAACACAAGACAGTTGCACAGCTACAGTCAGTGTAGGAAGACGTGACGGGACGACAACGAAGACGCCAACACGTGGTCACGTGGGCAAAAAGATTCCGTCGAGAACAACGCTGATGATGTTTGTCCTCACGGTCACAGCCATTGTCAACTACGTACCTTACGTCGTTATGTCGTAAGTTGTTAAAACTGCATGCTGAGAATAAAATTATTTTAAAAGAAGAACACATGACTTATTTGCTTACACGCTATTGAAACCTTCTGGAGAGAATGAAGGAAAAATTAAAACAGCAACGCGGGTATTTAACAAATGAAATTGATAGCAATGCAATTAATATTTCCATAGAAGAACAAGAGCAATGAAAGATTACCAGTCGCTAATTTTGTTCTTGCAGAAGCCTCGCTGATGACGGATGGGGCTACTGTCTGGAGATGAAAGGATGGGAGATGAACTTGTGTATGATCGCTCTACTCTTTGTAAACATCAACAGCATCGTCAACCCCTTCATCTACAATTTCTGTAATCCAACCTTTCGTGTCAAGTGTCGTCAATTTTTCTTGTCGGTTCGACAGCGGTTTAAAGTTTGATGGACTTGTATAACAAACTAAAGCAGCAAATGCTGAAAATAAACATCCTTTGTGTACAAATACACAATAATAATAATTTTAAAGGTTTCAACAGATTAATTGTACCGTGTTCTACAAAAGAATGTACTGCGTTCGTTGCTGGTATTGAAAAAAGTATAGTAACAGTGTTTTCTTAATCATTAGATATACATGTAAATATTGAGGAAAGTATCGCATTTAAATTGCTGATTTTGATGTCTACACATAATAAACGCATGCTAAGACGATTATTATGGATCATTACTTGCTTATGTTTTCATGTAAGACTCACAGACTCAATACTGATTACCACTATACTCTAAACACTGTGAAGTTCAATGTACTACAGGAGATCACGAGTTGTATAGTCGCTGTAAAGGCTGTTGGTGATCGCGCAGGAGTTTTATGTTGATGTAGAAGATGGTGATGTGGAAGATGATGTTTAGACGTACTGGTTAAGGTAAGATGAGACCTACTGTAAAATTAGTATCCTATGGCTAATAAGTGTAAATATTTTGTAAATACTGTAAATAAACACTTTTTGAACTGACATACCTCTTTGTGTGTACGTACATGCTTGATGTCAAATATTGTCCCAGTCTAAATAAATAAAACACTTGTATTTTGAGTGAATGGACTTTATGATGTCATATGTATATTGTAATCTTAAGGATGGTAGTTGTGAGTTACATAGACGCACCGAAGAGATCCCACTTTTAGAATAAAAGCCGAATCCTTTAAGGACTTGAAGGTGAGCAGAGTGCTGGTGGGCAGTAGATGAGAAAAAGAAGAAAACAGGAGGTATTTGTTTGAACATCACACCCGACGACTGAGACCCAGAACTTTACTAAAAATTCTTCCTGAGAACTTCTTTTCTGTGGTGTCTGAGGTTCTTCAAGTTGGTCGCCATGACGTGTTTTCACTGGAGCATCGTGAGCAATGATTGAAGTAGTTGTCCATGACTAGTTCGTCACACACACAGACAGGTGATGACTGTTTACTACCATCGCTAAATTATGCTAATAAATACCGCATTTCCTCTCATGAGACAGGACATTAAGTCACAGTCACTATCTGTTTCCATTATTAGCAGCACAAGTGGTGTCTGTGAGCTCGAAATCAGGAGAAGTAAAGACACAAAATTTTGTGTCAGACCTACATCTGTCATCACACCTTATCAACATCTTCACAGCGGCTGTACATGTCAACATCCTGGATTGGTTAGTTCCTGCCACTGAAGTCATAACCTAGAGATGATGTCCACCTTTTCTAATCAAAAGAAGTTTAAATAAAAGTTGCAAAATCATTTAGTGACAAATCGCAGACAGAGTAAGTGTTCTTATGATCTGCCAGCTGCTTTATTTCGTGTGGGGTTGGTCTGTAACTGTCTCGTCGGTCATCTGCCACAAAAGCATTGTTAAAAACGTCATCAAGTCTGTCAACAAATTGCTGTAACTCAGCTGTTTAGATTCTACACTATTTTAGCTTCAGTCATAAATTTTTATTTCAACTTTTGTGACACTCAATCACAGCTCATAAGACAAAATTTATCATACGATCTGCATGAAACTTCCCTTTAGCCTTTCACTTCCTTTAGACAGGAAAGGCATTTACATGTATAGGATAGTGGATAACTATCTTCGTTAATCATACAGTGGAATTATAAGAAGCATCTCCACAGTTACTCGACACAGACAGTGACTAAAGTTTCTATGTTGTTTGTCCTTATTACATGCTCATCGGTTGACTGAGAAGGATTCCTAACGAGGTTTCTGTTTTGTAGTTTTTAATGCAATATTTGTGTGAAATTGATTTATCAGATTTGTACACAATTTGCTCTGATCACGATGGCGACAACAAATGTATCACTTTCAAAAAACGTGACATCTGTCCAGATGGAAGAGTACTTGACAAGACTAAGTATGGAAAAGATGATGGAGCTTTCGCCTTCTGTAGCCTTCCTATCTGTGCTGATCATTCTTGGAGTTCCTGGTAACACTTTGATCTTCTTCATCTACTGGAGGTACTTCAAGGCCAGTTCTACGCGAGTGTTTGTCTTGTCTATGGCCGTCGTCGACTTGCTCACGAGTGCTCTGTCTTGTTCTAGTTTAATTATTGAAGTTCGCTTTCTTTACACTTTTATACATCCCAGTGCCTGCCAAGCTTTGTTTATTATTGAACGACTACCAGTGGTGACATCAGGCTGGCTTCTAGTAGCCGTGGCTCTGGATCGACGTCATCGCATCTGTCAACCGTTGAAGAGACACATGAGCCCTCGCCAAGCTTTGTACCTGGTGCTAGTGTCATTGGCTCTGGCCTCCGCAGCCACCTTCCCTTTCGTTCCTCTCCACAGTATTGTAAAAGTAAAGACCGGGAAGGACCATGTTTTTGGTAAGAGATGTGAGATAACTGTCGAATTTTCCAGTCCACAGCTTAGAACCGCCGAGTCGTTGACGTTAATGTTGACTTTAATATTTGGTTTCTTGTTGATGGTTTCATCTTACGTGCACATTGGCTACAAGCTCCACCGGCAAAAGAGTAGAAACAACATGGCACCACACACTGAACGACAAGATCATAAGAGAGAACACACGGGAATACAGGAAGCACAAGTACCCATCCAGATCGTCGAGAACGACATTTCTACAGTGATGTCGACTACGACAGGTTTGACTGTGGAAGAATCAGGTACGTCAGAAGCTGTGGAAAGCACTGGTCCGTCAACACAAGACAGCTGCACAGCTACAGTCAGTGTAAGACGTCATGACGGGAAGACAACAAAGGTGTCAACAAGTAGTCACGTGGGCAAAAGGATTCCGTCGAGAACAACGTTGATGATGTTCGTCCTCACGGTCACAGCCATTGTCACCTACGTACCTTACGTCGTTATATCGTAAGTTGATGAACAACTGCATGTTGAGCATAAAATTTTGTTAAAACAAGGAAGCAGATGACTTTATTTGCTGATATGGTATTGAAACCGTCTGGAAATTATGAAAAACAAATACAAGAACGCGGGTATATTTTTTTAAAAAACGTGCCATAGGTAGAAAGAAGAGTAAGCAATGAAAGATTCCCAGTCGCTAATTTTGCTCTTGCAGAAGCCTCACTGATGACGGATGGGGCTACTGTCTGGAGATGAAAGGATGGGAGATGAACTCGTGTATGATCGCTCTTCTCTTTGTAAACGTCAACAGCATCGTCAACCCCTTCATCTACAATTTCTGTAATCCAACCTTTCGTGCCAAGTGTTGTCAACTTTTCTTGTCGGTTCGACAGCGGTTTAAAGTTTGATGGACTTGTATAACAAACTAAAGCAGCAAATGCTGAAAATAAACATACTTTGTCTACAAATACACAATAATAATAACTTTAAAGGTTTCAACAGATTAATTATATCGTGTTCTACAAAAGAATGTACTGCGTTCGTTACTGGTATTGAAAAAAGTATAGTAACAGTGTTTTCTTAATCATTAGATATACATGTAAATATTGATTATCATGAATTTGATTATCAGGAAAGTATCGCATTTAAATTGCTGATTCTGATGTCTACATATAATAAACGCATGCTAAGACGATTATTATGGATCATTACTTGCTTATGTTTTCATGTAAGACTCACAGACTCAATACTGATTACCACCATACTCTCTGAACACTGTGAAGTTCAATGTACTACAGGAGATCACGAGTTGTATAGTCGCTGTAAAGACTGTTGGTGATCGCAGGAGTTTTATGTTGATGTAGAAGATGGTGATGTGGAAGATGATGTTTAGACGTACTGGTTAAGGTAAGATGAGAACTAGCGTAGAATTAGTATCCTATGGCTAGTAAGTGTAAATATTTTGTAAATACTGTAAATAAACACTTTTTGAACTGACATACCTCTTTGTGTGTACGTACATGCTTGATGTCAAATATTGTCCCAGTCTAAATAAATGAAACACTTGTATTTTGAGTGAATGGACTTTATGATGCCATATGTATATTGTAATCTTAAGGATGGTAGTTGTGAATAACATAGTCACACCGAAGAGATCCCACTTTTAGAATAAAAGCCGAATCCTTTAGGGACTTAAGGTGAGCAGAGTGTTGGTGGGCAGTAGATGAGAAAAAGAAGAAAACAGGAGATATTTGTTTGAACATCACACCCGACGACTGAGACCCAGAACTTTACTAAAAATTCTTCATGAGAACTTCTTTTCTGTGGTGTCTGAGGTGCTTCAAGTTGGTCGCCATGACATGTTTTCACTGAAGCATCGTGAGCAATGATTGAAGTAGTCGTCCATGACTAGTTCGTCACACACACAGACAGGTGATGACTGTTTACTACCATCGCTAAATTATGCTAATAATTCCGCATTTCCTCTCATGAGACAGGACATTAAGTCACAGTCACGATCTGATTCCATTATTAGCAGCACAAGTGGAATCTGTGAAGTCGACATCAGGAGAAGTAAAGACACAAAATTTTGTGTCAGACCTACATCTGTCACACACCTTATCAACATCTTCACAGCGGCTGTACATGTCAACATCCTGGACTGGTTAGCTTCTGCCACTGAAGTCATAACCTAAAGATGATGTCCGCCATTTATAATCAAAAGAAGTTTAAATAAAAGGTGCAAATTATTTAGTGACAAATCGCAGACAGAGTAAGTGTTCTAATGATCTGCCAGCTGCTTTATTTCGTGTGGAGTTGGTCTGTAACTGTCTCGTCGGTCATCTGCCACAAGAGCATTGTTTGTTCACATCAGAAATTACATGATTACAATCGCAGGTAACCACTACACTATAGGATGCTTAACACATTTGTTTACTCAATGAGGTGTGTTGTGTATCTTTTCACATCACTCCACAGGGTGAGGTCCTGTTTCTATGACATCAAGACTTCCATGTGAGGAACTTTGGTCCCTGTCGACCACATGCACCTCACAGAAGTGAACACTAAACTGTCCTTGTTATGCCTGGAATACAGGGAGAAATTTGGACTTGCCAGATGCGATGAAAACAACGACAACCAAAGTCATGTAGGGGTTAAAACTGTCATCGTCTGTCAACAAATTGCTGTAACTCAGTTGTTTAGATTCTACACTATTTTAGCTTTAGTCATAAATTTTTATTTCAACGTTCGTGACTCTCAATCACAGTTCATGCGATCTGCATGAAATTTCCCTTTAGCCTGTCACTTCCTTTAGACAGGAAAGGTGATAACATGTATTTAAGGTGGTAAATTTCTGGGTCTTCCTGTAGATAAATGTCTTTGTTAATCCTATAGTGTAATTATAAGAAGCATCTCCACAGTTACTTGACACAGACAGTGACTAAAGTTTCTTTGTTGTTTGTCCTTATTACATGCCCATCGGTTGACTGAGAAGGATTCCTAACGAGGTTTCTGTTTTGTAGATTTTAATGCAATATTTTAGAAAACTATGTGAAATTGATTTATCAGATTTGTACACTATTTGCTCTGATCACAATGGCGACAACAAATACTGTATCGCTTTCAAAAAACGTGACATCTGTCCAGATGGAAGAGTACTTGACAAGACTAAGTATGGAAAAGATGATGGAACTTTCGCCTTCTATTGCCTTCCTAGCTGTGCTGATTCTTCTTGGAGTTCCTGGTAACACTTTGATCTTCTTCATCTACTGGAGGTGCTTCAAGGCCAGTTCCACAAGAGTGTTTGTCTTGTCTATGGCCGTCGTCGACTTGCTCACGAGTGCTCTGTCTTGTTCCAGTTTAATTATTGAAGTCTGCTTTCTATACACTTTTATACACCCCACTGCCTGCCAAGCTTTGTTTATTATTGAACGACTACCAGTGGTGACATCAGGCTGGCTTCTAGTAGCCGTGGCTCTGGATCGACGTCATCGCATCTGTCAACCGTTGAAGAGACACCTGAGCCCTCGCCAAGCTTTGTACCTGGTGCTAGTGTCATTGGCTTTGGCCTCCGCAGCCACCTTCCCTTTCGTTCCTCTCCACAGTATTGTAAAGGTGAAGACCGGCAAGGACTATGTTTTTGGTAAGAGATGTGAGATAACTGTCGAATTTTCCAGTCCACAGCTTAGAACCGCCGAGTCGTTGACGTTAATGTTGACTTTAATATTTGGTTTCTTGTTGATGGTTTCATCTTACGTGCACATTGGCTACAAGCTCCACAGGCAAAAGAGTAGAAACCACATGGCACCACACACTGAACGACAAGATCAGAAGAGAGAACACACGGGAATACAGGAAGCACAAGTACCCATCCAGATCGTCGAGAACGACATTTCTACAGTGATGTCGACTACGACAGGTTTGACTGTGGAAGAATCAGGTACGTCAGAAGCTGTGGAAAGCACTGGTCCGTCAACACAAGGCAGCTGCACAGCTACAGTCAGTGTAGGAAGTCGTGACGGGAAGACAACGAAGGTGTCAAAACATCACGTGGGCAAACAGATTCCGTCGAGAACAACGCTGATGATGTTCGTCCTCACGGTCACTGCCATCGTCACCTATGTACCTTACGTCGTTATATCGTAAGTTGATGAACAACTGCATGTTGAGCATAAAATTTTGTTAAAACAAGGAAGCAGATGACTTTATTTGCTGATATGGTATTGAAACCGTCTGGAAATTATGAAAAACAAATACAAGAACGCGGGTATATTTTTTTAAAAAAACGTGCCATAGGTAGAAAGAAGAGTAAGCAATGAAAGATTTCCAGTCGCTAATTTTGCTCTTGCAGAAGCCTCACTGATGACGGATGGGGCTACTGCCTGGAGATGAAAGGATGGGAGATGAATTCGTGTATGATCGCTCTTCTCTTTGTAAACGTCAACAGCATCGTCAACCCCTTCATCTACAATTTCTGTAATCCAACCTTTCGTGCCAAGTGTTGTCAACTTTTCTTGTCGGTTCGACAGTGGTTTAAAGTTTGATGGACTTGTACTAAAAAACTAAAGCAGCAAATGCTGAAAATAAACATCCTTTGTGTACAAATACACAATAATAATAACTTTAAAGGTTTCAACAGATTAATTATATCGTGTTCTACAAAAGAATGTACTGCGTTCGTTACTGGTATTGAAAAAAGTATAGTAACAGTGTTTTCTTTATCATTAGATATACATGTAAATATTGAGGAAAGTATCGCATTTAAATTGCTGATTCTGATGTCTACACATAATAAACGCATGCTAAGACGATTATTATGGATCATTACTTGCTTATGTTTTCATGTAAGACTCACAGACTCAACACTGATTACCACCATACTCTCTGAACACTGTGAAGTTCAATGTACTACAGGAGATCACGAGTTGTATAGTCGCTGTAAAGGCTGTTGGTGATCGCGGAGGAGTTCTATGTTGATGTAGAAGATGGTGATGTGGAAGATGATGTTTAGACGTACTGGTTAAGGTAAGATGATGCCTACTGTAAAATTAGTATCCTATGGCTAATAAGTGTAAATATTTTGTAAATACTGTAAATAAACGCTTTTTGAACTGACATACCTCTTTGTGTGTACGCACATGCTTGATGTCAAATATTGTCCCAGTCTAAATAAATAAAACATTTGTATTTTGGTTAATGGACTTTATGATGCAATATGTATACTATAATCTTAAGGATGATAGTTGTGAGTTACATAGACGCACCGAAGAGATCCCACTTTTAGAATAAAAGCCGAATCCTTTAGGGACTTGAAGGTGAGCAGAGTGCTGGTGGGCAGTAGATGAGAAAAAGAAGAAAACAGGAGGTATTTGAGCATCACACCTGACGACTGAGACCCAGAACTTTAGTAAAAATTCTTCCTGAGAACTTCTGTTCTGTGGTGTCTGAGGTGCTTCAAGTTGGTCGCCATGACGTTGTCACTGGAGCATCGTGAGCAATGATTGAAGTAGTCGTCCATGACTAGTTCGCCACACACACAGACAGGTGATGACTGTTTACTACCATCGCTAAATTGTGCGAATAATTCCGCATTTCCTCTCATGAGACAGGACATTAAGTCACAGTCACGATCTGTTTCCATTATTAGCAGCACAAGTGGTGTCTGTGAGCTCGACATCAGGAGAAGTAAAGACACAAAATTTTGTGCCAGACCTACATCTGTCACACACCTTATCAACATCTTCATAGTGGCTGTACATGTCAACATCCTGGATTGGTTAGTTCCTGTCCCTGAAGTCATAACCTAGAGATGATGTCCACCTTTTGTAATCAAAAGAAGTTTAAATAAAAGTTGCAAATCATTTAGTGACAAATCGCAGACAGAGTAAGTGTTCTAATGATCTGCCAGCTGCTTTATTTCGTGTGGGGTTGGTCTGTAACTGTCTCGTCGGTCATCTGCCACAAGAGCATTGTTAAAAACGTCATCAAGTCTGTCAACAAATTGCTGTAACTCAGCTGTTTAGATTCTACACTATTTTAGCTTCAGTCATAAATTTTTATTTCAACTTTTGTGACACTCAATCACAGCTCATAAGACAAAATTTATCATACGATCTGCATGAAACTTCCCTTTAGCCTTTCACTTCCTTTAGACAGGAAAGGCATTTACATGTATAGGATACTAGAGAACTATCTTCGTTAATCCTACAGCGGAATTATAAGAAGCATCTCCACAGTTACTCGACACAGACAGTGACTAAAGGTTCTATGCTGTTTGTCCTTATTACATGCCCATCGGTTGACTGAGAAGGATTCCTAACGAGGTTTCTGTTTTGTAGTTTTTAATGCAATATTTGTGTGAAATTGATTTATCAGATTTGTACACAATTTGTTCTGATCACGATGGCGACAACAAATGCTGTATCGCTTTCAAAAAACGTGACATATATCCAGATGGAAGAGTACTTGACAAGACTAAGTATGGAAAAGATGATGGAACTTTCGCCTTCTATCGCCTTCCTAGCTGTGCTGATTCTTCTTGGAGTTCCTGGTAACACTTTGATCTTCTTCATCTACTGGAGATACTTCAAGGCCAGTTCCACAAGAGTGTTTGTCTTGTCTATGGCCGTCGTCGACTTGCTCACGAGTGCTCTGTCTTGTTCCAGTTTAATTATTGAAGTCTGCTTTCTTTACACTTTTATACACCCCACTGCCTGCCAAGCTTTGTTTATTATTGAACGACTACCAGTGGTGACATCAGGCTGGCTTCTAGTATTCGTGGCTCTGGATCGACGTCATCGCATCTGTCAACCGTTGAGGAGACACATGAGCCCTCGTCAAGCTTTGTACCTGGTGCTTGTGTCATTGGCTCTGGCCTCCGTAGCCACCTTCCCTTTCGTTCCTCTCCACAGTATTGTAATGGTGAAGACCGGCAAGGACCATGTTTTTGGCAAGAGATGTGAGATAACTGTCGAATTTTCCAGTCCACAGCTTAGAACCGCCGAGTCGTTGACGTTGATGTTGACTCTATCATTTGGTTTCTTGTTGATGGTTTCATCTTACGTGCACATTGGCTACAAGCTCCACAGGCAAAAGAGTAGAAACCGCATGGCACCACACACTGAACGACAAGATCATAAGAGAGAACACACGGGAATAGAGGAAGCACAAGTACCCATCAAGATCGTCGAGAACGACATATCTACAGTGATGTCGACTACGACAGGTTTGACTGTGGAAGAATCAGGTACGTCAGAAGCTGTGGAAAGCATTGGTCCGTCAACACAGGACAGCTGTACAGCTACAGTCAGTGTAGGAAGTCGTGACGGGAAGACAACGAAGGTGACAAAGCATCACGTGGGCAAACAGATTCCGTCGAGAACAACGTTGATGATGTTCGTCCTGACGGTCACAGTCATCGTCACCTACGTACCTTACGTCGTTATATCGTAAGTCGATGTACTACTGCATTATTTCAGTTACCCCTAGTGGTTCCGATGTCCTTTGTCTCGCTGTCTACTGTTTTTCCAAGTCTGCTTTGGTCTCTCAACTCTCCTCTTCCCCTGAGGATTCCAGTCAAGTTCGGGTCCTCTAGCTGTTTGGTGAAAGTCCACTGGATACCAGTCAGTGTTGCTATCTTGGGTCGTTTTGTGTAAAATTGAGTCTATGACCATCAGGAAGATTTCGGTAATGATATTCAAGCCTGTCTTACCCTAGTCTTCATTACGAAAGGTTTAGTGAGTTTGCCGTTGTGGATAACTTGGCAGGACGAGTCTTCGTAACCCCTGGATAATGTTTATGAGCTAAGATGGAATGCTATAGTGGTCATCAGCCTTCAGATGACGTCCCTGTCTACACCGTTGAATGCCTTTTCAAAGTCCACAAAAGTTATATAGAGGGAAGATTGCTACTTAATAGACTGCTCAATGATGATACGGAACGTGGCAATGTGGTCAGTGCATGACCTATCCTGGCAAAATCCTGCTTGTTCTGGTCTCTTGTCAGTGCCTTCTTTAATCTCTCTAGTATTATCCTTGCCAGGACTTTGTCGGGGATGGACAGCAGCATGACCCCCTGCCAGTTGTTGCATTGGGATAGGTCTCCTTTCTTCGGTAACTTGACTAGGTGGCCTAGTTTCCAGTCTGTTGGTACTCGCTTTTCTTTCTACATCTTGTGTAGAAGAGGCTGTAAAATGTTTGTCTTTGTTTCTGGGTCTTCCTGTAGTGCTTCTTGGGATATGCCATCCGGGTCTGTCATTGCCACTTTTCATGCTTTTGATAGCTTTGATAATTTCTGTCTTAGTGGGAGGGCTGGTGTTGACGTTAACTTGTTCAGTTGCTGGGGGTATATCAGGTAAAGATGATTAACGAGGTCAGTTCAGGATTTCTTCGAAGTATTCCATCCAGCGGTCTCTTTGTCCTGCATCGTTTATTATGGTCTTGTCGTCTTTGTCTTTCACCGGCTTGTTTGGATTGATGTTCCTGCCTGACAGAGTTCGGGTTATTTCTTATAGTCGCTTCATGTTTCCCTTTATAGCTGCTGTCTCTGTTTCCTCTGTCAGTTCATGGGCGAAGCGCCTTTAGTCCTCCCTGACATACCTCTTTACTTGGCGGTTGGCTATTCAGCTCTAAGACCTTCTTTCTCTTGCTGGTCTTGACACTGGTTGAGCTTCTTTTTTAGTCCCTTTCTTGATTCAATTTTTGCAATTTACTTAAGCACTGTTGAAACCGTCTTGCGATCATTGAGAAAATATAAAAACAACAACGTGGCTATGTTTATAAATAATGTAGTTGATAGATATAAAGGACAACAAGGGTGATGGCAGATTTCCAGTCGCTAATTCTGTTCTTGCAGAAGCCTCGCTGATGCCGAATGGGGCTACTGTCTGGAGATGAAAGGATGGGAGATGAACTCGTGTATGATCGCTCTACTCTTTGCAAATGTCAACAGCATCGTCAACCCCTTCATCTACAGTTTCTGTAATCCAACCTTTCGTGTCAAGTGTCGTCAATGTTTTGCTTTCGTTCGACAGCGGTTTCCAGTTTGATGGACTTCCCTTGTATAAAAACTCTAACAGCAGCTGTTAGAAACAAACGTCTTTTGTACAAGAAAAGATAATATTAAATTTGAAATCTTCGAGCGTTTTCTTAAACCGTATCCCAGAAGAGTAAATATTACGTTGAAGATTACTAATGAAAAATGAATAGTAACAAAGAACATGTATTTTCGTGATGATTATATATAAATATACTATTGATTATTGATTATCTTACAATTAACGGTTGATAGACTGCTAGTTTTGAGAATGGAAAAGTATCATCAATAGAAGTGATATCTGTACAGATTTCTTCACCACCTCAAAGTCTTTATACTGCATAACGAGGCTCTTAAATTTTGAGTGAATTTTCTCAGTTGGAAATTTATTAGCATGATTCCGCATTGAATTCACTTTCTTTCACATGCGGTAGGATATTTCCCCATAATGGTAAATAATATAACTTTAGCCTGCGTACCTTAACAAGGATGTTAGTAACTTTTATTGTAAATTATGTTGCTAGCGCCCGGAAGAACCAGTTTATACCAGGAAAGTATGATCACCTTTAAATTACTGATGCTGATGTTGACACATACTGAATACATACTAAAATGTGAATATTACTTCTTTGTATTCTCATGTAGGACATGGCACTCGACGAATTATCTGCTAATTGAGTGCGCTGAATGACGACTGACAAAATGTCTCATTCTTCAGATGCTGTTGTAAACTATATTTTGAGTTGTTCAGTGGCGATACTAAAGAGTAAATGCTCATTAATAGGGAGATTATTTTTTATCATAGTCAACAGGTGGATAAGATGACCTTTTGAGAAGTTTTAAAATTTGATAAGAACGAACAAATAAACGCAATAAAACAACTGGTTTATCTGTTTGCGTTTTCTCGAGAGGAAGTGGATTGATGTTTATGTTTTATTAAAAATAAAATGTTAAAACGTTAAACAACTAGTGCCTGTAAAATAATAATTGAATAAATATTGCTTTAAACCTAAAAAGCTAAAGTTTTTATGTTAATGTAGAAGATTGTGCTTTAGACGAGCTGGGTGAAATAAGATTAAGCCTAATGTAGAATTCTTGTCCTAGGGTTAGTAATTAATTTTTATTATGTAAATACTGTAAATAAAGTCACTTTCTGAACTTACATACCTCTTTGTGTACACGAATGCGTGATGTCCAATGTTTGTCCCTGTCTCAAGAAATAAACCATTTGTTGTATTTTGAGTGATGCCAAGTTCATCTATTATCTAGAACAAAGTAGTTCTATAATTACTGTGCTGACATCAGGCTGGCTTGTAGTATTCGTGACTTTCTTCTTTGCAATCGAATACAAATGTGTAGTTTTAAAACTCAGGATGCTGAAAGACAAGGAAATTTCTAGTTTTAGCGACGTGACTATAAAATCCTTTGGTTACTGCTAACCCTGCACTAATTATTTCGGGAGAATCATATTTTTATAACCTCGTGACAGCAGTCGATGGAAGGATTGAGCCTTTTACAAGACGAAGTTCGAAGAAAAGGAACAATGCTTCGTTTGTACGAAGATCTTGCACCCATGGGTTATGAAATGAACTTCGTCTTGGCCATTTGAAAGTCTAGACCAGGGGCGGGCAACTTCTCCGGTCGGCGGGCCGGATATGGGGAAATGAAGTCCTTGGCGGGCCAGATTACTGGATCAATACCTTAATCGCGTATTTATCTACACATGCAGGGAATAAATCGTGTTTAATGTAAACTCGTGAACTTTAATTTTAAAGCATAGAGACCGAAAACAGTATTTAATGATGTTAAGGTAATGTACTTCAATAGCTGCTGAAGTCAATGAGACAGCTGCGGTAGATCACAGTTGTCAACAAGTTGCTTGAACTCTGGCTGCATGTCGGACGTAGAAATCCTCAGTAACGACTTCACGTGAACATCAGTTACACTGGAACATAGATTTGTCTTGTTAATGTTCATGGTCGAAAATGTCTGCTCACAAATGTATGTAGACCCGAACAGAACAAGTAGTTTCATGGCCATCTTTCTCAGGTTGGCAAACTTGGACTCGT
>SRHC01002458.1:41075-57633 GCA_004794325.1 Pomacea maculata
ATATCAGCTCCCTGGTGCAAGCGACCTCTGCAACACGGTCACCCAACCTCTTCAGTAGACCAACTTTCTTTCCTGTCAAAGATGGACAACCATCCGTAGTAATACATGTGTACTGGACATTTTCTGCCATGGTAATTGCATTGTATGCATGGTATTTTCCACACATTCAAAAATATCTTCCCCGGTAGTAGTGTCTTTCATCGATTCCATTGACAGCAATTCTTCTGTGATTTCAAAGTTTTCTGAAATGCTTCGTACAAAGATGAGCAACTGTACAGTGTCATCGATGTCAGTGCTTTCATCCAATGCCAAGGAAAACAGCTGAAATGAAGGTAACCGCCTTTTCAGTTGTGATGTCAGGTCTTCACCAATTGCTTCAATGTGGCGAACCCCAGTTCTTCTCGACAAACTGACTTCTTCAAACTTCTTTCTTTGTTGTGGACAGACTTGATCAGCGACATCGAGCATGCACTTGTTGACAAATTCACCATCACTGAACGATTTGCTGTGCTTGGCAATGTTGTATGCGACCACAAACTGGCATGAGTAGCAGCTTTCTGGGCTACTTTGGTTTTTACAAATACATTCTGCTGCTTTACAAGTTTTCTGTCCAGTTCTGTTGCTCTTGTTTGCCGTTGCGCTGCTGATAAAAACCTGCCATAGCCTGCCATAGCCTGCCATAGCCTGCATAGCCTGCCATAGCCTGCCATAGCCTGCATGGTTCGTCGCATCATGGCGGCTAACGTTGTACTCTCTCATCACGGCAACACTTTCACTGCACAACAAACATATTGCTTTCTTGCCGACTTCTAAATCTAATTCTAACTGAAAACAATAAATCAAAAAACAAAGAAAACAAAAAGAACCAAAAAACAACTAACAGTCACTATTATTCCACGCAGTAAGCAAGTAATTAGTACATGTAGTGTGAGATTGCGGCAGAATGTGGCCGCGGGCCACATTATCATGTACGACCAGAAACAGTCTGCGGGCCAGTCAAAATCCCGTCGCGGGCCGGATCCGGCCCGCGGGCCGTATGTTGCCCACCCCTGGTCTAGACCTTGGATTTGCATGATAGCACACAAGCAGCAAGGCAAGAGATGCTTTCACGTGTATCACAAAATTACTGTTTTTCCTCTTCATTCTTGTAAATTTTCATTTCCACGTTCGTTACACTCTATCACAGCTCATACACTCTATAAGAAACTTTCCTTTAGCCTTCCTCTTCCTTAACACGGAAAAGGCGCTTACATGTATATCATAATAGACAACGATTGTCGTTAAACCTCGAGAATATTCATAATCATAATCAAAGATTTCCATACTTCCTCCACACGGACAGCGATAAGGTCTCACTATAGTTTTGGTTTCTATGCTGTTCTTCCTTATTCCAAGCTCATTGCCTGACTGAGAAGGACTCACGAAGACTTTTGGTTGTGACAATGTTTGTGTAATCTTTTAAGAAAATTGAGCGATAGACATTTATCAGATTTGTATACAATTTGCTCTCATCACAATGGCAACAACGAATACTGTATTGTCTTCAATAAACGTGACATCTATCCAGATGGAAGAGTACTTGACAAGTCTAAGTTGGGAAAAAATGGTAGAACTTTCACCTTCTATCGCCTTCCTATCTGTGCTGATCATTCTGGGAGTTCCTGGTAACACTTTGATCTTCTTCATCTACTGGAGGTACTTCAAGGCCAGCTCCACAAGAGTGTTTGTCTTGTCTATGGCCGCCATCGACTTGCTCACCAGTGCTCTGTCTTGTTCCAGTTTAATTATTGAAATTAGCTTTCTTTACACCTTTGCACATCCTCATGCCTGCCAAACTATGTTTATCATTGCGAGACTACCAGTGGTGACATCAGGCTGGCTTCTAGTATTCGTTGCTCTGGATCGACGTCATCGCATCTGTCAACCGTTGAGGAGACACCTGAGCCCTCGCCAAGCTTTGTACCTGGCGCTAGTGTCATTGGCTCTGTCCTCCGCAGTCACCTTCCCTTTCTTTCCTCTCCGAAATATTGTAAAGGTGAAGACCGGCAAGGACCATGTTTTTGGCAAAAGATGTGATATAACTGTCGAATTTTCAAGTCCAGAGCTTAAAACCGCCGAGTCGTTGACGTTGATGTTGACTCTATCATTTGGTTTCTTGTTGATGATTTCATCTTACGTGCACATTGGCTACAAGCTCCACCGGCAAAAGAGTAGAAACAACATGGCACCACTCACTGAACGACAAGATCAGAAGAGAGAACACACGGGAATAGAGGAAGCACAAGTACCCATCAAGATCGTCGAGAACGACATTTCTACAGTGATGTCGACTACGACAGGTTTGACTGTGGAAGAATCACAAGTACCCATCAAAATTGGCGAGAACGACACTCCTACAGTGATGTCGACTACGACATCTACGTCACACGGTTTGATTGTGGAAGCATCAGCCACCTCGGAAGCTGTGGAAACAACCACTGTGTCTGCAACAGTGGAAAGCACTGGTCCGTCAACACAAGACAGTTGCACAGCTACAGTCAGTGTAGGAAGTGACGGGAAGACAACGAAGGTGTCAACAGGTCGTCACGTGGGCAAAAAGATTCCGTCGAGAACAACGTTGATGATGTTCGTCCTGACGGTCACAGCCATTGTCACCTACGTACCCTACGTCATTATATCGTAAGTTGTTAAACTGCATGCTCAGTATAAAATTGTTAAAAAAAGACTTTATTTTCTTGCGTACTACTGAAACCATTTAGCGAGAATTAAGGGAACACAAATGTTACAACGCAGCTATTTTCTTTAAATAAATGCATTTGACGAATATATAAGAGAACAACAGCGATGGAAAGTTTCAGTCGCTAGTTTTGCTCTTGCAGGAACCTTGATGATGATGAGTGGGGTGGCTGCCTAGAGAAGACAGGATGGGAGATGAACTCGTGTATGATCGCTCTACTCTTTGTAAACGTCAACAGCATCGTCAACCCCTTCATCTACAGTTTCTGTAATCCAACCTTCCGTGCCAAGTGTCGTCAATTTTTTTGCTCGGTTCGACAACGGTTTTCAGGTTGATTTGCTGTTGTACTGATGTATAAAACCTCCTGCAGTAGCTGTTAGAAACTAACTTCCTTCGTATACGAATACATAATATAAAATTTCCTGGCTTCAAAACTTTGGTTATATCGTATTTCAAGACACGTATATACAACTTTGAAGATTACACACGAAAAATGAATAATAACAAACAGTATATATATATATCTCATAAAGACTATATATAAATACACTATTGGTTACTGTATTGATTATTTATATCTGATAATCAACTGTTGATAGACTGCCAGTCTTGAGAATGGAAAATCATCATCAGTAGCGGTGACAAATTACAGATTTCTACACAACCTCAAAGTCGTAATGATGTACTTATATTTTGGCGTGAATAGAGAAGTTGGAAATTTATTAGCATTGAGATCTCTATCTTTCCAATATTGTATAACTTAGGCGTGTGAACCATAACAATGACGACCGTAACATTCATTCTACATGATGCTGCTCGTGCCTTCACAATGTTCAAACCTATTTGATACCAGAAAAGTATTATCACCTTTAAGTTGCTGATGCTGATGTCTACACATACTGAATACATACTAAAATGTGAATATTACTTCTTTATATTATGTATGACCTGGTACTCGATGAGTTAACTCCTAGATTAGTGTGCTGAATGACGATGGACTAAATGTCTGATTCTTTAGATGCTGTTGTAATGTCTATTTTGTGCTGTACAGTGGTGCTACTGAAGAGTAAATGAGTAGTGAGATTTTTTTTATCATAGTTAACAGGTGGAGGAGATGTCCTCTTGAGAAGCTTTTAAAATTTTGATAAAAACCAACAAATGAACGCAGTGAAACAAGTGATATCTATTTGCTTTCTTTCGAGAGGAAGTGAATTAATGTTTATATGTTTTTATGAACAAAACGAACGTTAAAAACTTGTCCCCGATAAGAAATATTGCCTCAAACATTAAAAAACTTAAGTTAGAACTGTAGCGAGAACCCTTTGTTGTGACAGTGTGTTTTGCTTGCTTCTCTCCACATTACACACTACATCACACATAAGCATAAATAATTATTCGCCTCCGCCACTATGCTCTATTGGCGAAATACAGCTAAATATGACTACAATAATTCATCCACAGTTTACAAAGCAAAAGGTTCCAACTCTATTATCTATAATCTATTATCTTATTGTTTATAATTGCACAAGTAGTCTTGACAGTCTTGAATACTTTACTTACAGTTTGCCGCTCTTCACAGGTATCGTCCACAGGAATCCAAAGATATGAATAACATACACTAGCCGTACACACTGGTTGTACACACTGGTCGTACACACTGGTCGTACACACTGGTCGTACACACTGACTGTACACTGGCTGTACACTCTGGTCGTACACACTGGTCGTACACTCTGGCTGAAACACTGGTCGTACACACTGGTCGTACACACTGGTCGTACACACTGGCCGTACACACTGGCCGTACACTCTGGCTGACACACTGGCCGTACACACATTTTCCTACATTCCACATAAACTCGACAAACACGTTTAGTGACTGAGCCACCAAAGGGTCAAACATTACTAAAAACACAGGAGGCACGGACTGGACCGTGACAGATGTTGAGTCTATCATTTGGTTTCTTGTTGATGGTTTCATCTCACGTGCACCTTGGCTATCAGCTCCACAGGAAAAAGAGTAAACTGCACGTGACACCACACACTGAACGACAAGCTCAGAAGAGAGAAAACACGGAATACAGGAATCATGCGTTCTTATCTTGCTAAAGAAAACAAAAAAGACCGATTAAAATAAACAATTTCAGTAAGGGAGTAAACATTGATTTCTTCTTTCTTCTTTTAAAAACTTGATTATATATATATCTTGAGAAAACTATTTTTCAGTGCGGATCAGGTAACAAACAAAACAGTGAAGAATGGGAGATAACAAGCGAAATCTTTGTTTGATGTGTCTTACGTCCCTTTGATTAGTTTCTCCTCTGCCAGTTTGAATGAGTTTAGTGTGGCGTCTATGCACATAGTCAAAATGCTCAGGTTATTAGCTTGAGTATTAATTTAATAGCTTAACTAAGTAAACTGAACAACATTTTAATTCAGGTGGACTTGGGAAAACATTATTAAAGAGACTGGTATAAACTTTACACCAAACTTTGTTTGTTTTATGGTTAATTGCTGTTTATTCGTTTGTGTTCAGCGCATTGAGATCACCTCCACACAAATTATCTGTTGTACAAATCTGATTATTAATATTTAAAGAAGAGAAAGATAGAGATATCAGTGACTACAGCAAGAAATAAACTTTAAAGCCTTACAAGACTGAGACAACTGGAGCCTAGAACCACCAAGACCATAAACCAGAGACAGGCTGTATTATGGAATGACAACATGATTAAAACTCTTTTTATCTTGGAGAGATACTAACAAGCCGTAGACAAGTGACTACACCTATTGGCAGCAGGTAACAACAGCTGGAAAGACATCAATGACAGGAACTCGAAATTTTTATGTAACTGATGCATGAATGTACTTGGAATGAAGTCGGGTGGTAGTGGTGGTGTCTGTGTAACAATTGTGTGTATGACTAAATTATAAATGGATTGTAAAAGCCTAGCTTTAAGAAAGATTTTATAGAAAAAGTCACATTTAATTACTGCTATTTCCAGCATATTATTATTATTATTTTAAAATTCACAATTAAGTCTTCATGCCTAAACATTCTTTTTGCTGTCGCTGTGGAGTTGACGTCTGACGACGAAATCATTTTTATTTGACACAATATTACAGTTCATGTCTTGGAAAATAAAGGACTTGTGAACCAATCCCATTTCGCTTTTATTTCCATTGAAAGAAAATTATTATGCGGTGTGATTCTCATAAAGATCGAAACGAAAATCTTTTAATGTCTATTTAACTCGTGCTTCTATCTCCCTTTGCTGTCTATTTATTCTTTTTTGTTTGTGTGAGTTGATGTATGTGTGTGTGTGTTTTCTTCTGTTTTAATATATTAAACTTTTTATATCTGTATTTTGGAATGACAACATACCTTAAACGCTTTTCATCTGGCAGGGATACTAACAAGTGTGCTCACATACAAAAATAAACAAAAGAGTAAAAAAATAAACTAAGCAAAACAAGAGCTAGTGACAAGATGATTACAAGAAAATGATAATGTTGTGTGTCAGAGAAATGTCTTATTTTCCGTGTGAGCGTAGTTCGCGAGTGTGTGCGAGTGTGTGTACCGCGTGAGAATAAAAGATTTTAAAAAAAGGGTCTAATTCGTAAACCCCGTGCAAGAGCATCACTGATGACACGTGACACTAGTAACGACAGCTCACCTCCAGCTTTTTCGCTCAGTGAACAGTGTGTGACATTCCCAACGCAGCCGCCGAGAGGGTTGGTCCTACCTGTACAGGTGTGAATACAGACAGGTGAGTCTGTACATTTAGTTGCTTGCATTTACTTGCTTGCCCAGTCAAGGTAAACAAATATGTTTTTATATTGTCCTGAATTCGAAATTCTGATTTCACGGCAAAAGTATTGTTAAATTGTTTCATGAGAAAAATCTTAACGTTCAGTAAGAAATCACGTGATGAGTTTAACTCAGGAAGACTAATAGTAGCAATGAATGGTAGTCTCATTAGTCATTCAGTTACAGGAACTCATGTGGAGGAACAGTTATGGAAGACCCGCTGAAGCTGATCCCTAACTACAGGAGGGCCTGAGAACATTCTTCCTACACCGGACCCACCCAGGGGGGACTGTCAACGGAGGGAGGACTGGGTGGCTCGATTTTATCCGGGTAGCCCTGGAGTTTCTTCCCTTGTGGGTCGTCGAGGAATCGAGCATCCTGTCGACGTTTCCACTAATGTCCAGACCAAAGAGTCTGGAAGTGTCTACCAGCATTGGTGTTTCCATGGAAACATGTGCAGTGGTGTTCGTGTAGTTGCTAGTGTGACAGCGCACCTCACCTGCCTGGCAGTGACTGGGTGGAGGAAGAGCATCCTGGCGCTGAGATTCGTGAGACTGTCCTACATCGGGACTGCAGATGACAGGAATTGTAAGTGTTATCTTCGACTTACTCTAATTTTTCAATTTTTCAATTTTTTAATTTTCTAATTTGACCACTAGTCATCGGACATAGTTCCATGACGATATCCCATTCTTCTAATCAGCAAGTAGACAGACGTGAGGACAAATATAAGAAACTTTACATGTTTGGTGTGGAGCTAAGAACAGCGAGATGGTAGAGTTAGCTTTGAGTTGTCTCTGTGCGAGAGTTATTTGGTGTTTGACCGTGTATTGGGGCAGAGGATTTGTGTTGTTGTAATCTGACCTGAACCAGCTTAAAAAAACATTTGCCATCTGCCATCATCTATCTGCCATCATCTACTATCACCTACCATCACCTGCCATCTTTCTGCTATCACCTATCTGCCATCATCTTTCTGCTATCATCTATCTACCATCATCTATCTACTACCATCACCTATCTGCCATCATCTGTGATTGTCTGTGACAATTGCTCACCCCGACATGATTGCGAGGCTGTCTGTCTTGTAACCAGTTGTTGTGTGGAAGGATTGTCCTTTGAGGAGTCACGTGGTTTTTCTGTTGATGTTTATGGTTAATTTTAACATTTTATTCCACGTCTCCAGCTCCAGAGGTCTACGGGTCTGTAAAGTTCTACCCGTAGTAAGGTCATAGCCTCTGTCTCTACTGTATTCTGTCTTTCTTTCCCTGCTACCTTCACCTTTTCCCTGATTGCGGTGTTTGTTGGAAGAAGCTTGGTAGTGTCTGAGCGTGTGATTATCTCCCCATTAGGTACTTTATTCTATTGTTTTTCAGAAAAAAATTTGGTTGTTCCTCAAACCTATATTGAACTTTAAATCATGATCATTAGTAGTGTTCACATCATTGCATTTAAAGATTCTGATTGCTGCTTGTTTGCTCGTTAGGGTTAACTATGTGTTTATTGCATCTCTGGATAGAAATTGCCATTGTGGGCTTGTTTGTGTTTACTGAGATTTGGATGCGAGATGTGTGTACAGCCACTGCTTTGATTGACGATTAAGTGTAGTTGCTTCCTGATTACATTTTTATCCCGATTGTATTTGTGAGATTATTTTAGGTGATTTTATTTTATTATTGTTTGCTATCTTTGTGTGCAACATGGATGATCCCCCACTAGTATTTGATGTGATCTCATGTAGGAATGAAGGTGACATGATAGGATTAGAAGGTGAAGCTTTGAGTAGATACATAATGCAGAGTCTCGGTCGTTATGATAGAAATGTGGAAAGGGGGGAGGGGCTGTTGGCCTCGTCACCCCAGCGGCCCCCAGCTTAGGAGAGTTTTTGAGGAAGAATATTGAAGGAAGTTTCAAGAAAGATTATTCAAGGAAGTGTAGATATGTGTGCTAGTTAGTGTGAACCTCCTTCGACAGAATCCGAACCGTAAGTGAGAATTTTGGGAACTATTAAAATGACATTTGTCTAAGTAAATTGAATGACGGAGAAGTTGGAGGTTATCTATGACATTGCAATGCTGCTCATGTGTTGATGTTGGTGTTGGTGATGGTCATGTTGATGATGTGCGTTGACGATGTGCGTTGATAATGTTTGTTTGTTGATGTTGATTGATGATGTTTGTTAATGTTTGTTGATGATGTTTATTTACATTTCTTAATGTTGATGCTTGTTGATGATGTTTGTTGATGATGCTTGTTGATGTTTGTTTATATTTTCTTAATGATGTTGTTTGTTGATGATGATGTTTGTTGACGATGATGTTTGTAAAAAGATGCTGATGCTGATGATCTTTGATGATGATGATGATAGTGATGATGATGATGATCTTTGTTAAAAGATGACGATGATGATGATTATCTCTATTGATGATGATGATGATAATGATTTATCTTTACTGATGCTGATGCTGATGCTGATGGTTGATTATCTTTGATGATGATGATAATGATAATGACGAGGATGATGATGATGATTGATTTGTTTGTTGTTGATAATGATACTGAAGATGATTGATTATCTTTGTTGTCAATGATGCTGATGCTGATTATCTTTGTTGTTGAAGATGATGATGAGTGATCAACTTTGTTTGTTGATGATGTTTGTTTGATGATGTTTGTTGTTGATGATGAAGATGTTGATGATTGTTTGTTGATGATGTTGATGATGTTGGTGATGATAATGATTGATTTAAGTTTGTTGTTGATAATGATGATGATGATTGATTATCTTTGTTGTTAATGATGATGATGATGTATTATGTTTGTTGATGATGTTTGTTGATGATGATGTTGTTCATGATGTTTGGTGTTGATGATGGCGATGTTTGATGATGATGATGGTGATGTTTAATGGTGATGTTTGATGGTGTTTGCTGTTGATGATGAAGATGATAATGATGTTTGTTGATGATGATGATGACGAAGATGATTGATTTATGTTGTTGATAATGATGATGATGATTGATTATCTTTGATGATGATAATGATAATGTTTGATACAGATTATGTTCAGCGAACAGCGAACAGCGAACAGCGAACAGCGACTGCCTTCCAGCCAGGGCGGTGCTCTGGCCCGGCGAAGGAGGGGGTGCCATGCCAGAATCCCCGACCCTGCCTTTTTGCCATTAGCCGGGTCACTCCTGCTTGGACCGGTCTGGGCCATCATGCCAGTGGTTTCCTTGAAAGAAAAACACCTCGGCTCCAGGGATTTTCACGTTGAGGCTGAAATACACGAATTTTGTGTAAGCTGAAGATAATTTCTTTACATGTCTGCTGAAGCCGTAGAAAAGTGACTGGACCTTTAGGAAGCATGTATAGTTGATGTCTTACAATGAAATCATATATATATATCATATGAACTTATATATATATATATGCTCGTGCCCAGTGGTAAAGCTAGGCCGACCCACCCACCCCGCCTTGCAGCCAGGGTGGTGTTAGTTTTTTACCACCAGTTAGTTTGTCTTACAATGAAATCATATATATTGGATTTATTATTACAGCTTATGTTCTTGTAAAATAAAGGACTTGTAAACAAACCCTAATTTGCTTTTGTTTTCCATTGAAAGAAAATTGTTATGGTGTGGTATCCTCATAAGGGTTTTAGCGAAGCAAAATCATTTCATGTCTATTTAACTTGTTAGTTTGTCTCCCGTTTCTGTCTTTTTATTCTTTCTGTGCGTACGTGCGTGCTTGTTTGTGTGTGTGCGTGTGCGTGTGCGTGTGTGTTGTTATATATTACAATTAAGAACCTAGGTTTGTCGGTAACCATCAGGTGGTGGTCCTCTTGCCCAGTGGTGAAGCTAGGCTGACTCCCCACCCCGCTTTCATCCCAAAGCAAAGAACCCCCCCCCCAAAAAAAAAAATCAAAAACAAAAAAATGAAATACCCCAATTTTGAACTCACCTCATGTCAACCTTAAAACTTCGTTGGGAACCATTACGCTAAGGAGACGGTGCTCGAGATTTACACTGATGTAACCTACTTGCAGTTAGACATAGTCTCGGTGGTTTTGGGCCCTCATTTGCTTTACCTTTACCCTCGACTGTCCCTTCCCTTACGCCGGCTGCTCACCGGCCATGAGCTGCCCACCCGTGGTTACTGGGTCATTGCCACATCAGAAGTTACGAAGTTACCTGAGCCACTTAGGGAAACAATGACCAGACAGGTGTGTCCAGTGGCGCCAAGTAGGCTGCGAAAGGGGGTGGATGGTTCTGGAAGGTTCGATGGTAGAGAAGAATAAGTAACGTAGCTTACAGTGGCGAAGGGTCTCTTTTGGATTTTGGGAGTAAGTGTGTAGAGACGGCAGGCCAGCCGCCGAGTGAAACACTGAATAAAAAGCTACCGAAACTCCATCTTCGTTGTTATTCCTGTACGACTGGCCAAACCTGACGTAGCCATCAGAGACTGACATGTTGGTTACAAATGATTCGTTTGTGAAGAGCTTGCACGCATGGCTTATGAAATAAACTTCTTCTTGGCAAGTTGAAAGAATTGACATTGGATTTGCAAGATGGCACACAAGGAGAGAGGCAAGAGATGCTTTCACGTGTATCACAAAATTTCTATTTTCCTCTTCACTCTTGTAAATTTTCATTTCCGCGTTCGACATTCAATCACAGCTCACACACTCTATAGGAAACTTTCTTTAGGCCTTCCTCTTCCTTAACACGGAAAAGGCGCTTACATGTATGTTTTAATAGATAACGACCTTCGTCACACCACGAGAATAATCAGAATCGTAACAAAGATCTCCACACTTCCTCCTCGGAGACAGCAATAACTTCACACGAAAGTTTCAGTTTCTATGCTGTTCGTCCTTATTCCAAGCTCATCGGCTGACTGAGAAGGACAGAGACTTTTAGTTGTGAAAATGTTTGTGTAATCTTTTAAGAAAATTGAGCGATAGACATTGACCAGATTTGTACACAATTTGCTCTGATCACAATGGCGACAACAAATACTGTATCGTCTTCAAAGAACGTGACATCTGTCGAGATGGAAGAGTACTTGACAAGACTAAGTTGGGAAAAATTGCTGGAGCTTTCGCCTTCTGTCTTCTTCCTATCTGTGCTGATTCTTCTTGGAGTTCCTGGTAACACTATGATCTTCTTCATCTACTGGAGGTACTTCAAGGCCAGTTCCACAAGAGTGTTTGTTTTGTCTATGGCCGTCCTCGACTTGCTCACGAGTGCTCTGTCTTGTTCCAGTGTAATTATTGAAATTAGCTTTCTTTACACGTTTATACATCCCAATGCCTGCCAAGCTATGTTTATTATTGAAAGACTGCCAGTGGTGACATCAGGCTGGCTTCTAGTATTCGTTGCTCTGGATCGACGTCATCGCATCTGTCAACCGTTGAGGAGACACCTGAGCCCTCGCCAAGCTTTGTACCTGGTGCTAGTGTCATTGGCTCTGGCCTCCGCAGCCACCTTCCCTTTCGTTCCTCTCCGGAATATTGTAATGGTGAAGACTGGCAAGGTGTATGTTTTTGGCAAAAGATGTGAGATAACTGTCGAATTTTCCAGTCCACAGCTTAAAACCGCCGAGTCGTTGACATTGATGGTGAGTCTAACATTTGGTTTCTTGTTGATGGTTTTATCTTATGTACTCATTGGCTACCAGGTCCACCGGCAAAAGAGTAGAAACAACATGACCCCACACACTGAACGACAAGATCAGAAAAAAGAACACACGGGAATACAGGAATCACTCGGGCTCATCAACGTTGGTGAGAACGACATTTCTACGGTGATGTCGACTACCATCTTTACGTCACAAGAGTTGACGTCCATGACAGTGGAAACATCAGAACCTGTGGAAACAACCGTTATGTCTCCAACAGTGAAAAAGACTGCTTTGTCAACACAGGACAGTTGCACACCTACAGTCAGTGTAGGAAGTCGTGACGGGAAGACAACGAAGGTGTCAACACGTCGTCACGTGGGCAAAAAGATTCCGTCGAGAACAACGTTGATGATGTTCGTCCTGACGGTAACAGTCATCGTCACCTACGTACCTTACGTCATTATATCGTAAGTTCATGTACTACTGCATGCTGAATATACAATTATATCAAAACAAGGAAGCAGATGACTTTATTTGCTTATACACTATTGAAACCGTCTGGAGAAAATCAAGGAAAATAAAAACAATAACACGGGTTTTCAAAAAAATGAAATTAATAGATAAATAGGAGAACAAGAGCGATGACAGATTTCCAGTCGCTAATTTTGTTCTTGCAGAAACCTTTCTGAGGACGGATGGGGCTACTGCCTGGAGATGAAAGGATGGGAGATGAACTCGTGTATGATCGCTCTACTCTTTGTAAACATCAACAGTATCGTCAACCCCTTCATCTACAGTTTCTGTAATCCAACCTTCCGTGTCAAGTGTCGTCAATGTTTTGCTTCGGTTCGACAGCGGTTTAAAGTTTGATGGACTTGTATAAAACCTCCAACAGCAGCTCTTGGAAAGTTACGTCCCTTGTATATGAATACACAAAGGCACCGTAGAGAACACACTTCTAGAATTACTGTGCTAACATCAGGTTGTCTTCTAGTATTCGTGGCTTTCTTCTTTACAAACGAATACAAATGTGTAGTTTTAAAACTCAGGATGCTGAAAGAAAAGTACATTTCTAGTTTTAGGGACACGACTATAAGATTGTTTGGTTACTGCTAACCCTGCACTAATTATTTCGGGAAAAATCATATTTTTACAACCTCATGACAGCAGTCGATGAGATTAAGCCTTTTACAAGACGAAGTTCGGAAAAAAGGAACAATGCTTCGTTTGTATGAAGATCTTGCACGCATGGCTAATGAAATGAACTTCGTCTTGGCAGTTTGAAAGTTTAGACCTTGGATTTGCATGACAGCACACAATGAGCAAGGCAACATTTCTGCTTTTCCTCTTCACTCTTGTAAATTTTCATTTCCACGTTTGTTACACTCTATCACAGCTCATACACTCTATAGGAAACTTTCTTTAAGCCTTCCGCTTCCTAAACACAGAAAAGGCGCTTACATGTATATCATAATAGATAAAGACCTTCGTCACACCACGAGAATAATCAGAATCAAAGATCTCCACACTTCATTGACACACACAGGGATAAGATAACTTCACACGATAGTTTCAGTTTCTATGCTGTTCTTCCTTATTCAAAGCTCATCGCCTGACTGAGAAGGACTCACGAAGACTTTTTGTTGTGAAAATGTTTGTGTAATCTTTTAAGAAAATTGAGCGATAGACATTTATCAGATTTGCACACAATTTGCTCTCATCACAATGGCAACAATAAATTCTGTATCGTCTTCAATAAACTTGACATCTGTCCAGATGGAAGAGTACCTGTCCAGACTAAGTTGGGAGAAGATGGTGGAACTTTCGCCTTCTGTCGCCTTCCTATCTGTGCTGATTCTTCTTGGAGTTCCTGGTAACACTTTGATCTTCTTCATCTACTGGAGGTACTTCAAGGCCAGCTCCACAAGAGTGTTTGTCTTGTCCATGGCCGTCGTCGACTTGCTCACGAGTGTTCTGTCTTGTTCTAGTTTAATTATTTCAAATAGCTTTCTTTACACGTTTAAATATCCCAATGCCTGCCAAGCTTTCTTCATCATTGCGAGACTACCAGTGGTGACATCAGGCTGGCTTCTTGTAGCCGTGGCTCTGGACAGACGTCATCGCATCTGTCAACCGTTTAGGAGACACCTGAGCCCTCGCCAAGCTTTGTACCTGGTGCTTGTGTCATTGGCTCTGGCCTCTGGCCTCACCTTCCCTTTCGTTTCTCTCCGGAATATTGTAAAGGTGAAGACCGGCAAGGACCATGTTTATGGCACAAGATGTGATAGAAATGTCGAATTTTCTACTCCACAGCTTAGAACCGCCGAGAGGTTGACATTGATGGTGAGTCTAACATTTGGTTTCTTGTTGATGGTTTTTTCTTATGTGCACATTGGCTACCAGCTTCACAGGAAAAAGAGTAGAAACCACATCATCCCACACACTGAACGACAAGATCAGAAGACAGAAGAAAAGGAATCACACGTGCCCATCAAGAACAGCAAGAAAGACAATCCTACAGTAAAGTCGACTATTGCATCTACATCACAAGGTTTGTGAAAGACCTGACACGGTATCTACTGTCATGACAGTGTATTACATAGACCTGACACTGCATCTTCTGTCATGACAGAGTATTACATAGACCTGACACTGCATCTACTGTCATGACAGAGTATTACATAGACCTGACACTGCATCTTCTGTCATGACAGAGTATTACACAGACCTGACACTGCATCTTCTGTCATGACAGAGTATTACATAGACCTGGCACTGCATCTTCTGTCATGACAGTAGAAGCAACCTGTACCCCAGAAACTCTGGAAACAACCGTTATGTCTCTAACAGTGAAAAAGACTGCTTTGTCAACACAAGACAGTTGCACACCTACAGTCAGTGTAAGACGTCATGAAGAGAAGACAACAAAGGTGTCAACACGTAGTCACGTGGGCAAAAAGATTCCGTCGAGAACAACGTTGATGATGTTCGTCCTCACGGTCACTGCCATTGTCAACTACGTACCTCATGTCGTTATATTGTAAGTTGATGTACAACTGCATGCTGAGCATACACTTATATTAAAACAGAAGACAGGTGACTTTATTTGCTTACATGCTCTTGAATCCGTCTGGAGAGAATTAAAGAAAAATAAAAACCACAAGGTTGATGAAATTAAAATTGATAGCTAGAAAGGATAATAAGAACGATGAAAGATTCCCAGTCTCTTGTTTTGTTCTTGCAGAAGCATCACTGATAACGGATGGGGCTACTGCTTGAAGAAGAAAAGTAGATGGGAGATGAACGCGTGTGTGATCGCTCTACTCTTTGTAAACATCAACAGTATTGTCAATCCCTTCATCTACAGTTTTTGTAATCCATCCTTTCGTGTCAAGTGTCGTCAATTTTTCTCTTCCGTTCGACAGCGGTTTAAAGTTTGATGGACTTGTATAAAACCTCAAACAGCAACTCTTGGAAAGTTACGTCCCTTGTATATGAATAGATAATATTAAATTTGAAGTCTTCGAGCGTTTTCTTAAACCGTATTTCAGAAAAGTAAGTATTAGGTTGAAGATTACTAATGAAAAATGAATAGTAACAAGGAACATGGATTTTCGTGATGATTATATATAAATATACTATTGATTATTGATTATCTTACAATTAACGGTTGATAGACTGCTAGTTTTGAGAATGGAAAAGCATCATCAATAGAAGTGATATCTGTACAGATTTCTTCACCACCTCAAAGTCTTTACACTGCATAACGAGGCTCTTAAATTGAATGGGCAGTTGGAAATTTATTATCACGATTCCTCATTGAAATCACTTTCTTTTACATGTGGTAGGATATTTCTCCATAATGGTAAATAATATAACTTTAGCCTGCGTACCTGAACAAGGATGTTAGTAACTTTTATTGTAAATTATGTTGCTCGCGCATGAAAGAACCAGTTTATACCAGGAAAGTATGATCACCTTTAAATTACTGATGCTGATGTTGACACATACTGCACGCATACTTAGATGTGAATTATCACTTCTTTGTATTCTCATGTAGGACATGGCACTCGACTAATTGAGTGTGCTGAATGACGACTGACAAAATGTCTCATTCTGTAGATGCTGCTGTAAGCTATATTTTGTGCTGTACAGTGGCGATAATCAAGAGTAAATGCTTAATTAAGGAGATTTTTTATCATAGTCAACAGATGGATAAGATGTCTTTTTGAGAAGTTTTTTTTTAAAAATTGAATAAAACGAACAAATGAATACAATAAAACAACTTGTTTATCTATTTGCTCTCTTCTCAAGAGGAAGGGGATTGATGTTTATGTTTTTATAAATAAAACTAACATTAAAAAAACTGGTGCGTGAAAAAAAAA
>SRHC01002458.1:61316-165718 GCA_004794325.1 Pomacea maculata
ATGTACTGGTTAAGGTAAGATGAGGCATACTGTAGAATTATTATCCTATGGGTAGGAAGTGTAAATATTTTGTAAATACTGTAAATAAACACTTTTCGAACTTAAATAACCGTGTGTGTGTACGCGAATGCTTGATGTCAAATATTGTCACAGTCTAAATAAATTAAACATTTGTATTTTGAGTGAACAGACTTTATTATGCCCAATGTACATTGTCATCTTAAGGATGGTAGTTGTGAGTTACATAGACTCAAACTGTGGCTCTGGATCGACGTCATCGCATCTGTCATCCCTTGAGGAGACACATGAGCCCTCGCCAAGCTTTGTACCTGGTGCTTGTGTCATCGGCTTTGGCCTCCGCAGTCACCTCCCCTTTCGTTCCTCTCCGCAGTATTGTAAAGGTGAAGACCGGCAAGGACCATGTTTACAGCAAAAGAAACCACAGGTTCGTGAAATTTAACCCTGTCATCCTGTCATATCAGTTGAAGCAATGCATGAGAATCGTCACACCATAGTTTAAACCTAAAACCAGTTTTAAATACTTCGTAGAGAGAATAATGCTCGTCTGTTATGGTGGACAAGGCACCAATGTGTTTTAGGGATTCTTTAAAATAAATAAATAAATGGGTTTAACTTAACAAACTTAGTCAAACGCAGACTTGACTACTGAAGATATAATTCATCTTCAACAACAGACCACAGCTACCACGATGCCGTTACACTCCCGTGGCCAGGCAGTGCTCCTACGACACCAGGAAACAAATGTGGAGGGCAGACTAAACAAAACAACAACAGCACAGGAGCTGTACAAGAAAACAATGTGTCGACAGGAAAGGACGCAAGGTCTGTGTACACGACAAGGAAAACTCAACAGACAGTGAAAAGAATCAGGGGAGCAGTAAAGACATTTCTATGATTTTAGTGAGCGTGTGGTCAAAGAGGGAATAGAAGAATATATATATATAACTGGGGGCTAACACGTTATGAAAAACTGTAATCATTTTCTAAAGGAGAAGCTTGTAGAGGGTGCATAAGCGTAGTAAGCTGGAACATTGAAGAAATAATTTGTAAATTATCCGACAAAGAATTTTTGTGTTATGTCCAAAGCTTCAATTTTGCTTGTTTATCAGAAAAATTTCTTTAAAATCTGCACTCTACAGTTTCTTTCGTCACAAGTGTCAGCAGGTTTTGGCAAATATCCATTTTCATAATACCAATGACTTTTTCAATAAAGCACAATCGCCACACTCGTAGGATACAATGATTCCTTATGGCTAGATAAAAAAAGGGCCAAAAGCACAAAGAGGCGAACTGGACGTCCTGTACAGGACTGTTCACAACAGCTCTTGGACAGGGTTGGGTGGTTGACCTTTGCATTGGGTCTGACCGTGTGCTTGTTCTCTCCAGCAACCGGTGTCAGTCTTCTTTTGAGTCAGAATTATTACTTTAAGTCGAATCCTCGTTGTGTTTAAAAAAAAAAAAACTCAGCATATTGAAAGACGGAAATCTCTAGCATTACGGAAGCTCTCTTATATGTTATGCAACGGCTGACTAGACGCTAACCATATCAGGAAAAATATTAAATTTTATAAATGCCTGACAGCAGACGAGATCAAGTTGTAATGTTCTTTCTGTCACTTGTAAGTGCCTTTAGCAGAAAGAGCGCTCAAATAGTTTCGTAACTACTTGTCAGCAGGTCTCCTCTGGTAAAGCGGCCATAATTGCTTTTTTCTTCTCTCTCTCTCTACCAGATTTTCCCCATGTTCTCGTCTTTCATTCAAAACTTCGCTGGGTTGGCCTACTATATCACCACAGACATCCAGTCTGTAAAACATTTTCCTGATGTCTTTCTTTTCTTTGCTACCAAACTGTTTTGAACTCTTCATGCATGGCTGTTTGCTTGTAGTCAGCAAAGACCAGGAAAGGAAATTATTTGTGTGTCTGATGGATATTTTCCTTCATAAATTTACGAATAGTAATCGATACCATGGATTTTTTGTTTACAGACAGCGATAGAAGGCACGCTAAAGTTTCGGTTTTCCCAGTTTCCCTGTTGAGTAGTGGACTCACAAGGACGCACAAAGACTGTTCCTGTTGACCGTGTGACAGTACAATTTTGTTTACTAAAGTCAGCATTGTAAATCTGGCATATTTGTACACAAATTGTGCGGAACATAATGGTGACAGGAAGTGCTATATCGCCTTCAAAAAACTTGACATCTGTCCAGATGGAAGAGTACTTGACAAGACTAAACAGGGAGAAAATGGTGGAACTTTCTCCTTGTGTCGTCTTCCTAGCTGTGCTGATTTTTCTTGGAGTACCCGGCAACACTTTGATCTTCTTCATCTTTTGGAGGTACTTCAAGTCCAGTTCCACAAGAGTGTTTGTCTTGTCGATGGCTTTAACTGACTTGCTAACCAGTGTTCTGTCTTGTCCAGTTTACATTCTTGAAATACACTTTCTTTACACCACTGCGTTCTCCCATGCCTGCAAAATTATGTTCACAATTCAAAGACTGCCAGTAATGACGTCAGGATGGATCCTGGTGGCCGTTGCTCTGGATCGACGTCGTCGCATCTGTCAGCCTTTCAAGCGGCAGTTGAACCCTCGCCAAGCTTTCTACCTGGTCATGACGTCACTAACTCTAGCATCTGCTGCCACCTTTCCCTTCCTTCCTCTGAGGACTTCAACAAAGGTAAAAACGGCTAGAGATGATGTTTTCGGAAAACGATGTGATCTTGACCAGCTTTCTGATCCAGCGTACAGAACAGCAGAAACAATTATATTGATACTGAGTCTCGTTTTCGGATGTTTTATTCTGGTTTCATCTTATGTGCACATTGGCTACCAACTTTACCGGCAGGGGAGTAGAAAACGCATCACTCTACACACTGAAAGACAATTTCAGATGAGAGATGTAAAGAACCAGCACTCGGAAATTTTTTCCACCAAACTCAGCGAAAACAACGAAGAATTTGCAGGAATATCAGAAAACGAATCAGAAGTTTCCATTTCAGGCAATGAGGACGCCATTACTTCCAGCAGGGAAGACTTGGTGTCAAAGACCTCATCGGCTTCATTCAGAACTCTGAAAATAGCTGCTACTTCAGAATCTGTGGAAACAACCGTGAGGTCATCAATTATGGACACAGCTTTAAGTTCTCCAACTGTGGAAACAACTATCGAGTCTCCCACTTTGGAAATTACTGCTGACGATGGTAGCACAACTGTAGTCAGTGTAGGAAATGGTGGAGTTAATACCTCGAGGCCGCCAGAAGGTCGTCCCGTGGGCAAGATGATTAAGCCGAGAACAACTTTGATGATGTTCGTCATCACCGTCACAGCTATCGTCGTGTTCTTACCATACATCATTATATCGTAAGTCTATCTACAACCGCATTTTTAGCATCAAATTTTGTTTCAAAGAAATAAATGAATGAGGATTTTAATCTCTCGTATGTGTGTGTGTGTGTGGTTTTTTGTGTGTGTGGTTTTTTTTTAAGAACCAGTTTCCAGTACTGTCATTATTTCCTGGTAATAAAATTTGAAACTATATGACATAATTATAATTGTGACTTGTTAACTGTTTTCTTGCAGAAACCTTAGTGATGGTGACTGGGAATATTGTCTGGAGATGACGAGATGGAGGATGAACATGTGTATAACCGCTTTTCTGTTTGTAAACATCAACAGCGTCGTCAACCCGTTCGTCTACAGTTTCTGCAATCCGACCTTTCGTCTCAAGTGTTATCTGTTCTTTACTTCTGCTCGAAGACGTTTTGAATTGTGGTAAATACTTCGCAGGGACGCGATGTGTGAAGGTAAAGGAGAATTTATATCGGGCTAAAGGACTGATACAAGTGACGTGGCTATGTCTGAGAGAGTAATGCTGCTTGAACACAGCTGACAAAGTGCTTTCTAAAATATTCTTACACGTCCCTATCGTCTCTGTAGCCAACTAAGATAACAAATCATGGTAAGGGCCATATCTACATCTGGTAATGGACTATACGCTACTCAACTCCAGGGAAAACGCAAGCACGAAGTAGTCCTATGGCAGGATGTTTTTATGCTTCTATAGAGTTTTTAAAAACAATTGTACTTAACGTCGTGACATAAACTCCTACCCCTACCCCATGAATCCACATACCATACCCAATAGAAAGTTAGGGCAGTAGTTATTTCTTGTCTGCTCGTGAATATGTTTAATACATTTCCCGCTGCAAATGAAACTTCATCTTGTGTGAGGATTTCAATAGTCGAACTGTGAAATTCTGTTAGGTGGACAAGATATTTTGTATGAATCTTCTCTTGCCTAGGAAAATCAAATATTAAATATTTTCATGAAAATCTCTTTCAAGAACCCGTGACTATGTCTTCAAATTTTAAATTCTTGTAGCAGAGGGAATGATTTAATAATGATGATGATGATGATTATTGATGATGGTGGATGATGGTGGATGAGGATGGATGATGATTATTGATGATGATTATTGATGATTATTGGTGATGATGATGGGCAACATGATCACTCTTGTGAACTAATACGTTTTTGAAATTTCTCACTTTATAAGGCTTGAGTAAAAAATCCATTTAACAAAATTCATAAAATTAAGGTTAAATTATAATCATAATAAATATGAATATACACACTGTGCAATATATTTACATGCTGAACAACAAATAGAGCAAGTTTCATAAAAATGCAAGAGATATGTACACACTGTGCATTATATACACAGGACAAAGCCAATTATACAGGCTGAGACAAAGTAGTGTCACACAAACATATCTTGCACTCAAAGCAAACAAATCAGTCCTCATATGTATCAGTAGCCCCTACACCGGTCCGTGAGGCCTGTCTCTGGTTTCAGAATGGCGAATGCGTGAATGAGATTCACGTGGGAGTGTTTGTAGCTACAAAATACCTGCATCCTGTTGACAACTTGATATAGAAGTCCAACGTTCCGCTTGGAATTAGCTTGGAATTAGCAAAATACCTACATCCTGTTGACAACTTGATATACAAGTCAAATGTTCTTCTTGGCGTTGCTTACATTAGACGTCAGCAAAGTTAGTCGGACGCGAAGACAGAAGGACTCAGTCATGTTAAGCTAGCAGCTTGCATCATGTCCACCCAACACACAATCACTTCACGTGCGGCAGATGATCAGATTTAAATATCGTCGTATTCTATTCAAATTCTATTCTAACACACACACACACTGCTCCTGTTGTAAATCGAGGCAGTCCTCTCTCTCTATCTTTCTTTTTCTCTGTCTTGGACTCTCTATCTCTCTGTGCCTTCCTATCTCTTTCCCGCTTGTCTGTCCGTTTGTCTGTTTCTTTTTTTTCTTCTTCTAATGACAAATGTTTAAAAGTACACAATGGCGTCTCAGATAAACAGTAAACATATTTATATTTTTTAGCGTCAAATTCGCGTCTGTTAGAAAAATAAGATAAGAAGAGTGTAATGTAGTTGACCTTTTAGCGGGATACTGCAACAGTTGGGAAATCAGAAAAAAAATCTGACCTCCTTTTTACCGCAGCCTTTTGCGTGGCTGAGTTAAACAACAACAACTATGACATGGAAACATCATGTGACAATCTTAAAAATGTAAAATTTCAGTTACACTACAGCTTGAAAAACAACAAATATGTTCAGTCAGCTTCTGACAATGGCTTGAACTAACATAGTAATTAAATCACTACAAACTTAAGATTTTCAAACATACTTTTCTGAAAATTAGTTTTTTTACAATTCTGTATGTATTGTCTTTTATGTCTTGTTTATTACAGTTGGCTCTTTCGTGGCAAACTGGTGTTTACACCTACATGCACATAGTCTGATTGCCACAGCGACATCTGATTGAAATATTCGTGTTAGTTAATCTGAATACTGGTGGAAAAATACAAGACAACAAGGATGATGCATATTCCAAGGATGAGGCCCAGGCCATGGACAAACACTAGCAGCTTGACGTCTCTGTTCAACATCCGTCCCGTCTGTGTAACGAAAACACACAAACAAAATAAGTAGGTAAAGAATGCGACACAGTCTTAAATTCATGCAAAATCCGTGCAGGTACCTAGAAACACATGAAGCGAAGAAGGAAAAGGATTATAAATAAAAGTTTCGAGGTTCTCACATCAGATTCACTCGCATCCAGATAAATGACATCTACACCAGAAATTCAAATGCACATAATCTCTTAAACAGTTTTTAGTAAACATTTCTTCTGTTGGTAATAAAATAGCTGACTAATTAAGTTGGCTAACCAGAGAGTTATGGAAGTGTTAAAAGTATACTTCAGCAACTACAAAAGAGCAACTTTATTTACTTCTAAGTTAACAAGTAATATAATAGTTTTTAAATAACGAGTAATGTAATGTTTAATTGTTAGGTAACGAGTAATGTAATAATTAGTTGTTAAGTAACGAGTAATTTACCTTGATGAAAGCATCTCTCATTTGCTCGTCTAAACTTTGACTCATGTCTGGTAACTGGAAAATCAAGACGTAAGTAAATGTCATAATGAAAGACGAAAGTACACAAACATTAATTACCTGCACACTAATTGATTTGTCTAGTAATAATTATTTAAGCATGGAAAGAATATTTTTATTATTATTGTTAGCGATTACGGGCTTAATGGCGACAGTGGAATATTTAATGCGGTCTGAAGCTAATCATTTAGTTCAGTGCTAGACTAGTCACTGAACATTCCAGAATGAAGTCACTCTCGCGTCAAATTGTGTTGCACGTCATCGAAACCAAACAAGACGTCACATTTAAAATAAAACACGTCAGCCTCACTGACGTCATCGCTCTTCAAGCGATTACCATGTCAACGAGGGGGACATAGAGAAAGACTCCTCCAGCGACAGCCAGAATCCAGCGGTTGGCATCCGTTGTCTCCCCGAGGATGGTACCCGTCACCAGCCCCAAGCAGCAGACGCAGGCAGACAGGAAGTTGAGAAACAGCGCCCTCTTCATGGTCATTCCAGAGGCAATTAAAATGGCGATGTCGCCTGGGAAACAAAACAGGTTCTGAATGTTATAGTTTGCTGCAAACTTTAAGAAAAAGTGAAAACAATTAATTAAAGAAACATTATCTTTTTTAATTTTGTCCTAAGAATAAGCGACTCATGACCTATTTCTATCAATGAAATCTGTGTGAGCCTCTCTAGAAAACAGACCTACAAACGTCTTGACATGCGCAAAGCCCTCATTACTGTGAGCCAGAGAGAGTGCAAAGTTCACGATGCTCAATGACTTGTCTATAAATAGGCCAAGATAATGACTCATAATAAAAACAGGCTCACGTGCCGTACAAACAGTCTGTTGTGCGAACAAAAGATTAACGTAAACACTCTACACAGTGCAAGAGGCAGCGGAAGGTCCTCTTGTAACGTATTCATCAATTATTACACTCCGCACTGCACTCTATGTTCTGTTCACAATTTTAGACAAGCTGTAAGTAAACATCTCAACAAATGAAGCAGTATAGCAACACACCAACAAGTAAATCAAAAACATCATACCTCAAGTAGTTTACTATTTTTACTTTAAGTATGAAAAAAATTCTTCGCCAAAGGAAGAATGTTTTAATAATAGAACACATCTACGAAAATATATTTATAAATCTTGTAATATATTTAGCAGTTTGAAAAGCTAACTCTCGTACCTATTCTATATCATGGAATTTTCTTGACATGTTCTTTAAATGTTAGGCAATATCGTAATTTCATTCTACTTACCAGTTTCTTCATTCTAGTCTTTATGTCAAGTGTAAAACATCGGATGGCAATTCCACTTTTTACTGTGTATTATACAAATGTAAAATAGTACAATAACTTTAAGGATGATTAGTAATTAGTGTTATAATGGTGGTTTACTTTACCATAACTAAAGCGATCTATGCCTTTTTACGGGTGGTCAAGTACATGTATTCGTATAAGTTATGGCACCCATGTATTAGCATAGGTTATGGCACCCACCGAGCTCGTGGGGCAGCTCTTCGCACAGGACGGCGATGCTGATGGTGACCCCCATGTACACGTTCTGCGTGAAGCTTGCGCCGATGGTCATCCCGTCCACGAAGTTGTGGATGACGTCACCGGTCAGAACCATCCACGCCACGGTCTTGACCGGGCTGTTCTTTTTGACTCCCTCGGTACTCATCTCCTTGCCGAGGGAAGGAGTCGGCAAATGGGAATGGCTGTGATCATCTAAGCCGTTGACTAGTGCTGCCAATCCCTCCTCTGTATTTTTTGATTCTTCAAAATTCTCATGGCTCCTCAGACGCTTCACCTGCATGCACACACATACACATATCAATTTTAACATGTCCGGTAGCAAATGTGATTAAAAAAATACCCCTTCCTCCCCTCCCCGCGCAAAAATTTTGATTTTTGAAGATGCTAAATATAACACAATTTAGCCATAATTATAATGCACTCGGGGAAATCTTGACAATACTACGCTGAAAGTATCTTCCTGTCCTATTAAATGTTTGTATGAGACAACACTTGAAGACACTAGTACCTCTCTGTCTCTCAGGAAACACTTGAGGATACGCTCGGACATGAAGAAGATGTAGATGGATACCAGGGTCGTAACAGACTTCCATATATAACTGTGCTTTATGTCCGGGCAGGACATGAGGTTGAATGCCTGACAAGAAGAATATTGACATCGAGAATTGACAGGAAAGTATAACACGTAAACAATCATTCAAGTACATTTTATGTTCATGTTAAAAGAAAGAGTAGAAAAGAAATACATCCTTCATGAGCATCCTTTGGAGCTGGAGGAGAAGGAAAGTTTCGAGATGGGGGGAGAGAGAATAAAAAAATGATCGAAGGAAACAAATGTAAAGGATATAGTAGTTTCACTTTAAAGACTCCTGTGTAGATTCGGATGTAATCAGTAATTACCTCTGGAATAAGGACTAAAAGACCAGTTCCCACCAGAGTTCCTGCTGCCATGGCAACCAGAAACTGCAGAAGTCTCTTGAAGAATGTCTTGGACATGACTGGTGTCAAAAGTCCCCCGATGTTAGATATGATGATGATTAGAGACACAAAGCCGATCCCGTAGCCCCATGCTGCCAACAGAAAATAAATAAATAAGATGTTAATCAGTATGTGGAATGGTGCTCGTACTTCTCTTCAACACCATCGTGTTAAATTTCTGGCATGTAGGCACACGTGTGTGGCTATGTGTGTGTGTGTGTGCAGGATATGAAAAAGGAGAGATATTCTCTTCGTCAGTGAGACTGACTGACTGACCAACCGACTGACAGTCTAAGTGTGATGAACCAAGTAGTTAAAAGAAGGAAAGACGGTAGAAAGAGGGAACACAAAATGAAGGCAACCCAACAAGCGGATGACAATTTTATTTTCAGAGGTACGCAGAAGCAAGAGATGGGGATGACAGAAGCTGACAGGACAACAACACAAATATACCTTGTCCAATGCTTGGCTTGTATTTTCTGGGGTCTCTAGGGGTCTCGTGCAAACAGCTGGGGTCCGCAGCTGACCAAAGCAACTCAAGCACAGCCGACGGAAGCTGAGTGTAGTTCAGTCCCTTGTTGTCCGAGTACCGTAGATATACGCTGAAAATGTTCGGGCACTGTAACATTAATTTACAGACAAGTTTTTAATAATCTTTTTAATAATGTGCTTTGTAGATGAGCATTGACTTTACTCGGTAGTAAGACCCTAAACCCCTGAAACTGAGGAAAAGTAATGTATACGTTACAACTCACAGCTCGGGAGCGAAGTAAGCATCATTCTTAATTAGCAAGCGGATCCGGATCATTTATCTTCTATAAATAACTGCATTAGAACTTGCAACAACACAAGTAGGTAACATTCCTGAAAAAAAATTCTCCCACCTTTTCACGATTCTGTGAACAGTTCCCACTGTTTCCACTTTGTTTCACAGCAGAGTCGTTCAAATCCAGATCTTTGAGTTGATTTTCTCCCCCATGTAAGACAATGCTGGATTGGAAGTTCATTTGGAGATGTTTGAGCAGCTGACTGAAATCCTCCAGGGATAAATAACCACTAGGTCGAAATCGCTTGGCATACTCTTCACTTCTACCCAGGAGTCCTGCAGGTAGACACCCTTCTGATTTCTCGTCCAATAAAAATGCTGTCGGTAAAATGTCCACCCAGAGTAATATTATAACAGCAAATATCATACTTTGAATCTTCTCCATGTTTGCCAGCTATTTCCTAAAAAATAAAAAGCAGTCCGTTAATGTCAACATATCCGATTCCTCTAATTTTGTAAATAGTCTTTCACATTTTAAGCACCAACGAAGAAATATTAGTTACATGCGAAGTTCACATTGTCCCACTGAAACCATTTGTTCGTCCCCACCCCAACCCCCCTTGAATTCACATCTCCAAACACGATAAAAAATATGAAAACAAACAATCGAGTAAAAACATTCTAAAAATAAGAAATGGTAGGCAATAACTACAAAAAAAAAAATTAGCTTGAAAGAGATCTCTGTTTCTCTACAGTTTCCTCTTATGGCGGAAATAAGTCTACAGAAATCAATCAAGTAATTAATTACTTAATTGATCAATCAACCAAAGAAGATACAGTGCTATATCTTAGTATTCAAAATTATTTTCAATAAAAACTTCTAAGCCACACAAAGCATGATCACTCCCACCGTTGAAATGTGACAGTTGCAGGTAACAAGAACCAGAAGTCGGTCTGCTGGCACCGGCACAGAGCTTCATCTGACGATGCAGGTCAACGGTTTGTGCGCAGCACACGTGTCAGGCAGCTATTCGCAGATTAAAATTGTCCGCAAACAGACTGGAGGAAGGATGATAAGAATGATTATCTTCGGATGACAAACAGGTCTTGACCTCAGACTGTTGTTTTTGTGTTGACGTCCGCGCGTGAGCGCCTGTCAGATGCTTCCACCTCTGTCCGAGTGTCTTGCTTCTCTTTCTGTCTTCCAGGTATCCCCCTTCTATCAATTTCTTTCCCTCTTTTTGTCTGTGTGCTAAATTACTTCTCTTCTCTTACTATCCATAGTTCTTTTCTTACGTGTCTTTCACTCTCTGTTTAAGTTACTGTCTGTCTGTCTGTCTGTCTGTCTGTCTGTCTGTCTGTCTGTCTGTCTGTCTGTTGTAAGGAAATGGTTATTTTTGGTATTGATAGAACTAGGAACGATGATAAAACTTTGGATTTTATTAAACATTTTCATAGAACAAAGTTTGTCTTCATTCTTTCTCTATTCAAGTGTTTCCCTCTTCTTCTCTAAATGCTGATCCCTCTTTCTAGCGTAAAGGTGGTTTGAAAGTAATTTGAATGAATCCCAGCACGAGTAATGCTGCTGATCATTTTGTTTAATTTGAACTAATCAAACAAATTATTAAAGTTTGATTGACATTCACGCACACACACACAATATCACAAAAATTGAGTAAGAATTAGACAGAATCTTTTTACATTTTACCAAAAAATTTATTTTTAAAAACAAAGGTATGAGAATCCATGTCCAGCATAGAAATAACAACTTGCACTGGGACAAAGCCAGACTTTTCATCCTCTTTACTTCTTTCAATATGTCACTTTACTCAATATATATTTTCTACCATTCAAATAGAACTTTCTTCAACAACAAGACTGCAAAGCAGGTCTTTTATAACTCTGTTTGCATAGACTCGGAACAAGAAGTACTAAAAATTTGGCTTTAACAGTAATTATTTTTCCATTTTTCGAATCTCGTTAATGCATATATTAAAAATAACAAAATGTGTAAAATGGACGCTTGCGTCCTCAAATACAAGGAAAGGCAAAAATGGAACACACGGCTTACGGTAAATATACATGACAATATACATGTCATTGCTGCATCATATAATCATTTCACTGATTATGTTTACAAAACAGCGATTACATGCAGTCAAAGTTACAAATGGTGTGGAAACATTATTTGAATCTCATTCACAAAGCCCTCGTGAGGGCTCAGGTTGGTGTTTGGCACACAATACTGATTATTCATACAGGTATCCATAACAGAGAACATTCTCATCCTACTCACTGATGTTGTTTGTCGTCTGAACAAGAGGTCAGCAGAAACGGTGTTAATCAACTATTGAAATAAATGTTTTTCATTTGGTTATTTTTAAGCTTTTTTCACACAAGGATACAACAAATTAATTTGCTTTTAATTAAGCGCATTCATTTCTAGATTTCTGGCCTCATTCAGCATGATGTCATCAAGGTATGCAAGCTGCCAGCGACAGGAGGAGGAGGAGGAGGATGGGGAAGATGGGGAGGATGGGGAGAAGGAGGGACATAAAACTTGCTGAGGTCACTTCTCACATGCTGGAAGTCGAACTCGCCTTTCATGAGAATGCTCATCTGGAATGACTAGATGGTGGTAGGGTGGAGGTGTTCACGGGGTTGGATTGTCGACTTTACTGAGTTCATTAAGCAAATCATGAAGTGTGGGGGAGCTGAAGCATCTGGCTGCATGATGATGCCAGAATAAAGCTGCTTGTTCTCTAGATCGTCATCAAGTGCCCAGTGCAGTACACTACGGACAAGATGATGGCCATGCCCAATAGAAATCCGAGCCCTTGCAGAAACATCAGATGCTTGAATTCTTTTCCAAAGGCACCTTTGTTCTGGAAGAAAAGACACCACCAGGTGAGACAAGCTGTCCTTAAGATTCACATCATACATGCGCATGAAAGGTAACAGTTTCTCACTAATGGTGGTTGTGATGGTGGTGTTGTTGTGTGTGTGAATGTGTCAATCTCTGTGTGTGGTAGGTATGGGAGTGTGGATGTGTGTGCGACAAGGTAACAGTTAACGAGTGGATGAATAGGTGATAGTGGGTTTCTTTTTTCAGCTTTTCCAACCATAAAACAAAGGGGAAAGGGTGTACGAAAAGTATTAACATATCTATTAAATACTCTCTTGATAAACACAAATTCTTGATTAAACTTTTGTTTTTAGAATTACTCTATTCCAGGAAGAAAACTTGGCTGAAATTTTATCTCCATTTTTCTACAAAAGATTGTAAAATATTATATAATAATGTAAAGCACGTTCAACAAAAGATGCAGTAGTTAAACAACAAAGCGATGTAGCCAAATGCACCAGAAGCTTTTAAATAAAATAGAAAAATCTGCTGAAGTCGCAAAGTAAGCTGGAAGAGTATGATGATAATGATGATTAAAGAAAGATAAAGAAGAGGAAGTCATAACAGTAGTCAAGCTTTATGGCCTTATTAAAAAAGCCTTCCCTCTCAGTAGGATGGAATTTTTTCTATTGGATCAAGCCCATGACAATATATTTCGTTCCCAAATGTGGGTGAATACCCTTCTTCTGTTCACAAAATAAACGCCTGCAAACATCTTTCAGGCCAGAAAAGGTCAACAACAAACCAGGATAGTGCATGGATCCGTTTAAGACAAGGCTTCAGAGGGGAGAGCTGATAAAATATGTGACACAAGATTTTGACCTTTTTCTGGGCAAACTGATGTTTGTAGGTGTGTATCTCGAGAGCGGATGTTATTCACTCAGATTTGGATGAATAAAATCTTGGGCTGAGCTTCACCCACTTATCACAACTAATACTTTCACCACAGCAGCCCTTTCATCCTCTTCTCTAAATATCAGCCTAGTAACAAACTGAATTATTTCCTGAACTGTTTAAGATGTTGATTATACGTTCATTTTTAAACTTGAAAGCATAAAGTTTTCTCGTAGTATTAGCATTTATAAAAGCTAACAGCTCATCATGACTAAAAGAAATCTGACTGAGAAAAGGAAATCAAACTGGTATAAATACAAAGAGTGGAGAGAATGAATGCCCAACATCATCGGATGTATAAGATAAGGATGTCCAGCAATAAATATGTAAGACAAGAAAGTAATAAATGAATGTCCAACATCAAGGCAGTACACAAAGGAAATAACAGCTATCATAAAAGCAGAGTACTAAGCAATAGAAGTCCAGTATCAAGGCAGTATAGGTAATAAATCAGTGTTAACATGGCAACAGCAATGTAAGCGTTTGAAAGCTGCCGAGTGGCGACGTTAGTCACGTGCTGCTGTTAGTCAGATTCTCTTCTCATGGCTAGGAAAACGTTGTAGAAGTTCTCACCAAAGTCTTGTGACTGGACCTCTTGAATTCGAACCTCCGGACTAGAGGCTGTTTCTTTGTGCTTCCTTCATCAAGTTGTTTACCTTTATTCGTTGCTGTTATTTCAGTTCTTGATGTCCCCTTTCTCATCCTGGAGTACTTGCCCACCCTCCACTTCCAGCTTTATTTTGTCTGTGTTCTTTATGCGTTCATCCTTGTTTTACATGGAAATATCACTTCACGCTTGTGAGTTTTCTATCTGAGCAGCAGATAGAGGACGCTGATAGCTGAATGGTCAGAGAACCGGTACTCAAGACAGGATGCAGGCAAGTAGTTGGTTCCATACCCATGATGCGCAGCTACACTTCTACCTCTGCTCACTACATCTGGACTTGTTGAGTGAGTACCTAACTATTTTTGGAAGTGAGAGAGACTGAAGGAGAGAAGGGGAGAAGTGGTAACATGTAACATTTACGTCATCTAAAAACCAACATGAAGCTGACAGTCTTTTGAAAAAAGGTTTCAGTCAGCTGTAAGTGGTTCATCAGGTCAAGGACACAACCTGTGGAAGCCCTACCTCTACCTCCATGTATCTTCAGGGTCCCCACAGGCTGGGTGGTCTGTACCAAACACTAACCACTAGGTTACGGGACTTCAAACCCTTTTTAGTGATCTCAATCAAGGACAACCCAGTTTTGGGAAATGCGAGTTTCTTTCCTTTATTTTCGTATAAACATAAAATGTCACAAATTCTCGTGTTTAAAAATAGAGATAATTTGGATACTGGAAGGTAAATGGAGAAGATACATTGTTCAGATTAACGGAACAATTAGTGTATTAAATACAAAAATAAAATTTAAAGACATTAATTTTTCTGCCTCATACGGCAAACAGATGTTGAACATTATGGTGTAGTCCTACAATTAAAAAATAAAGGTTCGTGTCTGATGCTCGATTGTACGAGGGCTTTTAAAAATAGTTTGAAATTGATCCCGTGATGCTTACATAGTATATTTTGAAACATTTTTAATAAGCAGCCTAAAAGATGAGCAGCTTTGTCACAATTCATAAAAAAGACAGACACTAATTTCACAATAATGTTTGTGTTGAATACAGCAGTGTATTCACAGAAATTTCTGGTGGAATGTTCTTTCATATCTGACACTACAAAAGGCGACTTCTGCTGTCGGTCAACAGGTCAACAAGTCACACGGTTGTGACCTTTACTTCTCCGAGATAAACATCGGTACAATTAATGACTAGGCTGACTTTGACAACCGGGGTATAGTCATACCTCGAAGGCAACCTAGGAAAACTGTCCAAAACATTTCAAGCATTTTGAATGACTCTAATGAGATAATGAGCGTATATTGATGGAAATCCCCCTTTGAGAAAGATTCATGTTCTATTAATGCTGACATATTATGTATCTGAACGTGAGTTGGAAAATCTGAATGAAAGACAATTTGACGTTCGGTTCATATTTATATTTATTCCGCTTAAACTCTGTATTTCAAATAATTCCGCTCTTTAAAGAAAAATAAAGCTACATTTTTAAATACACTGGCTACAGTTTTTGAAATTCTTCGTATCTCATACCTTGACTTTTCCTTTGGCTAAACATGATTTACTATCCACGAAAAGCAAAAACATGCTGGAGATAAATCATGGCGCGCTGTACAAAATTAGGCGATTTATTATAGGTAACTGATACTTTTTACTTAGATCATATCCAAACAGTTTTTTATTTTCACGATTTTATGCTCTTTTTTTTTTTTTACACGACAAAGATCTTTTACTTTAATAATCATGATGTTCTTAAAATTCACAGCTAGTTAATTTAATGACTAGTTTAGACGGAAGAGCAAACTGCCCCGAGCTTTATTTCTGGAAACCTTCCAGTTTTGCCAGAAATCAAGTTTATGAAAGGGAAAAAAATCATCGCGCATATCTACACAAAAATATATTTTTGGCCATGATATTATTTACTTTGGGTTTTGTTCTCAAAATGTTTGATAAGATATGTCTTTGCAAGCTAAATGTACAGAAAGGTTCAAAAAATAATTTCTATAACATTTGCTAATAACATTTCTTTTAATTGGAGTGGTTTATGAAAATCTCAAACAAAAATAGAATCTTCATGCAAACACTGAAATAATCTTTGTTCGGCGATAATGAAAGTAATAAACATTTATTTGAGATGCCTTCTCCAGTTAAAATATAGAGGGCTTTACGAGCAGCCAATCTATTTCAAGAGATTCATATCGAAAGGTAGAGAGAAAGTTTTCATTACAAAAATAGAAGTTTTAGTTTCCAAAAATATATATCTATGATATTTCTCGGGGATAAAAATATTGTATTGCTTAAGTTTAAATAAAGTGTCTCATTGTCGTCTTCATCATTGCTGTCATCAGCAACATCATCATCCCTTTGTGGCGTTTTTTTTTCCTTGGCAAACAATTGGCACATTTTCTTTACTCTTTACACAAACTGTAGAGATATAAAATTGTCTCACGAAAGCCAATCTCGTGTCTATGAACAATCACAAGAAAATGAATTCCAAAGATCTTGCTCAGTCCTTCGCCAGGATGACCATCGGGGCCCACGGGGGCCAATATTTTGGGTGGGGCTAATGGGCCACATGTCATCAAAAGGCAGGAATTAACGCTGTCACGTGAACGACGCCGAAGATGATACCATAGCCTACCAACAGCCCAAGGGACTGATAAATGAACAGTGCACGTACCTCTTGGACTGACTCCTTCATGGTCAGGTCCAGGATCTCGCTCATTTCTGGAAGCTGAAAACAGAAAAAACAAAAACGGGGGACAGAGCAGGGATCTCACTTGTGGTTACTTATCCCACATCACTAAACAGCCCACAGAGAGACAGATGGATCTTAATTGTAAGCATCACACTTTTGCTGTCCTGCCCTGAAGATTGCCCGTGTGGCTCGCAGTTTTTGTTAAACCGGGGGCTCGACTGATCCTGCATGATATTTCCCTATCGTGTCTGTCCATGCTCTGTCTTTGAGATTATTGGTGCAGTCAACATTTCATCGCACCAGCCGACATCCTTCAACCTCTTGCTCACCTTGATCGCAATCACGGGGACCTAAGCACTGACCTCTGCTTTCTTCGTGGAAAAACCGTCGCTGTGATACCGTGTTAGTGGTTTAATCCATTAACCTTAATCTTTCTCGAGATTACCTAATCAGGTAGTAGGGTTATGAGCTCATGACTATGCACTTGCTGCAGAGAGAACTTATCTTCCCTCCAGACCGCTCAATCATCGACGCAGTTTGTATCAATAATTTGCAGGAACTGTAACCTAGTCTTATTGGGGTGCGTGGATTCGAACCCTCCAACTAAACATTTTTGGTAGCCTGCTCAATTGAAAGAAAAGCTCTAGACCACACAAGCATCATGGCCACATATGGTTTTTGAATGTGTCACCATTCATGGCATACAAATATTATATGACAGATCATATTTTGTTATAATCAACGTAACAAATAGCATTTCGTCTGGTAAGTGTTGAGCTAATAACATAAAACATTTCACACTGCACAGACAATAATGTCAGATGAGTAAGGAGCAGTGAAAAATTCATAATTCATGATATGTTACTAACAGTCTACAGAAGAGGCGTCCACGTGGACTTTGCTACTCTTCAGAAAAGAGTTATTGCCGGAGTCTCGTGAGTACTCACTGGGTTTGAAGGTTGTACATACATCGTGTGTATCTATGGGTGTCGGAATGCAGGACACGTTTGTATTTCAAATAAAGCCCACGAGACAAAGATAAAAGAAGATATATAGGTGAACATCTACAAGACAGTAAGTAATTGACCTCTCCATTTAAAGGACAAAGTAACTTTTGGGTGAGTGAGGGTAAAGACAACCCAGATATTCTGTAGAAGTCAGACGATGAGGCAGATATCACTAGAATGTGTTTGTATGCCTGTCTAAGTATGTACAATCTAACTCTTCTTCCTACCCATCCATATACTCTCTGTCTGTATCAGTGTCTCTCACCATGTCTACAAGAGGTACGTAGAGGAAGAGTCCTCCAGCCACAGCCAGGATCCAGCGGTTGGCCTCAGTGTTCTCACCCAGCACGATGCCCAGCACCAGGCCAATGAAGCAGACGCACGCAGACAGGAAGTTGAGAAACAGCGCCCTCTTCATGCTCATCCCAGAGTGAAGCAAGATGGCAATGTCGCCTGCAAAGGTGTCCAATGAGCCCGTTTTTCATTTTGGTTTCATTGAATTAAATCATCAGTACGACATTGAAGCAGCAGGGCAAGATGGCTGAGAAGAATATTCACCGATGTCATGAATAAAATTAAATGTATTTGTCTATCTGTCGTTCTGACTGGCTTAACTAGCATATTGTCATAATCATCAGCACCATCATAATCATCAGCTAGATTACAAGACGAGACTCTTTCAATTGACTATGAAAAAGGAAATTAAGCCTAAACCTTTTCAGACGAAATATTGAAATATTTGTACCAAAACTCAGGATCATTTTCTAAAGCCATTTTTTTCCACCCACCGCTGTTATAACCTAGCAATAGGACCATACATAAGTTTTACAAAGGAATGAATGCTAGCTTTAATTTTAGCAGCTACATTATGACTATGAACCTCCTGCAAATATCAATAAATAATTAGTTCCTTTGTACATTTCTTCACCACCCGATTCTCTTCTCATGCCATTCTGTTACTTCTGTATTATAGCAGGGTAGATGGAGAAGGATGGATGCGAGGACCACGTGTGAAAAAGCAGATTCTGTTTATCTTCCCACCCTCTTAAATCACCGTCGTTATCGTTATCATCATCGTTTTCGTTATTGTCATCGTCATTATCACAGTCATTGCTATTGGGCTGTCCGGTTAGCGCCTGTCACCAATACAATGAAGGTTGGCTGTCCTGGGTTCAGCTCTCGTCTCGGGCATGCTGTTCTTTCTCTGGCATCTGTTCACAGGGCTGGCTGCCTTCCATGATATAACCTTAGTTGTTGGCTCGGCGTAAAACACCCATTGCAATTATCATTGTCATCATCATGGTGAATGTCGTTGTTATTGTCATAGTCATTCTGCCTCTCATCATAGTTTACATCACGTACCTAGCTCGTGAGGCAGCTCCTCGCACAGGACGGCGATGCTGATGCTGACCCCCATGTACACGTTTTCCGTGAAGGCAGCGCCGATCGCCAGGCCGTCCACGAAGTTGTGGATGACGTCGCCGATCAGCACCATCCATGCAACCGTCTTGACGGGGTTCTTCTTCTTCTTCTTCTTGCCCTCACCATCCACGTTCTTCTCTATGGTTTTGATGGAGAGGTCGGGGAAGTGGGAGTGGCCGTGGACCTGGTTTTCTTTGTCTTCGAAATTGGTCAGCGCCACCTTCTCGTCCTCCGTGGGAGGATCCACAGTAAACGACTCTTGTCTGCGGATCCGCTCAAGCTGTCCAATAACAGAAACAAACAGGTGAGAAGGTTTGAGTCGTCCATAAGAAAGATAATAGATTATTCGTCTTCCGCTTATGCATTGTGTGTGTGAGAGAGTGATTGTCATCGTCGAAGGCGTAAAAAAAAACAAGGCGGGTGAAGCAAGTGTTCAAAACCTGACAGGTGTTGTAAATATCTAGCTTTAGCCCCTTAAGGGTCACGATACCTCTTTGCCTCTCAGCAAACACTTGAGAAGACGCTCTGACGTAAAGAAGACGTAGATGGAAATGAGTGCTGTTGCTGCTTTCCATATGTAGTCCTCGGCCAGGTGCTCGCACGACGCAATATGGAAAGCCTGCACACACGTCCAAATAATGGTTCTTAAAAACATAAATAAATAAGATATTTCACGCATTAAAAAGTTTCCTTCATGTGCGTTACATTTAATTTCGCGAAAGCATTCAGAACAAAATATTCATGAAGTGTATTTCCACACGAATGAGGAAATTCGTCTCTGCATGTAACGAAAGCTTTGCTGTTGGTCCGTAAATCAAAAGATTTTTTGGGTATTTTTTAACAGTTTCTCTGGGTTTTTCACTATACTACAATCTTTTATTCTCAACTTTTCTAGGCGATGCGTTAGGTCAAGTCAAGAGAACTTTCTGAGCAGAAGCTGTGCCGTTAATGTGGTTCCCGAAGTCTTGAAACTATTTATATATCTCGAAAACATATACTCACGCACGCACACACACTAACCCCAATTTAAGGTTTCTAGTACTGATGCTACTATGATAACGATGGTGATGAACTCAGATTAATTCTGACCTCAGGTATAAGCACCAGCAGCCCGGTGGCAGCGAGAGTGCCGGCTCCCATGGCCACCAGAAACTGTAGAATTCTTTGGAAGAATTTTTTTGACATGACGGGCGTAAGTAGACCACCAATGTTGGAAATGACGCAGATGAGACACACGAAGCCAGCTCCGTACCCCCATGCTGCAAAAGACAAAAGGGTACTCTTCACATCATCGTGAACCTTCAAGGGTATACGTTCAGTGAGGATGTACGTCCAGATACAAAGAAGGATGGGCAACGACCAGAAAGGTTACGGAGGTCACGAGGTACGTACCTTGCCCTGTCGTCGGCTTGTTGAACATGTTGGACTCCACGACTTCTTGTGCGCATGCGGGGTCCACCACCGACAGCACCGCCTGCTGTAGGGCATCGGGCAGATTCGTGTAGTTGAGCCCCTGATTGCCTCTATAGTGGTAGTAGATGTCGGCCACCGTTAGACACTGTTGAAAATGATAAGAAAATGAGACTAAGGACATCTTGGACATGAGTACTTACAATAAAGACAAGAGAATGTCACAGATGAGTGAAAGTCAATACGTTGTTGTTATGAGAGGGCGTCTCAGTTGTTAGATTCTGTCAGAAAGCAACAAGAAAATGTCACGGTTGAAAAAATAGCAGACGTGGTCGACAGAAGAACATCACTGTGGATAAATGTCGGACATGCTAGACATTTTAAAAATAGACAAGAGAGCGTTTCTGTTGTATAGATGTCTATTTAAATCCCTTGTTATGGATACACCCGCTTTCCTACGAATACGGGACACGGACAATTTTGGAAGAAACTAAATATTATTGTTAGAGCAGATGTCGAAAATGGTCAAATACTTTCAATGAACAAGAAAACATCTAAGAAGAATAAAGAAAAGGTTCCCAGCCGTCAACATTTGGAAGAATAACATCCATTTAAGACACCTGCACTTCTCTGTTTTCTTTTGCTTTTCGTTCCGTTTGGTCTTTCTCTCCATGTCCCTTTTGCTGTCAAGTTTGGACTACAAATTTGAAAGGCCATCTAATAGCGACCACTCACGGTCAGAAAGATATAATGCTTAAATTTCATAGCATTTTGTTGCTCTCTGCGTCCGGAAATATGCTTCAAATGAACAATTAGAATTAAAAAAATACAAATAAGAAGAATAAAAACACAAGCAAAACAAGAATAAGAAAACCATGACAAATAAATCTGACCCCAGAGCAGTTGAAGGATTTTTCTTCGTTCCCTGAAGGTGTAGTGGTCTCTTTGCACGGATGGTCAGTGACTACCGGCAGTACAGATGTTGGCAGCGGGTTTTTCTGCAGCGCCATCAGCAGGTTGTGGAAGTCTTCCATTGACAGACCATCGCGCGCCGTCTGGAATCCGTCAGCCACCCTCTTGTACTTCTCGAGAGTTAGGTTGGCCAGGCACCCAGAGTTCAGGACCTGGTCCGAGGTTTGTTCCTGGCTCAGGGAGGAGCTGGTAGCCAAGACTAAGAGTCCAGCGCAGCACATCCAGAAGCGACTCGGCTCCATAACTGGAGAAATTTCCGCTCCGAGCTAAAGATGAAGAGCGCGGCTATGTGGATGGACTGGCTTGAGTTGTCTTCTCTAGGCTTGCGTTCTGGATTGGTTGGACGCCCTCGATCTCCTCGGCTTTTGCATCCCTGCAAAAGATTTTCAGAAAGACAATTACCACGTGCCAGAGTGTGATCAACTGTTTTAGTCATCGGTCTGAAAGGTCAGATGCGGATAATGAGCCTGTAAATAACTTTTCTTTCATTTTTTTTTGTTCTTTTTTTTTTCCTTCAAATTCATTCATTTGTTTTTCCTTTAATCCATTCATTCTTTCTTTCTTCGTTCATTAGTCTCTCATTTCTTTCATTTATTATTCTTTTCTCTTGTTCTTTGTTCTTTCGTTGACACTTTTTATTGTTTCTTTTATTTATTCTTTTTTCTTTCTTTTATTCTTTCTTCCGTTGATTTATTTTTTCTCTCCCTTCTTTATTCTGTATTTTTCTCACTCTTTCTTTTATTTATTGTTCTTTTTGCTCGTTTCTTTCTTTTTCACTCTTTCCTTCTTACTTTCTATTAGTTTTTCATTCTTTCGTTGATTCATCTATTATTTTTCTTTCATTTGACTTGTTGAATTTTAGTTTACTGAATTTTTTGTTTCTTTCTTACATTTTTCCGTTTTGTTCATTTCTTTCTTGATGAACCCCATCACCACCACCATACACACTCACACACTTTTTTCACGCTTGCTTCATGTTTCCTTTTCCTCACTGAACGGTTACAGCACTTCTATTCTTCTTCGCCATCCTCTTCTTTTTTGCGGTAGTGTTGTAGTGGAAGCCACGATGATCGTGGAGTTTAGAGAGTTTTTCTTTTGTATCTTGCTTTTTTCATCCCATCCCATCCCTTCTTTCTTCTTCCCTTCCCTATGTTCCACAAAGACTGCCTTTTCATGACATATATGTACTGATGACCGTCGTGCCCTGATCACTCGACGAATTATTCAACAGACTGAGGTGCTGAAGGGTCAGAGCTGACAAGCTGGTACATGACACAGCTCTCTTGACCTACTAGAAGATAGCTTCTTAGACAGTCAGATGACTCCCTGTCACGTGACTTCGACAATCAACACTGACAACGCAAAAAAATTAAAAAAACCCCAGTAAACTTGATTATTTCAGCAAATAAACAAAAATCAATAAATATAGAAATAAATGAGAACCTTTTCGTGAAGTACATTTTACTCTGATAAATACTTGTTCATTTGTTCTAGTCTGGACTGACCATCAGTGTAGAAACATACATGAAAAACAGAAAAGAATTAACCAGGGTAGGCAACATGGGAAAGTAGGATCAGGGATATTTCTTCCAGACTTACTAATAATTCAGAAATTAAGCTGATGACGAATTTTAACACAGGTAAGTTGACATGTAGGCTGAAAGTCAGACATACAATTCAGAGAATTTACCATTCTCAGCTAATCATACCGCCATGTATGTACTTCTCTCAATAAAACAATTTTTTTCCTGACTGTTACAACGGAAAATATCTCGTAGCTCTGCATCCAAACCTTAAATTAATTCTTCGGCTTCTATTACTGCTTCACCATCCAAACCTGTATAAATTTGTTTCTTAAGTACTTCATCATCATCCGTACAATCATTTTCATCGCTGTCAAGACAATATTAATGTAGATAATGGAACAAAGAGCAAAGACGTTTCAAATAGAAAAGGCAACAGCATCATCATCAGCATCAGCAACAGAAGAAGAAGAAGAAGAAGAAAAAGATGATAACGATGATGATGATGATGATGACGACGACGACGACGATGACAACGACGACGATGATGATGATGGCAGTAAGATGCAAGCTCAAACTCACGGTCACTTACGTTGTTGCTCCGTGTGCGAGGGACTGACAGGACGGACGGACAGACGGCGAATGGCGGGTCGAGACGGTGTGCAAGGTAGGTATATGTCTACTACCTACCACCCTTCAGTTATCAAGTACCTGTTGTGACGTCATCGGGGACTCAACATAGGTCTAACAACCGCTCGAGTGTGGCTGGCAGTTTTGAAGATATCAGTAATCGTTCCATAAATTGTGCTGGTGGATGTCGGAGCAAGTGGAGGAGAGCTGAAGAGACAGAAAAATACTCACGGCGTGAACTGTTGACTTGATTGTGGATTCGCCGCCACTTATACTACTGTCTAAAAATATCGTTTTAAATAAGTATGTTGGACTCTGTGCGCAATTCTATTTTCTGTGATCTTTTTTGGTTCTGGTGATACAAGTCGACAAAGATAACTATCCACAGAAAGAAGACAAGTAGTCTACCACCGATGCCGAAGGATGTGCTGAGGTTGCCAAAGCTGCATCCCTCTGGAAGTGTCTTAGCTGCGCATTAATTGGGTTTCTCAGTAAGCATTCATGATATCAATATTTTCAAACAAATTTCAGTCTGGAAGACATTGAATTCATCCTAATGTCATATAAGAACTGGATTTCAAGATCTATAGCTCTAAAAAGAATGTTATTCTGTTTTTGACTGTGGCATTTTTTTCTATACAAGGGTCCAAACTTCTTGAGATGAAATTTGAGAAGGAAGTGACCGTTAGCAAAGATGCTGGTCAGAAATAACAGACACTTTCAGTATTTTCGAGCATTTGATCAGGGGTAGTTTCTGACTCTAATGAACTAGGAGAAAAGTCGCTCTTCTTTTTGCAAAACCACCTTCTTGGTGTATTGTGATTATTGTGTAGATCGTGTGGACTTACCATAAAAATATATCTCTCATTCACAGAAACTATTGTTTCTTACTTAGCTTTTTTTGGAAAATACAAAGTTTATTTTGTTTCGTTTGAATTATATCCTTTCTCACTTTCGCCTAAAAATAACCACGAATGTGTCTGAATACAACTGCTAGGTCTTTCCTAGCATCGCTATTTAACTATGAACTTTTCTTTTCTCTCTTTCTCCCAGTCTTCTGTATTTATGTGCATTTCTATACAGTAAAGCCCTGCTCTTTCTCTTTCTCTCTCTCACACACACACACGCACGCAAGCACGCGCACATACACATCTATATATTGCTATATTTGATTATTTAATTTGTCTGTCCATATCAACCTACACATATATCAACAAGGATGTAACTATATGTGTAATTTCTTTGTGCGTTTTATGAATGTTAACTTATTTATTGAATCATGTATACAGACAGACAAGGTAGTAATAAGCTGTTTAGAAGTTAAAAATGCGAAGTTTTATGGCGGGCTTTTTTTGTAGCTAACCAGTCCGCTCTTTCTGAACTTTCCTTTCTTCGGTGTATAAACTTTTTCTTGAAATGTTAGAATATTACTTAGCAGGTAATGATTTTACTAGTGCATTTTGTACAAAGTCAAGAGGTGTGATGTCCATGTCTAGTAAATTTTTACAAGACGAAAGGGAGCGATCACTAATGATATGGATCTCCCGTGCATGCCCCTGGCAATAATTACTGTTTCACATCAACAAAAGTTGACTATCGGAGAAGGAGGAGGAGGAGGAGGGTAGTCTGATAGCATCACCGTAAAACGCTAATTTCTTGTTCCACTCCAGTCAAAATCAGTCGGTTGTAGCTACTTCTCTGTGTCACCTGTTCACTAATCATCACTTTTCCCATCAAATTAAACGATCGAAAGTCAGTGAGTGACTAGCTACTCGACAGATAGACCGATCAAAAACTGGCAAAACGAACGTAATGATTTATTAATCATATTTTCTTGTGATGATTTAGATTAATTTTTAAAATTAAAAGAAAAAAATTATTATTCTTGTGTTTACTCCTCTTACATGCTAGCCCGAGTTTTAATTCAAATTTTGAAAAGAGGCCATGGAGTCATTTCTTGCGACGACATAAATAATACATTTATTGACAAAGCTGGCATATTTCTTGTGTATCGAAAACATTCAGATGAAATATTTCATGTATATTATCAGAGGGTTTTGAAAAATCAATCAAAGAAACAAACAAACAAACAAACAACTTAAGTAGGCAAGATGATTGACCCAGGCTTCATAATCTCGCACATTTCACACCAGCCCCTGCCGACAGTCAACAGTTAGAATTGAGGTCGATCCAAATGTACATTTATTTTTAAAAAATAATTTTATAAATTCACAACACATTTTAACAAACTAGTGGCAGCGTTGTGTTCTGTTCGCCTTCTAGCAACTTCGAGCTCAGTTACATGTTTTAGTTTGCCTTCAAGCGGACCTTCTTTCTGTCCAACTTGAAGAAGACTCGAAAGTGTCATCGTTGCTAGCTTGGTTGAGACGTACTTTTCTTTGTTTTGTTTTTTTCCTTGGGTTTTGGTTTAAGTTTAAAATGAATTCTTTTTCTCCTCGATCCTCCAGTTCCTCCTCAATAAGTGTCCCAGAAGTTCATTTCAATCGCTACAAATTGAGCCAAGCTTCACTGCAAATCTAAATTCATTTATAATTACTAAAAATATTCTTAAAAAAGGAAAAGCATATTGAAGAGATCGGTAGAATCTTCTAAAACCAAATCTTGGCTCAGAAAACTGACGGTCACTGCCCTCGACAAGAGCAGGTACACGTGATCTACCCTCGTGCGCACGTCACCCCAACGTCAACGCCGTGACCTGAAGGTTTGGTGTCAACAGCGCGACGTTATCTCTCAAGCACACGTCCCCGAGGTTCCCACCATCCCCTTGTCTACTCCCTTCAGGTGTCCCTTGTGCACCGTCGGCTTACGTGAGGCCAGACACATCCACAGACGCGGCATTCATGTTGAGGCTGTAATCCACTTACAGGTCGGTCAAGCCTTCACCTCCACCCTATGACCTATATAACCCCGTCAGGGGCGATAACAACTGCACTGTAAACCAAAACCGTTTCATTTCTACACAATTTTTTGTCCCCGAAATGGGACGCCAAGAAAAGGTGGAGTCACTGCTCATCACCCATCAAATGTCTGAATAATGGTAATAACGGAAAACGTTAGTTAAACGAAGGCTGAGTATTCCTGGCTTAGGGTGGGAGTTATGGGCCTTGTCGTGAACATAAATATTGTAAAATGTTATAAGCATACAGTTTAAAAAAAAAATACCAGCTATGTTGCAAATTGAAGAATATACTTGGTTCGGGTCTTGTTCGGTGTCAGAGCTGGTTACGGAGATGACACTTATCAAGGATGTGTGTGTTCTGGCATCTGACGATAACAATGATCAACTTTATTTGTCCCAGTGGGCAATTTGAACATGGGAAGGTGCTCTAGTTACAAAGTAAAAGTTAGAAATAAAAGTAAGAATAACGTTCGTTGCAAGGTTCAGAGTTAGAAGGTATCAACCTTTAAAAAAAACCAACAAACAAACAAAAAAACAAAACAAAACAAAACCCTGACATGCCCACCCAGAAAACTACTGAAATTACTCAGTTTATGACAGCATTAACTTGAGTCATGAAACAAAGAAGAAAAAAGAACATAATTATTGTAATGGTCTTAAGGTTACACGTGCTCACACACACACTGAAGAAATGCATCATGAGTTTATCTAAAAGAATATTGCACTTTTTTCGTATGTTGTTAACTCTCCGATATTTTGAACTAATGAAAATCCAATAGTAGCGCAAAACTTTATGTTTCTTGGGGGATCTGCTCCATTATTTTTCACAGATGCTGTTATAGCACTGTCTACCATCAGTCTGGTATAAAAATGGACAAGCCAATAGCTCTTTAACAGCAATTAAAAATATACACGGCGTTCGTGAATAGGGTTATAAATCACCTCCCCCTGCCCTCCTTCCATTCTTAGTCTTCCTCGAGAGGTCTCATAAATGCACCACCCTATAGCGTTGATTTGATGTATTTAGACTTGTCCTCTTTCGTCCATCAGTGATGGGAAGAGAATAAACACAATAAAGACACGCTTGCAATAACTTTCTTGTCTGAACATGAATCGTTGTGTGACACCCTTACAAGGGCCCAAAGTGTAGCACTATACATCACATCCTAACGCCTGCTCCGAATGTTTCCAACTTACCTCTGTCTGTGTGTACATGAACTGTGTCGCACAGTATGTGCACCTTATTATATTATATGATTCATATATATATATACGTATGCATAGCTTTCTCAGAATTCCACCAGACCCCCAAAATATGCTCACTGTGCAAATGTGATGATGATATATTTATTTCTCTATCATAATATTTTTTCACATATTCGTACACATTTAAACTTACTTGTCATTAGGATAGTTAAGTATCTTATCTAGTTTCAGCCATCACCATCATCATTACATCATAAGCAGCAGCAGCCTGTATACAAAACCATCTAGACAAGCTATATTGTCATCATTCTTGCCTCTCACGTGAAAGTTCCAGACACAGTCCAGTCACGAAGAGCTGCAGGACAGAATAAACACATCACACATCTCTATCGGACAGAAATATATAATACACATTGTCATGTTTCATTCTTATTTCATTTCTGTTCTCGCAAAGAATCATCAGCATACCTCGGCAAAACTTGCACAATATTCTGAAGTGCTGTAGACGGCAATTGCTTACTCGGACTCTTGAAGCTAAGAACATATACCACATATACAGTGTTTACCCATCACTGATGTACATCAGTTTCGCCATAAATCTGCATTGAAGCAGGCCAAGTGGCTTAGTTTGAAAGGCTTAGAGCGAAAATAAAAACAAGGAACATACTTCTTTACACGTCGTTTATTATCGCTGTCTGTTATTGGGGATTTGACCCCAAAGCCAACAACTTAAGGCTGTCTGGTAAGTGCAAGATGTCTTACATTGAAATATTTATGTCTTATATTGAAATATTTGTGTCTTATATTGAAATATTTTCGCAGAGAGAGAGAGAGAAAGAGAGACATCGGATTATGTAGCTCACACAGTCGTGTTAAACTGCACGTAAGTCAACAAAAAATGTATATGACTGTGTACCTCTGTCGTGAATTTACTTTAAATCGAGGACAAGGAAATGTATAGAGCTAGGGACGGTATAGATGTACATCTGAACACTCCTTTCAAAGATGACAGAACATTAATGGATGCGCGTTAACGAGGCAAAATAACTTGAAATCTCACAAGAAAATCAAACAAGCTACAGAAAACAATGATAATGGTTATCACACCTTTGCTTAACCGAAACACAAAACACTAAAATTCCACTTGGTTAGTGGAACATCGGGAACAGAAAGATATCAGAGACGGGAGACATACGCCAGGACAGTGCAGGAGAGTATTTACCTAGTCAATGCCTCGGCCAAGGTACCCCACTAGTCTCTTAAACTTTTGAATTTATATGTCGTTGATATAAAGTATGTTTTTTCCAAAGCCTTTACATTTCATGCTTGTGCCATCATGCACAGCTGTAAAACGAATGAATTGATAGTTGAAGAAATGCCTCTTTCCTTATCTTTAGAATGTGTTTAAAATCTTGGGATTTATTGAAAATTACTGTAAAACTGAATCCTTCGCTGGAGCCTATTGCTTCATTCCCACTAACTTAGCCACGAGGTCTCCCCTCACTGCTTTATTAGCCCGGTCAAATCAAGGGTTTTCTCGTTTTTCACAGTAATAAAAGAACCATAAACAGACCATTTCAAACCTATAAATGAACGAAGAGCTCCATCGGTGCCGAAAACTACCCGAAAATAACTCACACCAAATGGGAGAGGGGACGCCAGCAACAATAGGGTGTCATTTAAGGCCATGGTGATCGTCAGCTTGATTCTAACTTTAGCCACTTTGTAGTTTTACCTGCCATTAATTGCTGTTTCTTACCGAGAACATACGTCAGCACTGCGGCGAGGGCAGTCATAAACTCCTCTTCTTGCCCATTGCAGTGAAGACATTTTACAGCCGGAATCTTCTCGTTGAACTCGAGCACGAGCGGACAATGACATTCATTTATAAAAAGTTGTATCAGAGAAAAGGTATATTTTGCAGCCCACCACTTTCACTTACTGATCCATTTTTATCTTTGTAGTATAGATGTCAGAATGTGACTGCTGCAGTAGGATACATACAGTCATGCACCGGATAGAAAACTGGTCAGAAAAGGTATGTACCAATGCACTCAGCTCTTGCAATGAACCAGTTTTGTAAGACTGGAGTTCTAGATGTCAGCATTTTCTTTTGGTATAAAGTGCATTTACTTGCTACGTTAACACAAACTTCATTTGTAATTCGAGTCCCTCTTCTGGAGGACAAAGTATTGTCTTTAGTCTCGCCACAACCCTTTTTCATTCACCACTCCAACACTTTTTATCATACATTTTTCGAGCAACACCCTCCTCCTTTCATGCACCACCCACAAAGATCACAACAAATGAAAAATAACCAACTGCTTTTTTCTTAATAAGAGCAGTTTAATTTCTGCTCCTTATCAACTCATTTTTATGACAATGCAATCCAACCAGTCCATTCAGGCAGCTCTAAAAATGCTGCTTGCTCTTTATATTTGTATCCTGGGCAGGATATATGAGGGTGATAACATGGTGAGAATGATAATGGCAGAGTTCACATGATGGCTGATGGTAAAGGCAGTGTATAATGAAGTCTCTTGAACAAAACAATGATTTTTTTTTTAGAATGCAAATGAGAAAACGATCAGAGACAAAAAAAGACACAACATGAGGTTGAAGGATGCTGGGGGTTAGAGGAAAATGTGAGAAAGGGTTGAAGACAATACAGATCAAATATCTTAGGGACACTTTCTTTCCACACAGCCCTTTCCACCTTCTTCATATTCCTGCTTGGAAACCCACATTTGCTGGAAGGAGCCCTGAACAGGAAAAAAAGTCATGCAAGACTACAGCGTTGTGCAGTGCTGGAGACATGTTAAAAATAATCACCTATGCCAAAAAGTCATAAATCAAAAACTCAATTTTTGACAATATAGCAATAAAAATACAATTAAATTTGTAAATGATAGCTAACCCAAGTCATCAAAACATATTTTATTAAAATGCAGTTTAATGCAGAAATAACCTCTGTTTTATATGTAAACTTATAAAGCTAAAGACAATACACAAAAAAAACCATATAAACAAAAATGAATGAAGTGATCAGAATCTTTACTGCATTTTTTTCTTTTCTTCCATATTTAATAAAAACGGCAATAAGAAAAGAAGAAAATTCTGTGGCATGCCACATCTTTCAACTTACCAGTGAGGCCAGAATAGAACCTCCAATCCAGCTACTAAACCGTCTTTCTGCTGAGCTCGCAGCAGCAATAATTTTCAAGCGCATGCTCTGCAAAATAAGTGTTCCATTTAATAAAATCACACCAACTCACAAACCAGAAAGATGTACCACTGCTTGATAGCAAATATTTGTCCATTCACATATAATGAAAGAAATGTTTTTTGTCTCTTGATCTTGTAACATACTTATTACAAATCCCTGTCAAAATTAATTGTGTATGACCTACTGTTCATAGTGACCTACAGGGTTGAAATAGTGAGAGTAGTTTTGAAGCCAGCAAGTTGTTATAGGATTGGATATAGCTAGACTGTAGAAGTGCTTTCTACTAGCTCACAATGTTTTATTCAAGCCTCAATAATTTTACAATTATGAAATGATATGTTTAATACCAGACTCCAATAGGAAAAAGGAGACCCAAACTGTTGTTTATATAAGCTACAAAGAAAGCAGAAGCTAATGTTAAGAAGGACAATTTTCAATGGCTAGTTAATGTTTTTTACTTTCATAATAGGGTCAACAGCCAACCAGATATATGTGGCGACTTCTTGGAGGTACTTACAGGAGGGGTCTTGTTGCTCAAATCTCTATTCAGGCGATCAGTAAAACCTTGAATGAGAGAGTTACCACCCACCACTATCACTCCACCATAGAGACTCTGGAAAAAAAAGGCAGACAGAGAAAAGACTAATCTAGTATAAAAACATATACTTGCTTTCTGTGCCCAAACTTCCAACCTGTAAACTACAAATAAATTAAAATTATTGAATTTATAATTTTTCATTTAACCTCTTACTGCAGTTAAATGTGTATCAATATATTAACATATTAATGATAAATCCAAGTGCAGCGTATATGTTTCGCAAATGACTGGGCTTAAATCACCACTAAAATACTATTATTTTAAGAGTTGAACAATTACTTTCTGTCTTTGCGAGATATAAGCCTTCAAGCACTAACATTCTTGGTCAATGCATTGAGTGGGATGGAGATTATGGTGGCGCATATATATATATAAAAAGAATGTTACCAAGGGCAAAGCCATGTCATAGAATAATATTTGACCACTCTCTATGCACAGATGAGAATGTGGAGGGCTATGTTTTACAAAAGTCATAGAACAGCTTACTCATGTTCAGGGAACATCTGACAATGAACTAAATACATTGTGTACAAATAAAAGTTTAACAGCTGGTTTGATCCCATGCTTGAGTTAGTTTTTAACACATCACTACTCACTGGTCTGATGTCAATGTCACACATGCCAACACTTGTGGTGACTACATGCCCAACACCAAGCATAGAATTGCCTTGCGCTTCCTGTTAGAATTTAAAATAAAAAAAACTCTTTACTATTTAAAAGCATAATACTTAAGGTCTTTAAATAAGCATAAATTCTGCAAAGAGACTTAACTCTTGAACTTTCCACAAAAAGACCATATAATCAAGGAGCATAATTTTCATGTCTTTTATATATATCTGACAACCAGAAACAAAAATGTAATACACTATTATCCAACTACAAAGATGTCTAAACAGTTAAATTGACAGTGATTTGTTTGGCTCTGTGACTACAAAGTCTAGGAAGTGCAATCTAGAGGAAAAATAGCACTGAAAAAATAACACGCTGCAACTCTTAGATACTTTCCAAAGAAATAGGGTTCAGAGTACAACACTATAAAATGTAATGTTTGTGAATCCTTTGGTTTCAAGTATTATTCAAAACTTATCTGCAAATATGAAACACCTAGGCACCTTAATGACTGATGGGTCAAAGAGTCCTTCGCAGACCTTGAATCTTTCATAGCCAAAATCCTGGTTGTAGCCATTAGGATACTCATAATGTACACATGGCATAGAGTCCACAGAACTGTGAGAAAAATAAAAGGAGAGTTGAAAAACTAATTTAAAAGAAAAGGGATATTGTGCTAGATAAAACATTTTTAAATTTACATGTATATTTGTATCAAGTATTTGTATTTGATTCTTAAATATTTCCCCTGAAATGCATGAAGTTTCTATGAAACACTGCTATACCACACTATTAGGTAACATGCGCTCTCCCTCTAGTCATATGTATGCTAATGTATCATGAGGATTATAAAACATCTTGAAACAAAAACATGTGGGTAGTTACTGGTGTTTATTTCTAGTCAGCAAACTAAGTGCATATTACATTGGGCTAACCAACCAAGCAAAAAGAAAGCAGAGAAAAGAAGAGAGAAATGACAAAATATATCACATAAGTAGGAAGATCTTCTTTAGTTAACAAACACTGAGCAACATCGTAGAAGCTGATAGGGAATCAATGCTACTCTACTTTCCCAGCAAACTCACTTCTGATCATATGGTGTATCAGAGACTTGCAGAACTGAAGCAGCAAAATCTTGCAAAACATCCTGTAATGCACAACACTTGTAATTACGTCATCATAAATTCTTTCCCATGAATTAAAACACCTTTAGATCACTTTCATAAGTGATAACAATGTTAAACATTTTCAAGAAATTAGGCAAACCAGAAAAATAACTTGCCCCTCTCCCCAATAAGAGCTTGAGAGGTTTTAAATCTTACCTTTACCATGCAGTTATGGAAAGACTTTGTCACATCAAAAATTTCCTTCTTCTTCCATTTTGGGGGCTGTTTGTCTCCCACTGCCTCCTGCGTGACAGAAAATGGCAGGGCATAATGAGAAGGAAAGATGAAAAACATGCTGGAGAACAGCAAGTCAAAACAATCAACTTTCTATTGGGCATCAGTGATACTGATTATTTTTCTCCTCCTGTACTCCTCAAGTTTAAACTCAACACTTAATCATTTTAATTTTATACATTTGCCACAGTCAAAAAGGCAATAAAATTTAACTTTTTTCAAGTTACCTTGCTTTGAATGAGATAAGGGGGCACAACTTCAACACCAAGCTCATCCATTAGCTTTCGACATTCGATTGTCATGAAATCACCAGCGAGTGGAGACTTGACGATGCCTGAAAAATTAGAAATCTGAATTTTAAACATAGAGGAAATAAAAATATAAATGTGCCAGCAACAGATACAAAAGTTGAAAGTTTGACAAGCTTAAAAAACAATTAAATCAGGAAGAAAGGTAAAGGTCTTATGGCTTAGTGGTTGCAGAGGCCATAAACTGTAAGTGGTTCACTGTGACAAGGGTACAAACTGTGGAAGGTGAAGCCCTAAACTCTCACTCCACTGCCTTTAAGTTTAACTTACATTAAAAAGCAGGTACCCATTCACTGATAGAAGGACAGAGTCTTTTGGATACTTTTAATCTACAACCTGCTCAGAAGATGACCACACTAACCACAAGACCACTGACCTTCCCAAGTTTAGTTTATTTCTTGTTACTCCTCAAGAAGCATAGGGCCACAAGTTGTTGTACTGTTGTGGTTTCTGTAACGGCTTTTTTTTTTTAAACATGAGTGGGTTGTTAGCCCAAAGCATAAACCCCAACCTGGAGGGCCAGGGTGCAACATTTTAGTCTGGCCTCTCCCCTGACAGACCTGTTCGGCTTGATTAGACTTGCCAGAAGCACAAGCCTCCTGCCAACATAGCTGTGTGGATCGACAAGGCGCACAAGCCACCACACCACTAAAAGGTAAGTTGCACCAACTGGTGGTGGGACCTTCCCAAAATCTTCCTTGATACTGCACAATCCCTTTCTAAAGACTGATTTATTCTGAATTTCTCCTAACAGCAAGAAAATGAACAAGTGCACTTACAAGAATTTTCTGGGTGTAAGGAAAAAGCAATGTAAAATCTGTTCATTTGAGTGATGGAATGAAGGGTAGGGTGCAGGGAAGGAAAAAGATCGGAAAGAGAATATGACGTTTACTGTCAGTGGTGCAAAAACCAACCAAAAAAAAAAAAAAGGCATAGTTTACTCCCAAGCTGGTAAACTAAAATACAATAAGAAAAACAAATGTATAGACTGAGCTGGATTAAACGTACCATGTGTAAGAACATAACCATCATATACTGGTACTGCTGAAGTGTGTGTCGCTCCACTGTCTAGAATAAGAGCTGTTGACCTCCCATTAGCAAATCTGTACTTTGTTATGGAGTTTTCAATACTGCTTCACCAAAATTAATAAATGAAATTCTCTTTTCTTCAATCAAACCATATTCTTAACTTAAAGTTCATTCATACCCTTTGTACAAGAATCTCTACTGATGAGACTAAACAAGAACAATCTTTATACATGCAGATTTTGAAACATTTATCATGTGTGCATTTCTTGCCTTTCTTGAAACCTTTGTGCTGAAACTTCTGCACACTGGTGTTAGTCTGGAAAGTTCTTTTTATGTCTAATGTTGCACATTGTTTTGCTCATAGAACATTGAAATAATGAAAAAAAGTTCTTTAAATAAATGAAAGCAGTAAACAAAATTTAAAGGCCAGAAAAGATATTGGCCCTCAAGAAGATCTATGAGTGAAACACAAAGCAGAAAATGAGTAGCTATTTTTAATCCTCTAATTATATGCAGTGGGCATTCCCCAAATGTAAAAGTTTGAGAAATTTTTAAGTAACTCGATCAATCAGAATGTTTAATAATAATAATGATAAGGTTCACTTGTCTGGCACCTTATCCCTGCCTTATGGACAAGCTCAAGGTCCCTCACAAAAAAAATAACTTTTTACAGCAGAGTCTAGTTCACATATTTCTTCAGAAGCATAGTACTGACTGATCTTAACTGAATACAATGTTGCAAGAGCTAAAGTTCCAAAAACACAAATATAATACATGCACAATGACAGTCCATGTTTCAAGAAGGAACTCTGCAGATACTAGAGCCTGAGGGAGGGTCTGTATTAGATGCTTTCTGCAACGACGATGAGAAGTCATTAGCTTTAGCTCATTTACAGGGTGCTTGGCACTGTTGATATCTCATGAATAAAATGCCAAGGAAAAAAAATAGCCAGCAACACAGCAACCAATAATGCTGACAATCACTCCAGCAATGGGACCCACACTCCTTGAATCTCTCCCACTGTTGTCAGATGTGCAGCCCTGTGGGCAGCTTCCTGATACCACATTGCAGATTGTTCCCTCAGAGCTAGGACCATATGAAAAATTGCAGCAATTTTCTTTACACGAGGGTAGTTTTTGTCCTGCAGCACATCCTGTACTGTCAGCAAGAAGATTGAATATTTTTGAGACATTGGAAGAAATGTGTGTTCGAACTGTGGGGTTGGGGAATTTGGACTTGTTTTGAGTTTCTTTTTGGTTTTCAAATTATATTATTTTTAAAATTTTAATTGTTGTCTGTGTTTTGATTGATTTATTTTCCTTGTCTGAAAGGCACTGTAGAGTGCAGGTGACATGGAGAAGACATAGAAACCAATCCAGAAACATAGGTAATGATGTCACAGATTCCTGGATCATTAATAGACACAAAACCTGATACAGATAAATGGGGAAAGCCAAAATACAATGAAGAGCTAACACCCACTAGCCAGTCAGCTAAAGGGACCTCACTCTATTCTATTTGCTCTTTTGTTGAGTATGACAATGTAATTTACAGTCTAAAAATGAAAAACACTGAAAGAACACAATTATAAGTTAAAGCATGACTGGTTTATATAATTAGCAACAGATATTCATCTGCTCAAAGGATACGCTGATAAGACTGAATTCTTGCAGAGAAAAAAAGCTGGAATGTTGTATTTCTCAAACATGATTTCTGTCAACTTTTCTCGTTTTGACTTTGTATTCCACTGTTTAAAAACAAACCACATTATAATATTACAAACATACAAGTAACAATTTTACACATTACAAAAACAAGAAAAATCTGTTTTGGCATAAATTATAACTATTTTGGTGGGAGAACCTTTGATGTTAAAAACATTTCACAAAATTTTAACCAAATTTTAGTGTTACTACATTCATTTAAAACCTCAAACACTCAGTCACTACACCCAGTTACTTCACAGAAGCATACAAACAGAATGTGCAGTGAATACAACTTACTGCTGGCTCTGACATAAGAAGTGGGTGAAGGGAAGCCTCAGACTTGATACTTTTTCCATATGCGTAGTCCATCACCTTCTCAAACATATCCCAGTTTTCAACTTAAAAATAGCAAAAAATAAAACAGCATGATCAATAATTAGTAAAGCTGTTATAAATCATAACACACAAATTATTTTCACAGACAACATACAGTTGTTAAGACAAGCAAATAGCATAAACTCTGCCAAATGGTGTGAAAAAATGTACATGTAATACAGTTACTGGTTTTGTTGTACTGTCAAACACCATAATAATAGTTTACTGGTAACATTATATCTCATTGTTTGAAAATGATTCAGCACCTATAGCCATGAACACACAATTGAGCAGATTTTTTCTTTGTTGCTCATTTCTATATTAGTTAAGAGAAATGAGGAATCAAAAAGCAAAAGCAAACAGAAAGAAATTTTATATATTATTAGATATTTAAAAATCATGATGATTCTAATAAGAAACTAATAATTTTAAAGAAAAAAACAAAATTATGCATTAACAATTCACTAAAACTATAAATAAATTTTTTGGAATGTCTAAAACACCATTAACCAATATTTCTGGATGATTGTTGGCAAAGTCATATCAGAACATAGGTGACAAAATCTAAAACTAACTGACAACTGATGTTGCACTTACTCATGCCATCTTTCAAAAAGCTGCAGAGTTCCATGCCTTTGCGGGGATGCTTCATGTAGACAGTGTCAATATAGTACTTCTTATCTGGCTGCAATGGTTGATCTCCCCCATCTGTCTCCATAGCGGCCTCGACTTCTTCCACTACTCCAACATTTGTAGGGATCTCAGCCTAAAACAAAATTATACCTTAAACAAATATAGTTACAACACATTTTCTAATACTGCAAAATTTTTATACTAGAACAAAGGTTTACTTCCTGCTTAGTCAACCACTGTTTTAGTTTAAATCACCTTTGGTGTGTCCTCGCCTGCATAGCCTGCTCGAAAAGAGTATGATCCAATATCAAACACCAAGGCTCCAACTTCATCTGCAGACAATGAAGAAAATGAACAAAAAAACGTAAATATTTAAAAATTGCAACCAATGTTTTGTTGAACATATTAAAGTAAATATACAACTTTTGAATTATGTTGAGACATAAACAAAGTTAAATAATTTTCTTTCTTATAGACCAATGCACAATGCTCTGACTGATGCCATTAATGTATTGACATCCAGTCAGTTCAGTAAGCTGCTTTGGTAAACTAATATTATCCTAATCATACTTTACAGCTTCCCGGAAGAGATGGTGCTGATGATAATGCAGTGCATTTATACAGCACCTTTTTCCAGCAAACTGGCTCAAGGAACTTTGCATGTACATAAATGTACATACAGGCACGTGAACACACATCTTTAGGGTAGGCATCAAATGCACTTCATGAACCTGCATGCACACACCACACACATACACACACCACAAGACAATACAGTGAAACCTCAATTATCCAGTCTTCAATTAACCATGCATTCAGTTATTCGGGATTGCCTAAAATCCAACCCACTAAAAAAAACTGCTAGACATCACAAGACCCCCAAAGTCAAGTGTCAGATTTCCAGAAGAAAGTGATGTGGTTAAAGATGAACCTTCGGAAAAGAAAGTTTCACTTGCAAAAGCCCTAAATTTTTCTGAAACTTTGCCAGACTTTCTTCAGCAGCAAGCAGATTTAAATTTTAGTGACATCCTATTTTAGTTTATTCCTTGTTACTTCTCGAGGAGCACAATGCCACAACAACACCTCGCTAGCGGACCCGGTTTTCGACAGCCCCCATTCAGTTGCGCTCACGTGGTTCCGACATCATATGCCTTGCTCTTTACTGTTCTTTTCCAAAGAGACATCCTAACACTTCACAAATACCACACGTCAATAAAATTGAAACACTGCAAGAAAAAAGTAGTGTATCATGTCTGATTGTATCCTAGAAATCTTTATAAACAACACAAGAAAGGTAAGAATTTCACTGTCAGCACCTATTCTAGCATTTGCAAATTTTTAGAAATATTTTCGATTATCCGTGATTTTTTAATATCCGGATGACGGGCGCCGATCATTAAACTGGATAAATGAGGTCCCACTGTAAATATTTATTTAGTAAGCACACAACTCCTCCAAATGGAGCTCATGGCATTTACAAAATGTCTACACACATACCACGTACACAAGCATGCATGCACATGCACAAATACATGGTACATCCAAATGCCACACACCTCTGTCCAAATGATTAATCACCCAAAAAAACAAGATAAGGAATGACAGGTATCCTTAAGGTTTCCTTCTGAAAAGAGGATAATCCAAACAGAAGCTCAGCAATGTTTATGTTTAATGCCGTGCCAGCAACTAGGGCTATATCACGTCAAGAGATGAGCATAGATCAATTATAAGGAATGCGAATAAAAAAGCGCTCCATGACTGCTATATTGAAAGAGTGTGATAGTGAAATCAACATTGTGATTGTTCAACAATGATCGTTCGGGTGAGTTATCAGTCACATCTACTTGGAGCTACTGTCGGTACCACCACTGTCTGCTGGAGCTGGGTTGGACCTCCTAAAATTGCCTTTAAAAAAGTAAAATAAATTAATTCAGATAATTTCAGATGTACATAAAATTACTTACCCCCACCGTAGACTCCACCACTCATTGTGTAGATTTTGCGATTTTACTTTAAACACAGACAAAAGGGATCGCGGCAACAAAACCGGAAGTACTTTGAGTTACTCCACCATTGCAATAAATCAAGTATTTGCAGCGTAAATATTACAAAATATTAAATATACAGCAGAAAGAATATTAAATCTCAATATTCTATTAAAATTCAGTTGTTCTAAAATAATACAGATGTAAAATGCTTAATATCTGACAAAAATCTTTTCTTTGTACAACATTAATAGCTTCTCCCTGCAGCCTGCATTACTTCCCTTAGTGGACAGCCGTGCATTTTTGGTACCGAGGCGCAAATTTTCATGTTAGTATATATATATCGTTGTCAGTGATTGCTGGACAAAATTGTATTCATATATTCCTCTTAATCTAACGTATATATAACCCCCTAATTGTTATTAGTTTTATGGGACAAAATAGCCCGAGAGTGTGTAGGCGACCGAAGGTTAAATTAGCTGCATTACGATTACGGAATGATGATGATGTCTATTTGTAATGCGCAGGTATCCATTCAGAAGAATGCTCATTGCGCAGCAAAAACACACACACACACAAAATAAATAAAATAAAAAAAGAAGAAAGAGATAAAGTGAACAAATATATAAAACACCAGAAAAGTAAAAATTAAGACAGAAGTGTTGCTTGGTTGTTTAAGTCTGTCTTAAATAAACAGATGGGTCTTCAGATATGGGTATGCTACAGATGCATACACATACTGCTAAACATATTCGTCTATCCTGCGCATGCGGTAAATTTTATCTGCTCGTCTTCGCTTAGACTTTTTTCTAATCTGAGTGTGGGTATGTGTGCGCACGATCTCTGAACCCTGGAACAAAACAAATAACTCTTATCACCCTTATCATGAATGCCACACAACTCCACGTTCCATTCCTCTCGGTGTAGTCTGCTAAGCTCAACTCCCTTCTGTTTAGTGGTATCGTAGTTGATACTTCTGTTCAAGCACCAAATTTCCTAGTGGCGCGTTTGCCTAATAAGTTACACATATTGGAGAGGGGGGGGGGCATCCTTTAACGAATATTAACCTTATCTTCGCTTTTAGCCAAGGCACTAATGTGGAATCGGCACCCCTCGGTGCATTAAAAATTGTTTAAGAAACCAAAAGAAAGTTAAGCGTATTCGCAAGACAGACTTGCTATGTGTAGCTGCATATTGAATATACATGACAAAGATGATATCTTTATGTAAATCCACCATGTACAAAATCAGTTTCAAGTGTGGCATTTGGATAATAACTTTTTTGGGGATTGTTTCATAAAAGAGGAAAGTAGACAGGTTGATAGACTGGAGACAATTCAGGATTATGATATAGTATGACTGTAAAGCGCCTACAGTGACTTTAAATTAGAGTAATAAAACTTTTAATTAATGAATACAGAAATAGCAGAAAAAACATACACAGAATGGCTTGTCAGATCCATTGTAGAGTGTGGGGATCTCCTTCCTTTCTCTTGGGTATGATGATGTTTCAATTTTAGAATTTATTTTGGTATAAAACTTAGTGCCGAGATGATAAATTATGGATATGCAATTTAGTAGGAAATTGGAGACATTTGGGCAGTAGTGTTGAAGATTTAATATATCTCATGAGATGCTTTTAGCCAAATTACAGGTGAATTCTTGGCTATATGCAGGTTAGTTGTAGACATTCTCAAGACAATCAGCCAAATCCCAAAAATGTGGCCAGAGGAAGTACAGAATGCCACTGAATTTTCCAAGTTTAAGGTCTTCAGTGAGGCTAACTATCAAACGTTTAAAGGTTCTTTATGTGGTTTTACATAAGAGGGGTAAAGATTTTTTACCTTGTACACATGACATTCAGTGAAGATATGTCATGTACACATGTGATTGTGCTGGTAGCCAAATAATTGATTTAAAAACCATTTTTTCATCATTGTTTTTGTGCTGGTGAATCACTTCCTGGTCTTATTTTAAAAACTTTAAACTGGTATAATATGACTGTAAGTGAATTTTGCCCAAAGGATGGTGACTAGAATTGTTAAACTAAGTAAACAACTAAAACTTATAGCAATGGTTAATAATGCATTTGTTATACAGGATCATGTTTATGTGCAGATCTGAGAATCATGACAACATCAGAAGAGAAAGAAGATGAATATTCTGCATCATTTTCTCTGCAGAACACCAGTCAAACATTTCTTGGTAGAAGTAATGACATTTTTGCTAGCCTTGATGCTTTGGAGCAAAAACATGAGGCATATGAAAAGAATAGGAAAGAATCTGGGCAGTTAGAAAGTGATGAGCATTCGTTATTAAAACTTGACCCAGATGAGGAAGTGAAAACAGCTAGGGAGGAGCCCAGGAGAGGAAGAAGAGAAAAAGAGTGGAAGAACAAAGATCTTCCAACAAGAGACAGAAGTAGGATAGGTGCTGACAGAAGTGGAGAGCATAAATCAAGTGACCAAGAAGGACCAAGATCTTTCCCTGGTTCATTTCAGTTTCAGGCACCCCGTGGAAGAGCCCCAAGAAGTGACAAGACACCTGACTTTCGAAAACACCCAGACAAATGGACACATTATTCCTTAAAAGATGTTGAAGCCAAAGATATGTCAGAGTCTTCTAATACGAAGGCAGCATTTGCCTTTTTGGAAGAGAGGCGTAAACAACGAGAAAAGGAGATGCAAGAGATGGGCACAGAAGCAGAAGAAATTTTTAACACAAATGTTGCTGCTTGTTCAAAAGGTATCATTTCATTTTCGAGGCCAGGCAAACAGCCGATGGAAACAGATTCCAAACCCATAAAAGAGAACCTTGATGACACAGATGTGCTGTCAGGAACTGGAAGTGGAAAGTTTATTAATGAGTTTAATGATGAATTAGGGATCGAAAAAGTAGAGAATGCAGAATCCTTTGAATGTGGACCCCAGCCATCAACATCATTCAAGAATCGCAAAGGCATTAAAAGGAATATTCGAAGTCGTGAAAATGACAACTGACTTGAACTATGCAGTGCAAAGTAGAGCTGTAAATCAGTTTATAGTGAAAGGTTTCTGAGGGAAGGGAGCTGTTAATATGTTACTTTCTATTATTCACTTAGCATCTTTTGCATGGGCACATATATTAAATATATTGTTTAAGATTTAGAAGGAATTGCTATTTTTTTATGTCTGATGGAAGAGGTGTGCTCTTGAAACTGGAGCTTTTCACAAATAATAATAATGAGGATTTATATAGCACCTTTCCAAAGATTTGCTTACAGTGCTTTACATAAATCATAGACAAAATCATCAACAACCATGCATCCACAATGCATGTAACACACTTCTACAACTTTAGTTAGTTTATTCCTTGTTGCTCCCATAGTGATCTTCAGATCTCTTCTAGGTGTGCGGTCAAGCAAAGACTGCAGGGAACTATAGAAGTCTTCTTTTTCCTCTTCCTCTGCTGCATTTGTTAGTGCATAGCATTGATGGTGATCTTGCTTCCTTTGGCGTTGAATCTTGCTGACAGGAGCCGTGGTGAGACTAGTTCCCAGGCCATCAGCGCCTTTGTTGCCTGTGTTGACATCAGCAGTGCTACTCCCTGGGTATGATCGTGGTCCAGGTCTTTGTGGCCAGAGTAAATAATGGTTTCTCCTGATATTAGACTGATCTGGCCATTTCCATTCAATCATGAGTGGGTTGTTAGCGCAAAGCAAAACCCCCAACCTGGAGGGCCAGGGTGCAACATTTTAGTCTGGCCTCTCCCCTGACAGACCTGTTCAGCTTGGTTAGACCTGCCAAGAGCACAAGGCTCCCGCCGACATAGCTCTGTGGATTGACATTATTAAAAGGAGTTTGGCAATATCTGATTAATCACATCTTGATAGAGTACATGCTGTCCCAACAATACACTTTGTAGGTTTCTATTTTATGTCTTTACATCAAGTTTGCTCCTTCTTGCCAACGAGCATTAAAGCTGCAAATGTTGCTGAAATCTTTATTAAAATATAAACTGGCTGTCATCTTTCACAGACAACATCAATCTCACTTATTATTAGATCTATTTCTTAATCAACTTTTAAGATGCAGTCATACTTGCAGACGAAAATATTTCTCCCTCAACAAGAATAAAACAACAACCAAAAAAACCCTCTAACAAAATAAAAATCCTGACAGAACATGCATATTCAGATGATGGTTTTATTCTGATGATTCTTTCATATTCAACACTTAACATAATTGATTTTAACAACTCAAATGAAATCTTAGACTTCATGCTTTTACTCCAGCCCAGTTGTTTTACGCTGTACCAGCAACTAAGACTATATCATGACAAGGCAGCCAGCTGTGTAAACAGAAGCAGAGAAAGAACACCATGCCTGAGACGAGAGCTGAACCAAGAACAGCCAAGCTTCACTGCATTCACGGATGCTAACCATTGCACCACCTGGCCGCCCACCAATACAGTGAGGATTGGCTTCCATGGATTCAGATCTCATCTTGGGCACGATGTTCTGCCTCTGGATGTGGCATCTGTTTACAGGCTGGCTGCTTTACCGTGACATAGCCTTAGTTGCTGGCTCAGCGCAAAACACCAATTCTCCACCTCCTACCTGACATTGAATCACAATGAAGTAGCTGCAATGGGCAACTGGGTCAGTGATATGCTTTCAAACACAGATTGCTTATATTTTAAGCAGCTGTATATTTCCTGACATTCATTACCAGGTTACTTGTGCACTTCAATTAAAGTATAGAAAAAAGTTTGATAGAAAGTCAATAAATTACAGATCATACAAGAGCATGGTAGATTACTCCGTTAAATAACCGTGTTATAACTATTTAAATAGCAAATTTCCCCACCACTGAAGGTGAGTCAACATGCTTCATGTTAACTGCCAAACATACAGTAACCACGCTATCTTTTTTTTTTAAACACAACCAAACAGACACACATACGCAGAGTACGGAGGAAGTACCCAGAGAAAACCACTGATGGCTACTTGCAAACATCACATCTAAACAGAGCAGTCCGGAAACAGAAATTCAAACCCAAAATACCTGGTTCTGTCACTGCAGCAGGCACTTTAGCCATTGTACCATCAACCTAAGTGAGATCATTCTTAGTAATATATTCCAGGAATCAACTGAATCTGCTACCATTTCATTAACATGAAAAACTCAATGAAAATATGCCCTTAAAACATAATAATTATTGACATTATTTAAAAATTTCTCCTGAGATGCTACAGAGAAAAAAGTTCACTTTATTTATCATATTCTATTTATCATCTTTATAGTATCTCTGTTTTAAAGTCCTGTATTTGCGAAGCATGTAAAGTGATTCCAGTTCTTTTACCACATACTCTCCTCTGGCTAGCAGGATTTCAATCTCTTGGGGATTTTTCACATTTCTGTTTTTCATGAATGCAGCTTTCAACTTGGCACGGAAGTAGTCAAAGCCCTTCGGATAGTCTTTTCCCAGATAAAGAAGCTGTAAAGAAAATCCAAAGTCCACATTTTTTAAGCAATGAAAATATGTCAGAAAAAGCCAACAAATACTTCATCCAAGTTATTAATCTACAAGGGCAGGGCAATCAGTAAAGTTAGTCAATACCCTGACTGTGAGAGCTTGTTATTTACTTTGATTGATGCTGTGTTGTTGTATCTCTGTATATTTGTTGTTCATACTTTTTTCTCTTTGTACACACTATGTTCATTTTAAATCTGTGGTATATTTTTGTATGTTTTGTATTTGTAAGCACACAGTCTGTTTCAAGTGGAGAAATACAAATCTACTTATTATTGATATCTCTTGATATATTTTCAATGAAAATATTTCTCAAAGTAAGGCTAAAATGTAAACAACTGTTCACTGACACCAAACTTAACCCTAGCCATAACCTTACTTGAAAAGAATATCAATAGATAGACCTTGTTACTGAAAACTTACTGTTTTATACAGCGCAATAACTTTAGGACGAAGATTCTGAGACGACATCATAGATTTCAGATGTTGTTTTCAAATATTACTGGACGTTTGTACCTTGTATCTTTCTGCAAAGGCTGCAGAGATAATCAGTTCTGTTAGTTTCATGACTCATACACTTTTTGCTATATATACTATTTATTATATATACAACTTTCAAAGACTATATTTTATTCAAACCAGCAGTCACTAGCCATTTTACCCCACTGCAAGTGTTGAATTGATCCAAAACTCTAAAACCAAATTGACCTGGGTGCCGGTAATTTCGCCCCAAGACCCTATCACCCGACAGCCCGAGTGTAATTGCCCCATTCTATATTGTCTGAAATAAGACTATATCATCCCAACACCGGAAGCTGAACTGGCCCAGGCCCAAAAGACAAAGCTCAGATGCCTGTTTTAAACAGTGCCATTTCTGTTTAAACACTTTTTTTAATGAAAGATTTTGTCATCACTTTATTTTGATTTTTCTATTTTGACCAGGGCTTCTGCTTACACAAAAAATTGCGTACAGTACGCATTAAAAGTTCGGAGGACCCCTTCAATTTTCGTCAATGGGGTCCCCTTCAAATATGGGCAAAGAACAGGGATCCCTTAAAAATCTGAAGGGGTCCATGGGATCCCAAAAAATTTAGCCTTAGCAGAAGCCCTGCTTTTACTTTTGCACATTTTGCAGTTGGGAAATGTGCTGTATAAAGCCACTCTCTTAATAATAATAATAGAGATATGATTAAAAATAGATAGAAAATTGATCTCCATATAGCTCTGTTTGAAATAGACGGCTGTTCGTGTGTTGGTAATATCTGATGTTAATAGCTACTTGTGTCATGGGTGGTCTATTCGTCTTTTGGGACTGAAATGATTTGGCTTTTGGTGTTGGGATGATGTGGTCTTATTTGGGACGATATGGATTTAGCTGGGATGATTTGACTAAGGCTGTGGGACGACTAGAGCGAAACACGGACCTTCATTTACCACGGACCTTTTCACAGTGTGGTGAAATGACTGCATGGTGACCAACAGAGCTATACATTCTTCAAATAAGTTCAGCTTTACTATTTCTGTGCAACAGAGATAGCAATTTCTCTTTGTTGTGAGCTCACATAAGCAACATTGAGGTAAACAACCTCTATATATTGGGGGGAAAAAAATCCTGAATATACTGGTATTACTTTTAGGCATGACTGCAAAAACAATACCAAAGATTAAAGAATTAATGATTAATGAATGACTCGGTCTCTGGAAGGGAACGATGCACAGTTTTATAAGATTCTAAATCCGTAACAATTAAAAACTATTCCCAATTCACAAACACTGAGTAAATACATTTATTTCAAAAGAAACAATCTACAAAAAGTATTATACCGCAATCTTACACTGCAGGGGGTCTTGTTCTCACCTTTTATCAACTCATCACATGATTCGGAACAGGAGGTGTTTGAAGAGTTGTGCTTGGTGCCATCGCGTCCGTGCTGGCATGTTTACCAGACTGTATAAAGATGTTCCGGATTCGTGTTAGGAGATGTGATGATAATGACTTCATAAAGAGTACAAAGTGCAGTAAAATATTATTAAAATATTTTTCCTCCTTACAGACTATCTCTATAAGAATCAGCACATTAGCATGCCTGTCATAACACCAGCGTCCTCAGTGAATGATTAACGCCGCGTTCTGTTACTTTCACTACTGCCGTTTATCCATGAACTTGTATGACACGACCTTGACTCATGAAGGACAGTAGTCGCAAAGATCGTTATACTTAGCTCTTTAGTCTTTAACTCCTTGACGTTTTAAAGAAATATCTCTGTAAATTACTCTGTAAAGTGTAAAATGTAAATTGTTGTAAGTTCTGTTTGAAAATACAAACTTTGCAATATTACAACAATAGAACGCACGGAGGCTGGTTGCTATCCAACAACCACGTTCATGCAACAACGAAAGGGGCAAGAAAAACGGCGAAGCGTTGAACGAGAAAATGGGGGTAAGTCAGTTTCCGAGTCTATCATTCATATAAAGAATCCAAGAATTGTAAAAATTTGGATGATTAAAAAATGAGCATTAAATAATGCATCTTTTTCCTGCAACATAGTAGCTATCAATGCTAAGATGTACATCGCATGCTGACGGAGGACTGCAAATTTAATTCACGACTTCGTCTTCGACCAGTTTGGTCAATGAGCTTATTAGGAACTATTCTTGAAAAAACAGCCAACGGGTCGTCATAAATCTGTAATTAGCTACTCCATCTGAAAAGATTAGCTTTCAGTTTTTTCCTTTAAAAAAAAAACAACTGTAAGTGCTCGATCCATTAAAAGTTTAATTCATAGATTCCAGTTTGAAACGTGTATGTACTGCATCAATATTCAATTGGGATGATGATGTTTTGAAAGAGGATAAAAATAGATGTTTTTCAAACACGTGAGATACATTTTAAAGTATCCTGTTTATAGAATATATATGATCAGCTTTTGTGATAATTGCATGCATGAGTTACTTTCCATTTTCAATATTGTTTTTATTTGATATAATTTAGTATCATTTGGCTGGAATCTGACTTGAATTTCAAAGAGAGGTGAAGTTCTGAATAAGAAACTGGTGGTCATGGCAGAAACGGTGGGTTTTGTGACCTTAATTATGTGTGTGCTTTGTGTTCAAGAATTAAAAAATCAAAGTGCCAGATATCTGCTTCTTATACCCATTGTTATTATGTTTAAAAGTAATAGAAAATGCACATACTTTTCTTACATATGTGCACAAGCATACACACACACACACACACACACACACCAACCAAAATTAACCAACCAACCATATATATATATCTCTTTAATTAAATGATGACATCTATATGCAATCACTAAAGTACTTTTCAAGCTTTCTGTGATCACTATTTTGAAATATTTGTTATATCATAGGCTATATGTGAACTTCTTTCCTAAATAATTGTTTTATATAAATTCTAGCTAAGCTGTTATCAATTTCAATTGGTGGATGAGGATGCCAAGTCTGGTAGCCAATTCTAGTCTTTTAAGCTTTATATATGTTTGAATTTATAACTCCTGGATACATGCTGTAACTTTGTAGCCAGACCCCTTAATCTATCATGCTACATAAACTTAATTTCTTTGATCTATTTGATGTTTTCCTAAGTTGCTTATGAGGCTGTACATAGAGATCTGTTTGAGTTAAAGTATAACAAGAACAAGTTATGATATCATAGTTTTCAGTTTTTACTATACATGGTAATGGGTGAGGTTTTAAAGAACAAACTTCAACCACATGCTATATAGAGATTCTCACCTTTTTAACTATGGGAAACATTTGATCTCTGTCCAAATTCGTGTGAAAATTTTGATGTTAAAAGACTTGGATCTTACAAACAGTAGTGATTATAGTCACTCACATGTTGGGAATTACATGTAGCATATTTGTAACAAACTAAGACTGCACAAGAGTTGCACTCCTGGTAAGTCTTAGAAGATGTCATAGTCTTTGATTGCACAATTGTTGGCCCTACGTTTTATCATTTGAATGTCTGCTGATACAAAACAATTATGTGTTGTTTGGTCTTAACCATTGCATTAATTTCTTTTGATAAGATGTTGTCAAAGATTCAACAGCCATTTAAAGTTGTTAATTGTGTACTATTTTTCAAGTGATTAAAATATAATGGGGTGCATCCAAAATAAAAAGAGTAAAAAAAAAAGGTATTTACAAGTAATTGGGCATTTGTAATGAAGCAGATATCTGACATTTTGTCAGACATTTACAATTGAAAATGTAAGCTGCAACAATGTGGTGTGCATTTTTAATTCACTGACACAATAGTAAAAGGATGTTGCTTCTCTGGACGCTTATGAATTCTTGCTTAAATCTGTGTGACATTAGCAAAGATAGGTCTACACTCATGTACATATGTAGATAAACCATTATTTTGGGCTCTAAGTTTTCGAGCTTAAATGAAACATCTTTTACAAGAAACTTGATCTAAACACTGTCTTCAAGTATTTTTGCTATTGTCCACATTCTAAGAAATGGTTCAAACCTGGACCTTGTAGCAATGCCTTCATGTAGGTTTATCTAACAAATCTTTATCTTGCTCATTTTATGTTTGATGCACAGTGTATATAGCCCATTCAAAGTATTATTGCTTTCTTGTCAAGACTGTGATGGTCTCATCAAGTGATGTAGCCGCTCTTCTGACATGGTCATTTATGGTGACAAGTTTTATATGTCTATGTCTTGATGTAATGACATAGCTGGATATTTTATAGTAAGACATATAGATAATCTTTCACAAAACTGTCACATCAAAATATTTCTTTAGATTTAAAGTCATTTAAGAATGTTTTCTTTTTTATGAAAACCATGGTCATGAGAAATTTTCTTGTGTAAGTAACCTTTAAGATTTTTAGATTGATTTGTGCCTGTTTAAATGCATGTGTTTTCATTTGCTTTCATTGTTTTCATTCCTATCAGCTGTAGGCTTTTGCTGCCTGAATTTCAGTTTAGTATATAGAAGTAGATTTGTGCTAATTGATCAATTAATTAATTTCTAGACTATAATAAGCGTAAAGATAATATAATGATTCCAAGTTTAAAAGGTATTATTACATTTCTGCAGATTTGATGGCAGTTCCTCACTTTCTGTAAATAACTGTAGATTCCTTAAAAAACTGTAAAGATAATGAAAGGATTTCTAGTTTGAAAGATATTTTATTGTTTTTCTGGGGATTTGTTGGTTATTTGATGCAATTGGATTGATGGGATCCCAGACTGTTTTTAGAGATTCAACTGAATGGACTGGAGCTATGGGAATAAATGTATTAGTAAATATTTTGTTTCTGGAGTAGATCGAATTTCTTGCACATTGGAAAACTGCTTTGTGTTTCTGCCAAAATCTGGTAGTCAAGGTTAAACAAAAATTTGTCTATTTTAATATCTGCTTATACTTATCTGCAACATGAAATGTTGTTCATACTGTAATAATGGTATGCATGAATGCACATTTATGCAGTTTAGCTTATCCCTTGTTGCTCCCTTGAGGAGCATTGGTCTGCAATTTACTCGGATTATTTATATATAAATATGTATATAAATTAAATATATACCTGCATACATACATTTACTTACCATCATGCATTGCTTAATGACAGAGATATGGTCTGAGAAACAGATTGTGAGGTTATTTCATTGTTCTACAAACTTCATAGAGTGTACTTACACCAGACTTGTTTATTGTCATTGTATTTTGTAATGTATCGTGTGTGCTAATTGTATTGTATGCTGTATACTGTACTTTGATACAACTGGTAACGGTAGGTTTGTATGTAATGTGCTGGGTTACCATGCTTTGATGGTGCAATGTCAGTAATAATAATAATTGGAACATAATTAACATGCAGCATCACAACCAAGATAGATGCACTCTCTGCATAGACTAATAATGATAAATGAAAGATAACAGCCAGTGGACAGTGAGGTACCTACTGGCACAATGAACTACATAAAGATGAGGTACAAGAGTAGAATGTAAAGCAATGGATGAAGGTGTGAAGGGATTTAGATGCTATAAACAGTGTAAGATGGAGTTGTTACATGATGGTTAACATATCATACAGTATTACAAGGGAGTTAACAAGGGTACTTAGTGAACAAATGTTTTCAGATGACGTTTGATTGGTTTGAATATGTAGCCTTCGAATGTGAGTGGCGAATGTGATGGGGAAGAGAGTTTTACTGCTTAACAGCAGAGGGAGAACATCCATTGTCTGTATGTGACTGTCTTTGTGGGAGGGAGAGATAGAATGCGGGAGTCTAATGAGGAACAAAGATTTTACACATTAGTGTGGATAGACAAGATTTCAGTAAAGTAGTGGGGAGAGTAGCCTTCAAAGAATCCATATCATAGAGATAAGAGCTTGTAGACTATTTTAGCTTTAACTAGAAGCCAATGAAGGGAGTGAAGAAGTGGTGTGACATATTCAGATATACGAGAGCAAATGATGGACGTTTTCTAAATAGACTTGATAAATGACGTAAGGCGACGTAAAAAAATAGTGACGTCAAAATAAGGTGACGTCAAAGGAGAAGACGTTGGCGAGCGTATAGAAGAAGAAGGACGTTAGAGAGCAGATAGAAGTTGGAGAGCGGATAGAAGAAGGACGTTAGAGAGCAGATAGAAGAAGAACGAAGAGTGGAGAGAAGGGAGAAGACGAAGTGAGTAGAGAGCCTTTGCCAAGACAATGTGCCTCGCGAGTGAGTAAACGATTGAGTGTGTTAGTCAAAGGAAAAGCCGTTGTGTTATAGTGACTGTATTTTTTTATAGTTAGGATTTTCTTTTGAGTTTTTGTTTAGTAAACTCGTGCAGGCGAATCATTTTTTTCTGAGAGAAAGAACGCGCAATTGTCCGACCCGCTGGTGTGCTGGAAAGAGTGCAAAACGAAAGGCACTATAGCGGCGTCGTGACACGGAGAGGATGGAGGAGAAGAAGAGCATTTCCTACAGTTTAGAGTCGATGAATGCAGAGCTTTAACATTTAAGGGGTGATCAGTCCTTTATTCTTAAGGGACAACCATCACAAATGCAATGCATTGTTGAAAGCATTATTATGATGCACACGAATGTTTATAGGGATGTTTCAGTAGTTTATTTCTTATTTAAAGTCAGGTAAAGGTGAAGGTCTCACATCTCAGTAACCATCAGGGGAGTGAACTGTGAGCGGTTTACCTTGACTAGGGCAAAGTGTGTGGAAAATGGATTCTATCCTACTACTTCAATCATTTTATTTATTTATTTATGTTGTTTTTTTTGGTGTAGAACTTCTAACCCACCCTGCAATCAAAACTTTTTTGTCTCAATAGCATTTTGAGCGAAAACCATGCAGGCTGATTGAATCATGCATTTATTTCTTGCTTACTCGTGTAAAAGTGTCAAAGAAGATAGATGCATAAAGGTCATAGATACAGATTAGTGTGAAGCTATCAGAGTTTGTTCAGACCTGCTTATTGTTTAGCTTTATGTGTGTGTTAAAGTGCTTCATTTTGTTCTGCCATTATTTTTTTTTTTTCTTTTGAACATTTCAGTAATAAATATGAGTGTAATATATAACCTTGTCATTATTTGACTTACTTTTTAAACTTATATATATTTGAGCTGGGTTAGACATGCTGTCTTTAGGTCTGATATATTGTGGGAGTTTAAAACTAAGGGAGAGAAGATGAACGGGTAGTTTGCAACACATTAAAAGCAAAGGGATGCATAAGCAGGTATTTAAAACCTTTATATAAATTCACAAGCATGCTATAAATAATGTTACTTACAGACATGCACACGTCCATTAAAAAAAGTAGGTAAGCAAGTGTACATGCAGCTGTTTCATATAAGAGGATAAGGAAAGTGGGTTGAACCACTTTCAACGGTGAAGCTAATGTAACATTTTTGTTTATGCAGAAAAAGAAACCATCAAAGACTGACAGAAGTAAGATGAAGAAAGAAGAGGAGGAGAAAACTGTAGAGGATGAAGGTATAAGACTGAGCTTATAATCATAGAATTTTTACATCTTTACATTTTCACTTTTTTTCTTTCTCCCTGCTCACAAGCTAGTTACTTAATTTTATATCTAAATCATGTCTATGTGCACGAGCATGCCGTCTTGACCATCCTTCAACAGTACATGTGTGTGATCATAGAATTAGCATTTTGCACCATGAGTTTTTGAAATTATCATGATTTTTGATGGTCTGCGAAATGGTTATAGTTGTATAAAGATAAGTCATACATTACTCTTGGATAATGATTGCACTTAAATCATTTTGACTAAGAATTAAAAAAAACCCAACTGTGTAATCAGGGGTTTTAAACTGCACTGCTGAGTTTCACCAGTAAGTAGAATTTTTTTGTATAGATAACACTTTATGGATCTTAAAATAGAAAAATGGAAAAGGAAGCAGTTGACTAAGACCATCACCATTTTTGCACTACAATCCTAGCCAAAGATAAATGGTCCCACTGCCTTGAGGAAAAGATAAAGGCTAAGGGAGTAAACCCCTACAGAAAATCCTGATAATAATATGACATCAGTGGGAGAAGACCTTCTATGATGAAAGTACCAGCCAGCACTCAGCGCCTATAGGTGTTCATGACCAGGCTGACTACCAGCTGTGGTTCACTTGGAGAGGAGTTGGGCGCTACCAAGTGTATAATGCTCAATGTTAGGACCATGGATATATACCGCAAAAGAGACAATTGGATCAGTCGAGACCCGGATTAACAACGACTGCAGGCTCCAGCGTGGGGTCAGCAAGAAGTGTGCTACAGAAATCAAGTTGAGAGAGGGAACATCCATTAGCACGTGGAATGTACGCAAATTACACTAATGCGGCTAAGTGCACCAACTCACCCATGAATTAAAACGCTACAGTGGGACATTGTGGGATTGGCAGAGGTCAGCTGGACAGGATTTGGGGAAACAACAACGGATGACAGCCACAAACTGTGGTAAAATGGAGAGGACACCATGCAGACATGAGTATGGCATAGACTTCCTCGTGCACAGGAAGGTGGCCAGAGCAGTCATCAGCTGTACACCTGTATCCATTAGGCTGATCGCCATAAGTAACTCAGCAAAGCTCCACAAGGTCACCGTTGTCAAAGTATGTGCTCCAACTTCCACAAATGGAGAAAACGAAGGGGAGAAGTTTTACCAACAACTAGATAACATTATGAAGGCAGTTCTGAAAAAGGACAGATCTTCATTGTGCTTAGTGACTGGAATGCCAAGGTCTGCCCAGATGCTTATAAGATGGTATACCATCAATGGCAGTAACGGTGGACAAATTTAGCCTTGATGAAACCAGTGACAGTGACTCATCTTAGCCAACACCTTACACCACCACAACAAAATCATGGACGACCACGTGGTACTCACTGGACAGATTGGTCTATAATCAAATTGACTATATGCTGCTGCCGACACTTCAAATCCTGCATCAGCAAGGCCAAGACAAGGACATACCATGCAGGTGCTGACATAGTTACCATGACCTTATTCTAATGAACTTGAAGCTGAAAGCAAAGCCACTCTCAAACATCCCCCGAATTTGGTTTGATTTGGAGAAGCTGCAAGACCCAGACATTGCAGAAGTTTTCAATGCCACAGTTGGAGGAAAATTTAGCGCTCTGAACCTGATGGAATGTGATGTAGACATCCTTGCTGGAAATATCAAAGAGGTCAATAGCCCGGAAGGTTCTAGGGTGGCATAGGAATAGGAAACAACCATAGGTCATGAATGGCATCCTAGATCTCTGTGACTAAAGGAGTGCATTGAAGAGAAAAAAAAAAAGAAAAGCAAAACTGAAGCAGCTATCAAATACAAAGAAGTGAACTGTGCCATCATGAAAGGGATGAAGGCAGCTAGGGAAAATTGGATCGAGAGCCAATTCCAGGACATAGAGGATGGAATGACACAAGATGACAGCAAAAAGGCCTACCAACTTCTTGTTGTGGATCACCCTCACTGTTGCCGGCTGCACACTTGCAACTGCTCACACAGCCGGCATGAGCACACACCCGGCAAACACACACACACTCAGTCAGCAAGAGGCAGGACACAACATACCTATCGAACCTTTGATGAACATAGGCCACAATAAAGACGAAGTGAACAGTACAAATAATCAGCACCGCCACAGAAGAGCTACTAGCAGAAGAACAAGCTGGCTTCAGATCATGTAGAAGCAGTTATAAGTAGATCTTCAACTGTTGCATCTTTATAGAAAAGCATCTTCAATGTCAGTGGAACCTCTACCACAATGTCATTGACTTTAGAAAGGCATTTGACAGATTCTGGCATGAGGGGCTCTGTCATGTGATGCAAAAATTCCACATCAGAGAAGGCCTCATGCAAGTCATTGAAATGCTGTACAATAGCTCAGTGAGTACAGTAATGCTGGATCACCAAATAGGAGCTTACTTTTACACCATAGTAGATATACATCAAAGGTGTCACACCTGTTGTTTGATATCTTCTTGGAGAACATCATGCTCAAAGCTCTCCATTACCATCATACTTCTATATAAATGTGGTACAGCTCGAAGAGGTAAGCAGCTTCCAGTACTTGGGAGCTATACCCTCTTCAAGGACGGCAGCTCCACGCCAGATATTGATATCAGGATCGTGACAGCAACAGTGGCAATGGATAGACTACATAGGATCTGGCATAGCCATAACATAAGGTTCACTACCATGTACAAGCTGTATAAATCTCTGGTAATACTGATCCTGCTCTATGATTGTAACACGTGGACTCTGCTCACTGAAACTGAAAGGAGAATCCAGTGCTTAAGGAGGCTGCTCTGGATCTCATACAAAGAACATAGAACCAATGACTTTGTACGAAACAAGATTCCCACACTTGTAGGACACCAGGAATCTCTACTTTTAACAGTCAAGCAATGCAAGATGCATGGTCTTCTTTGGCCATGTGACATGGCATGACAACTTGTCCCTCCAAGGCACCCCAGAGGGTAGTTGATGCTGTGGTGGCCAAAGAAAGAACTGGTTTACAAATGTTAATGACTGGACTGGTCGTCCTGTGTAGGACATGCTCGTTACTGCCTAAAATAGGCAAAAGTGGCAGGCCCTGTTAGCTCCCACATCAATCAGTAATGTGCCCCCCCCTCCCAAAAAAAAGGACAGGTGCCAGTCATGGGACGACTAAATGACTGATGCATCAAGATCTTTGAATCTGAGAAATGTTAAGCAGGTCTTTTTTTTAACAATATTAAAAATATATGTATGCTCTCCAAAGAATATTTTTAGCGTAGATTTTATTTTAATGGATAATGGAAATGTTTGTATTGCAGATTATTGCAAAAGGAATGTGAATACTTTACAAATACAGCATTTACAAGCTAAAAATGAGTTTTGATTTGGTACCAGTGCATAAGTTTAGTGTTAAAAAAAGTCCTTTTTCAAATACAGCTAATGTTTAGTGCATTAAACATCACAAATAGTAAGGTAGAATTTTATTTTTTTTTATCATATTTTGTTAAAGTAATAAAGTGAGTATCCAGCCCTAGCTTATAGTACCTTAAATGGAAAAAAGCATGTCTTGTTTACTTTACCTCTTGTTAGTAAAGAATTGTTATTGTCATTAAACAATTTTTTTTTAAAGAGGAAGAAAGGTTACGGATTCTTGAAGAACAGAAAAGAAAACAAATAGAAGCCAGGATTCTGAAACTTGAAAGACAGAAACTTGAAAATGAGGTATGATAGCTTTATTTTTAAAAAACCTTCCTTTCACTAGATTTGGTTGCTTAAGTATACACAAAGTCATACATCATTGTGTGTGTGTGGATGGCTATGCATGCATGTGTACATGTGAATGTGTTTGTTTGTGGGAGTGTGTGAAGCTGGGGACATTTAGTAACCTACAACAATCATTTTGCAAGACTACTACAATGAGAAAAAAGGACAACTGTCACAAAATAACGAGAAGGGTATGAAAGGTGTAGTAATGACAATATTTCATCTGTATGTCCACGAATGTGAAGTCAGTGATTAATTACAAATGATTTATAGCATTATCCAAATTCCGTGCCAGTATTCATGATAGATTTGTCAATATAGTAGGCTTGAGTGAGTGTAACTACTGTAAGAAATATTCTTCAACTCTAACGTTGCAAAATTAGCCAAATATAAGAATATGCTTACTGACACTAGATGACTATATGATATCATGATGATTTCCGACACGCATTATAATCGCAGGAAAAGAGATGTCGACGTTTAGAGATGGGGGAACTGATGAGTATGCTCTTTGCAAATAAAAGTCGCCTTCAAGCTAACGATGATAAGAGACGCAAGGAAGCAAAGGTTGGTTATACCTATGTACTATCAGTTGAGAGGGTGGATAAAATATGAAAAATGTCCGCAGACGTACAATACACTGATGGATCTGTCCTTAACAGAATAGATAAGAACAAGCTTTTATACTATGATTAGTCATATTCTTAGATGAAATCGATCTGCAGAATCTAGCTTACTGACCATTTAATTGTTCATGAAGATTTTCTTGTCCATTTAACTATATTTATCTGATCTTGCAGTGGGCCCGCTACATGCGGTGTGATGGGTCTCCTGACCCTACAATTCAGGGGGAGATAAACACATACATCAATCTAAGGCTGGAGGACACAGCTCAGACTGATGTTGAAAGAATTCTGAAAGACACTGTACTTGACCTTACAGTATGTGCATTAAAATCAAGCATCATTAAAGTCTATTGTTTTGTTAATGAAGGCTAATTTTGTCAGTTTTCTGGAATGTTCCATTCATTGTTTCCCAATAAATCAGAGAAATCTGATTTTTGCTTAGTCCAGGTTGTGCTTATCTTTATGGTAGCATAAACAGGCAGCTGTCAAAAGAGTCTTATAAATGTATTTTATTTGCAGCTTATCAATAAAATGTTTTTTTGCAGCTTATTGCAGAACTTGAGTCCCTTTTGATTGATACTCCTCTAGAAGATCTTCCACAGAGAGAGCGTGATCGTTATCGAGAGGTGAGTTTTGTTGGAGACTTTCGGTCTTTCATTAATCATGTTTCGTGATGATTGCTCCCGTTGATTCTCTTTTGTTGTTTGTCTGTGCACTCTCTGTCTGTTCTACTGTCTGTCCCTGTTGTTTTTGTCCTATTACCTACATCTTTATATGGAAGTTCTGTACTCTTGGCTTCTGCGCTGGTTGAAATCTCATTCAGACTAGATTGGAAAACTCCCACCGTCCACTTAATCAGAAGTCTCTCTGATTTATCTGTAAATATATATTTATAAGGAAATTGTAGCACTCCGTTTTCCATATGTCCTATTAGGAATAGGTGAATTGATTATTACAGTTCACTATACCTACATATCTGCAAGATCATGGACAATTTACTTTTGTATGTGTGTGTAGATAATATTTAATTATATGTAAATTATTTTTTTAAAATGCCTATCTACATGATCATATGCCACTTAGTCATGTTTTAGTCAGTGATGTACCACAAATACAATTTGTTATAACCATGATTTATATATACAGACACAGTCAGTTATTGACTGAAACGTTACTGACTATATGCTCTGGGATGTTCATACAACAACGAAATAGTCGAACAATGCATTTCTCAGAGCATATCTCTGTTGCTTTGTCATGCACATGTGTGTGTATGTATATATACTTGCGCATGTGTGTGTGTTCATGTGTGCGTGTACACGTATATTTCAATTTATCACTGTTTCAGACAATTGGAGAAATTCAGCATCTTGTGCAGGTGAAGTTAGATGCTGCTTCCCTGAAAATTCTTTGTGATGCATCTAGCCTGCAGGACTCAGAAACCAGCAATCTGCAGTACACAATCAGGAATGCAGACATTGTTCTCTGTGTCTGGGGCAATCTGAGCAAAAATCCAAGGTTAAAATAGTTGCTTTTGTCATCTGAAAATAAGTATTGAGTTTGGTTAAGGTGGTAATGCACGAGCACAGTTAGTGAGTACTTGTTAAAGTAGGCTTACAGGTATTGCCATCCAGTGACCTTCAGTAGTATCAGGGGATAAAGGGTGTAGTCAAAGGAGGTGCTGGCATTCATGTCAATGTTAATAAAGATAAAGGTTAGCAGATTTGTATTATATTGCTGTTAAGACAAAAGACTTTTATACTAAATGAAAATGAGATTGATTCATTTTTATTTGGTAATTATAGTATATGCTGATTCTTCTTAAAACGTTTAGCTGCAAACAGAGTCTGATTTTTTTCATAAAGTGTTTACTAATATCAGCCTTTAGGAATAAAATATATTTTAAAGGAAATGTATTCTGTCTTGGCAGGATTAAATCTTTTGAGTTCACTAATGCTGGCTGCTCCTTTGACATCCCTCGTCAACTGACCCTGTCAGATTGTGCCATTCGCTATATGCGCACAACATTTGACCATTTTTCAGCTTATAGTAAATCATTCTACCCCAGGTGCAAATTCAAAGGTAAGCAAATGAAACGGATGCAGGCAGACAGCAGTAAACCAAGATGAAATTATGTAATCTGACAATATGACATTTAAACTGCTTTAAAACAAAAATATCCAGAAATTGTTATAGGCTAATTAGTAGACACATTTCACCTAAATTTCTAGTAACCTGAGTAAAATTATGAAAATTGTAAAATGTTTTTATGTGTGTTTGTGTGTATTTATTCATATTTTTTTGTGGGTTAGAGAATTGAGAATAAAGGGGATATAATGATATGAATTTGGAACCTGGGTGTATTATAGAGTTGTCTCTTAGAGCACAACTGTACAGGTATTGCATTACATAGTATTGTTTTGTATATGTTTGAGAAGAAGAAATCCATCTTCACTTGTTTGTCCACTAAATCACATCAAGGTGGGCGGAATGACATCTGTCAGAAATGTGGGATTCATTGTCACTTAAGACATGACCCTTGCTAAACAAATCACAGCTGTTTGTCAGTCTGCCTATTATAAGCTACGCAGGATCAGTAGTGCCATCCGTCACATTCTGTCTGTGTGCATTACCAGTACTCCAACACTCTTGTCTGTGTGTGCTTGCTCTGTCTAGGCTTGATTATAGTAACTTTTTGCTCGCTGGCTGTCGTGCATCTCTTCTTCACTAACTCCAGAAAGTACAGAATTGCTTCATGTCTGGTGCTTAGAGCAAGGAAATGGGACCATGCCACTCCTCTCCTTTGTTTTCTGCACTGGCTACCCATCGGCATCCAGTACAAACTGTCTGTACTATGTTTTAATTTTTTTGCTGGCACCTGCCCTGATTATTTCTCTGAACTTCTCTTCCCTTATGTCCCAGCTAGACAACTCCACTCCTAGTCTGATGATCATCTCCTTACTCTTCTTGTCGCCAGAAAACCGACATATGGCCACAGGATTTTTAGTTATTGTGCAGTAAAACAATTGAGTTCTCTCCCTTTCCTTATCCGCCACCTAGCCACTATTGAATCCTTTAAATGTGCAATGAAAACCAACCTCTTCTGTAAACATTACTCTTAACACCCTTTCCTACCATGCTAGTCCTTTTTAACACCCTTCCCTGCTCGCCTTTATCTCTCAGTTGGTTCTTCTTTGCATTTTCTGTTCTTGTTTTTATTCTTCATTAGTACTGCTTTTATTCTTTCTTAGTTCATGTTATTTGTTTCCCTGTCCCTAGTATGCTGTCCATGTCTTGTTCTTGTTCTTAGGCACTAAAAACATACTCCTTAGGAGTGTGAGTATGCGCTTTACAAATTTTGCATTTATTACTATTATTTCTAATGTCTTTAAAATGTAGAGTTTAGTGTTACATATTTTCGTTCTACTACTGATGCTTAAACATAGATGGATTTCTAGAAAATTTCAAAGGTATTTATATATGTATCTTTCCAATAGCAGTATACCTGGAACACATAAATATGAAGTGAAGTTCTGTTTCATCTGTGCAGAATGGACAGTTGAAATCAGAAGATAATGTATTGCATATGTGCTTAAGGGCATAGACTTATATAAAGAGACACATGCCTACTTTAAATCTGATGATTGCATTTCTCATTTCTTAAATAGTACAAATGATGACTATTAGTAAAAGAGGATCTAATCAAATTATAGAATTGATATTGTTTATTGGAAGATATAGTAAAATGCCATTCTTGTTGATAACAAAGTTGGAGCCTCTTTTAAATGTTGCAACGAATAGTTCAGGATCTCCAATGCTTTGATTTTGCCAGACATGCACAAAACCATAATGATACAATGAAAAACTTATAGAAGAAGCCCATATTATCTTGTTTGGTTATGTATATTTAACACCATATTGTAAGCTTTATGTGGCAGTCTCCTTGGATTCATGCTCAAAACATGTAGCCAATATTTAATACTTTTTACAAAAAGAGAAGAGTGAACTGTTTCTATTGATTTGAGATTGGCAACAACTCTCCATATAGTTTTCCTGCAGACATCATCATAGGAATAATCTAACAGTCCAGTCAAACAATTTTGTGGGGCAGAGTGAAATAGAGAGCAGAACTTATATGATGTTATACTTGCAACCCTACCCACTCCACATAACTTCTGATATTAAAATATGAATAATTAAATGTGATAACTACTGATATTAAAATATGAATAATTAAATCTGATAGCTAATGGTTGCACGATATATTTAAGATGAGACTGTTAAGGCTTCTTTAGAAAAAGAATGCTTAAGTTGAGATCTGTGTACACAGCACTCTCCCCCCCAATTATCCGGTTGGTGATCACATACAAGTCTGGTTTCCAGATGTCTTGCATCTTATTGTGACCGGTGACCCTGTTGGTAATGTACACGTACTGCCCAACGTGTAGTGGCTGGTCTCGCACCCGCTTGTCAGTGAGCTGATCCCTGTTACGCGCAGCGGTCCGGTGGCGCATCGGTTAGCGCCTGTCACCAATGCAGTGAAGGTTGGCTGCCCAGAGTTCATTTCTCTTCTCGGGCACGCTGTTCTTTCTCTGCACGTGGCATCTGTTTACAGGGCTGGCTGCTTGCCTCAGTTGCTGGCACGGCATAAAAATCCAATCCCCCCCCCCCCTGTGTTACTGAGGGCCTTATGAAAGGCTTCCTGCAGCCGATGGCGTTGTTGTCGCACCAGTCGGTGTGCTCTCGGCAGAAGGGCCTGGTCGGCCTAGGAAGTAGTCAACTGGAAGGCGTGGCTCACGACCAAACAGTAAGAAGAACGGCGCGAACCCTATTGAAGCATGTGGAGTGTTGTTGTAGGCCTGAAGTAACTCTGGGAGGTATTCTGGCCATCGCCGCTTGTGTTCAACAGGAAGCGTTATAAGGAGGTCGTGCATGGATCGATTGAATTGCTCACACTGACCATTGTCCTTGGGGATGGTATGGCGTCGTGCGGGAATTCTTGATGTCATAAAGCTGTCACAACTCTCGCACAACTTTGCCTTCAAAGTCTCGGCCCTGATCACTGTGGGACACCAAACCTCTGAAACCATTCCTTCCCAATCACATTCGCGCCAATCTCGGCTTCCTGGTCCCTTGTGGTGATGGCCTGCACACGTCAGTCACCACTAGCACATTATCCCTGCTGTCACTTGACATTTCTAATTTCATACAGTCAATGAACAGCACTGCAAGTGGGCAATCAGCTAACAGATGTCATGGAGGTGTATGCAAACTTTGCCGACGGATTAGCACCCACCTGTCACAATTTCTATATAGTTTTTAACATCGGTGTACATTTCCGGCCAGTACACTCTGGCTTTTACCAGTGACATAGTCCGGTCATATCCTTGGTAGCCCGGGCGAAGCATGTAGTAAGTATAGTATTTTATGGATATTGCATATATATAATTACATGGATCTGCCCTTATATATACATGCATGTGTACTGATGTGGGTTACAATATAGCTAGAGACCTGTATGTTTCACCAAAAGGTGTATAATTGCAAAAGCTTGATTACATTACAATATGCATTTACTATTCACATCTATGTAAAGATGTTTTTCATGTTTTCTGTGTTTTTATACTCACCCTATTCAATTAAGAGCTATGGCCTACACAGAATAAAAGTCTAAAGTGTAATTTAAAAAAGTCTAAATTTATACTGTGTAGTACTATTAGATACAAGTCACAGGTAATTGATATTAGTTTATTCCTTGTTGCTCCTCTGAGGAGAATAAGGCTGCAACAACACTTCGCCAACGGACCTGGTTTCGGGCAGCCCCCTTCAGTTGGGCCCAGGTGGTTCCGATGTCCTTTGCCTCGCTCTCTACTGTTCTCTTCCAAGTCTGCTTTAGTTTCCCAACTCTCCTCTTCCCCTGAGGGTTCTAGTCAAGTGCCTGCCTGGCAATGGTGTCAGCTGGTTTGCGCAGTGTGTGTCCTATCCAGACCCATTTACACTTTTTGATGTCTTAGCTAGTGGCATTCTGGTTGGTTCTTTTCCACAGGCAGCTGTTGGAGATCTTTTCAGGCCATCTGATTCCCAGGATATGATGTAGGCATCAGTTGGTAAAGGTCTGGAGCTTTTTGTTTATGGTATTTGTCACTCTCCAGGTTTCAGAACCATATATAAGGACTGCTTTCACATTGGTGTTGAAGATGCTGGTCTTACTGCCAAAGGATAATGCTTAGGAGTTCCAGATGGGGCGTAGGCTGTTGAAAGCATGCCTGGCTTTGTTGATGTGGCTTTTGATATCATCGTCCTCTCCACCGCCCTTGTTGACAATGCTCCCCAGATACTTGAAGCAGTCTGTTTCTAGGATGTTCTCTCCTTGAAGCTGGCTTGGGAGTTCCTGCTTGTTGTTGATTCTCGTCACTTCGGTCTTCTTTCTTTTGACCTTTAAGCCAGTCTTATTCTATTCCTCGGCTAGCTTACTCAGTTTGGTTTGTGCATTTTGTTGCCGATGAGGTAGAAGACCATATTCATCTGCAAAGTCCAGGTCCTCTAGCTGTTTAGTGAAGGTTCACTGGATACCGGTATTGTTGTCTTGCGCATAGTCCAGTCTATGATCATCAGGAAGATTGTTGGTGATAATATGCAACCCTATCTTACACTGGTCTTCACTACAAAAGGTTTAGTGAGTTTGCCATTGTGAATAACTTAGCAGGGAAAGTCTTCATGCAACCCTTGGATGATGTTTATGATCTTAGGTGGAATGCATAGTGAATCATCAGCCTCCAGATGACGTCCCTGTTTACACTGTCAAATGCCTTCTCAAAGTCCACAGATGTTATATAGAGGGTAATTGATGTTTTCTTCTTCTTTTTTTTTTTTTTAGAACCAGTGGAGTTGCCCCAACCAGAAGAGGAAGTAACTAAGGAAGAGATAGTTGAACCAGCAGTCTTATCTGAGGAGGAAGCCAGTTTAGACCTCCAAGGACTGCTGGAACAGGAGGAACAGCGGGAAACGCGGAAAGAGCATCGTGGGGTAAAAAAAATTATTTGTTTGTTGATAATGCCAATTTACCTTTAGCACCAGCTTGGCCCTTATGCAGACTTTTTCTGGAAAATCATAAATATTTTTAATAGTATATGACCTATACAGCAAGAACTTAAGAGGGCCATTAAGGCGGGGAAGGAGAAGTAGAAACATGAAATTGAGCAAAATTTTTTAGAAAAAATATAAAGAAAAGTCTTGATGATGATGATGTCGATTTGTAGTGTGCAAGTATCCATTCCAAAGAATGACATTGCGCAGAAAAAAATAAAAGAAGAAAAAATAAAGTGAACAAATATATAAAACACCAGGAAAAGTAAAAAATATAGACAGAAGTGTTTCTTGGTAGTTTAAGACTGGTTTGAAAGAAACAGATGGGTTTTCAGATTTTTTTGCGAAACATGGTTGGTGAGGTAATGGTGGAGAGTGATGATGGCAGAGCATTCCACAGCTTAGGTGCCGCGTTTTTGAAGGCCCTGGCTCCAGTGCGCTTCTTGTTGGTGTCTTCCACTGCAGGGAGACAGAAGCGTGACTGGGAGCCTGAGCGCAGGCTACTGACGGCTGGTACGGAGGAACTATCTCTTGCAAATAGTCAGGAGCAGTTTTAGACATGCAGGTCTGAGCGATGGAAAGTACTTTGTGGTCAATACGCTTGCTCATTGGGAGCCAGTGAAGGCTCTGTAGGATAGTTGTGATGTGCTCAGTGGACGCCTTTGCACGGGTGACAATCCTGGCGGCTGTATTTTGAACTCTTTGGAGTTGATCCAACTGAGTAGCAGGTGTACCCCACAATGCACTGTTACAGTAGTCCAATCGTGATGTGATGGTAGCCACAGCAAGTGAGTTGGCAGCAGCTTGAGTCAGCATGGGCCGTAGTCTACCTAAAGTCCTCAAAAAGTAGTAGGACTTTGCCACAACAGAACTAACATGGTTGCACATGGAGAGCTCTGCATCAATAAACAGCCCTAGGTCCCGTACACAGTCAACAAAGGCTATGGAGGCATCACCGACCTGCACGGCACTAATGCCAATCTGCTCCCTTCTGGCCCTGGGGCCACACAGTAACGCTTCCGTCTTGTCGTCGTTGAGTTTAAGACAATTCCTGGTCATCCACGCCTTCACCGTAACACAACAAGATTCAAATCGTTGAAGCGCAATCCTAGCCACTGCCGGGTGTGGGGGGGGGGGGGGGGGGAACTGTTTAGAATTTGTGTATCGTCCGCAAAGAACTGACGTCCCATCTGAAAGCGCTCAATTACCTGTCCAAGCTGTGAAACATGTACCGAAAATAATAATGGACCCAGAACTGAGCCCTGTGGTACGCCACACACCAGAGGAACTGCCTCAGAGCTTGCAGAGCCGACAATCACTCTCTGAGATCTCTCGGCAAGATAGGAGGCAATCCACTGCAGTGCAACACCCTGGATACCAGCCTCTGATGACGGTCTCTAGAGCAGCAGGCGGTGGTTGATGGTGTCAAACGCACTACTCAGGTCGAGTAACACTAACAGCACTAAGTTGCCAGAGTTGACACTACAAAGAATGTCATTTGTCACACGAAGAAGAGCAGTTTCTGTGCTGAAGCCAGGACGATACGGTGACTGAAATTTATCTAGGCAGCCATAAGTAATGAAAAGGGTCATAAGCTGCTCTGCAACCACCCTCTCCAGTAGCTTGGAAACGAGGCTGCGCCTGACAGGCTGAGTTGCTTTGTTGCTTTCTTGTGCAACGTCTTTGCTCTTCCATATCCTTAGATTTCTTTTAGTTACAAGTTGTATTTGTTTCTCTTAAATTTTACTTTCTTGCTGTTTTAACTGCTTGTGATTGCCTTGCTTTCTGTTTTTGTGGATTTCACTGTAACGGTTACGCTCTCCGCCATTACCTTAATACAATGCAATGCGAGTTCCTAATTTCAATAAATATTGATGCCTGAACTTTTTTGTGGTTTTTAGATCACCTGGTGAAACACACATACAGAATTCTCTGTAATGTAAAAAAACTGTAGCACAGGAGACACAAGTTTGGCGTCACAAGCCTTTTTGCCGCAGCACAGCTGGTGATTGAAAAACACAAGTCTTTTCACAGTAACCATTGGCCTTGAGAAGCCAGATTTTGACAGAGTGCAGTGTAACTATGTGATGAGCAGTTAAGCGCTGTACACCATCTTTAGACACAAAGGGTACAGTTGAAAAGCATGCACCATTGTCTTCCAATCATTGTTGAAAACAAAGCAGCTGAGCCACTCAGAGTGAGTAATTGTCCTGGCTTGGGGAAATGGGCCCATTGTTTCTTCACAGAAAGCTCCATCCTTAGTCTATGGTCTGCAGCAGAGAAAGCATAGCGAAGGTGCCAGCTGTGTGCATGGGTTATACAATTTACAAACACAGGGCTACCTACAATCAAATAGTTGGCACAGATCTGGGATGGGTCTGTCAGTATTTTAAGCATCAGAGATGACTAGAAAAGCTGCCACTCAGAAAGAAAACTCAGGAGCCTAGAGATATGGACTGTAGAACGGTTGTAAACAGATTTGTACATATCTGTCCTTGAAAATATTGTTGCCTCTCCAGAATCATATAAAGAATCAAGATATAATTGTGTATTCTTCTCCCTCTTACAATGGGACCTTGTTACCAGATGTGAAACATTTCTAAAAGGCAATGCATAGGCTCCACGGGCTATGAGCTCTCTGATGGTGTGAACTCTTGGAAGTCAGCTATGAGATGTTAGACCCAGATGCTAGACTGGCTCTGACCTTTATATTTCTGGAGGAGGTTTCTGTGAGGACCATCATAGCAGAAGTGCACATCTTCCTGCACTACAATTTTTGTTCTCTCCTTTCTCCCACTCAGTAAACTGGAGCAGTTTGCTGGCCACTGGCTTAGTCTGGCACTACTTCAGAGGTAGAGGCAACTACTTTATAAAGAGGTCACTGTTTGTTTACAACAAGTGTAATATAGTGAGAAGGAAATGTGGTTGCTACTTTCAACATTGTGTTAAATCTGTTGTTCATCCAGCCAGAAGCATGATGAGCTAAGTCAACAGTTAAATCTCAGTATTTCATAAACAAGGAAGAGAAAAGAGGAATGGGAAGATATATTCTTGTTGGACATTTATGGATTTTATTTTCAGGATAAACGTAAGAAGAAATCAAAAGGCAAGTCATTGAAGGTAGCATTTTTTCATAGCGAAAATTGAAATTTCCACTGCATGCAACAGTTTTGCTTTTGTTGCATCTTGATTGTTTTGTTTGTTCTAAAAACAAGTCGTTTGCATAAGAACTATTTAAAGCAGACTACTTATTTGAGAATGTCATCATTGCTATAGCTTTGTTTTATATGAAAAAACAGAAATTTATGTGAAAGTCTATTTATGCACAATTGTAAAGTAATTATCAGTTCTGTCTTTAAGAAAGAAATTCTTCACATCTGCAAATAGCTGTGAATGATTAATAATATGCATGTTTACAAATCTGAGGAAAGAGACCTATTTCTTATACAGACAGTTTAAGAAAAAAATCACAAACAAACAACAAACTCATCCCCAACAAAAGCAAATGTATGCACATTTTTCGAACTCATAATTGGAATAGAGACACAGCTAAAATTCAACAGTTGTTTGCAGATGTCTATCACATCAGTTTTAAATTTTCTGAGAAGGCATTTAATTTCTGTTTTGCATCTCTATTGTCTGTTCACCAGTAACACTTTAAGATCAATTTTCATTGCTTGAAGTTCAGTGGAATACATGCCATTATTAGTTCTGCAGAAGAGAAAATACATTTTTTTTTCTTTATCAAATTTCACCACCAACACACATGCAAGAAACAAGTGTGTACAAAGTGTACATTGAGGAAATTGCATCTATGGGTGCTTAATGAATAGTGATGGCAATATTATAAATGCCATAAAGAGATTTAAAATGTAATCTTTGATAAAGCAATGATCTGTGACCATACATTATTTAAAAGAATGTCTGCTTTATTACTGAAAGTGTTAATTAATTTGAAAAAACCAGCATCATTGTATTGAAGATGTATTTAAGATAACATTATTTTTAAAGCCTCCTTGTTTTCAACTCAGGCAGTACATTTACAAGAATATATTTTCCCTGAGTTGAAAACAAAATGAATTTATGTATACACATATACACAGCTATTATTGAAAGAACATTCAATAATATTATGCATTGGAGCACTGCAGCATAGACTCCTGCATGGCTAGAGTTATATTGGAAGCTGTTCTGTGGCAGGGAGCATTAATCCAGGAAGGGACCGATGATGACAAACCAATTCCAGTTCCAGAACAACGCCCGGTTATAGAGGAAGATTATAAAGATCCCCCAACCCCTGGTATCTACTTTTGTCATTGAATAAAAAACAAAATAGATGGGTTTTAAAATAGTTAATGAATTGAGAGTTCTGTAAGATTTGTGTTCAACACTAAAAGTGTCCCTAAAGAAAACAGTACATTTCAAGAATTATCCATGAAAAAGATATGATAATCATAGCAGCCTATATAGTTTACAAACCATATTTATTCAAAGTTTAAGTATACTGTAAATCTATTTTCCCAATAAAATAAAGCATTAAATGTGAGTGAAAACTGAAATGAAACATTGATAGATGTCTTTTCTATTATAACAGAGCCATTAGAATGGGAGGACTTTGATGAAGAGGATAATGTGGTGGACCTTAGAGCTTACCACGTTGTAGGTGGAATTTTCACCTTTGACCTTCTTTGCTTGCCTCCCCAACCCAAAGTGTGCAAGAACTGGACAATCACACAGTGTGAGCATCTCTTTTCTCACCTTTTCACTTCGTGAATGTTTAAAAGTGTATGCATGCAGTGTGATTTTCCCCTGTGGTGAGACATTATTTGTGCTTTGTTAATTCAAACATTATATGTATTATTCAGCCTCTACTTTACATTGCATCAAACTGACCAGACAGATTAGATAAAAGTCATCAAAAACAATTCACAAAGACTATGCATTTTTTCAGTAGTTTAAAGCTTTAGGCCATAACAATTATTTGGTTTTAAAATTACAAATAATTTCAGTCAGAAAAGATCGAAGTACCGGAAAACTTATTTATAAGAGTATTGCCTAGTGCAAGATATTATACTTGTACTTAATTACTTCATTTATTTAGTTTATTCTTTCCCCGTAAAGTGCGAGGGCTAAATAGAAAAAAAGCAGTTACTTCCTTATTTTACCTCTCGTTAATAAAGAATTGTCATTGCCATTGTCTCCCAAAATTTCAAGCATTTGTCAAGTACTAACCAAGATATAGAAAAAAAACTAAAAATGGCCGAGCAAGTAAACAAGATTTGGACAAAACAGATGAGGTATTACTTCATGGTTAACAGCAAAATCTGCCTGAATATTTAAATTTTTCTAAAATTATTTTGCTGCTGGTTCTTGAGTGGATGGGTTATTGTCCTTCATTTGGTCTTTTGAGCTCGCTTGCAGGCTATGTGCCAAAAGATATTATGCATCAAGTCTTATTCTATATAAACTTATTTTACTGTAAGAAACAAAGTTTTTGGCAATCATTTTTTTTTAAAATGAGCCTTAGTTCTTTTCCGCCCTTTATTAATATTCAAAGTGTACATTAAAAGACTTTTTTGGTAACTGTTACATGTTTCCTGATATCTCATATTAACACCTATATCACTACCAGTAGTTTGTACATTTATAGATGCTATGGGACAGTACATGCTGTCTCTTCTCCTGTCTTGAAATTATGTGTAATGTGGCTCTGCTATGATGTTTCTCCAAATTTAGGGGAACCACTACCTTGCTAGATTGTCATAGTAATTCCCTGAACAGCATTAATGTTGAGCTGCTTAGATGTTCATGATATGGTCTGTGCACTCTTTTCTCTAGTGGTTGTACCGGAAAAGCTGCAATTCCTGGACTATGTGGTGGATGTGCCACAGGTTTCTTCTGCTCAGGAGAAGACGAGCAAAGATAAAGAGGACAAGAGAGATGAGAAGCCTCCCATCAACATCACTTTAAAGTGAGAGCAAGTTGCCTGCCATGGGCACAGTATAGAATATCTTACCTTCTGCCTCTTGCCAAAGAGGCATGGTGTTGTCACCATCATTACCATATGTCATAAAGAAGGAATGGAGTATCATTTTCCCTGTATATAGAAAAAGAGCATCTTTTAAAACGTCATGCTAAGAAGACTGCACCTATTTATCTTTTTCATCATGCACACAATTGAACATTTAAGGCCTCCCTTCACAAGCCTTAAAACAAAATTCAGATTCATGAATGCATGTTAGGTTTAGAGATATTTTTTTTCTTCTAGTATTTTCAGCATGTTAGATTTATTCTGCTTGCAGTTTGCCACACAATGTCCTCTTCTTAGAAGAACCTCAGTTAGCATGGTGGGATGCTAATAAACAGTACTGGCGGACAGATGGTCTCTCAATCGTATCTTTTGATGAAGGTGGGAATGAGGCCATGCACTATGATCACAACTGCCTCTTATGCATTTGGAAGGACATAATCGAAGTAATGGTGGCTGTTTTGGTGCAAAAATGATGTTTGTGATCATCATCAGAATAGATGCTATAATTCCACAATAACTTGCATTGTTCAGAGCCGCACATGGGGATGTACAAAAGCTGAGCAATTGGCTTTCCTTTGTGATATTTTCAGAAAATCAGATCCTTAAATTCTCTGCCAGCCGATTTGGACCAATGTGCCTGCTGCAAGATTCCCATATCAACATGCCCTTTCAGTCATGGGAACTGCGACCTCATGGGATTAATGCTGCAGTTCTTACAATAATAGCCGCTATCAGTGAAGTAGAAATTGAGATCAAGGTAATGGCCTTATTCCTTTCTTAATTTCATCTTTTTCTTTCTATTTGTGTAAAATATTAAAGTATTAGATATCACAGGTACATTTCCTTGCCTAGAAAACGGGAAAGTGATTGGTGCTCTTTTCATAATGATTGTATCTAGAACAAATTATACTATCATAAAACAGACAGTCATGCACACCCATGCCATCAAATGTGCATTTACACACATACACCAACATACAATAAAATCTTAGATATAGACTGTAAAAACTATTTGTCTACGCTTTCATTTTATCTTTAGGATGGGCTTTGCTGTTTGAGCAAACCTTCCAACAAACCAGAACTGTCTCATCTCCAGAACCAGTGGGTCACAGTCAAAGAGCTTGTTGAGGTTAGAATGTTAGCATGTGTGTGGGAGTTAACAGTCTGCACACTGATATAGCTTTGGATATACAAGATGAGCTGTTGTGAAACACATACATGTTGACATAGACATACACGCCCCATCCACCCACCCCTTTTTAAAATGTAAATTTTCATTGTCTCTTAATATACATGAGGCAGCTATTTTAATTTCCGGCTATAGAAGATTCAGTAATTAAGTAAAAATGTTAGCAGTTAACAGATGCTCCTCTCACTCAAAGAATTATGTAATAAGCTTATGGATGTGAAGATCATAATAAATATAGTAACTTCTTTTCTTCTGTCCTCAGAACATGCGAAAGGCTGGTCTAAATGTGTTCCCTGCAGAAGATTCTTCAAAGTTTGTCACTGTTCAGAATAAGGTAAACTATTGTCTAGCAGGTTTCGCTTCCCATTGTACAGCTGCTCATCATTCAGTCATGCCTATGACTGGTGCCATCTGACCTATGCTGTGACCTATGTTGGTAAACCTGTAGAAATCATCTGTTCAGCTGGATACATGTAGCAGTTGACAAGCTCACCCAGAAGATGGCATAGTATGATCAAAGATAGGGGGTCTGTCTCTCAGAAAAGCACCAGGAAACTTTAAGAAAACAAAGCAAATGACTTGGTATAAACATAGATGATAAAATCTGTAAAGATAACACTTTATTTATCCCAGAGGGGAATGAGAGACAGCTTGATATAAAAGCACAAAACAATACCACAATGTTACTACAACATAGTCATATCCGCCAAACATTCATTCACACACAGTAACATTCAGAAGCTGCAATGAAGGACAGCCTCAGTCTGTTGGTACTGCATGCAGGTATGCAGATTCAGTGGTCTGATGGGAGTTGGAAAAATTCTTCTGACAGGACATACCTGTCATCACGAAAAATTTCAGACACTTTCATAAGTGTCTGCCTGTTATACAAAGATTGAATAGCACTCTGGCTGTCCCAGTTAATCTGGAGCAGATGGAAACACAATGTAAGCTACTCTTGTCCTTCACTGATAAGCTATATTGTAAAAGCAGAAACAAGAGGGACACCACGCTCTTTGTGTGCGATCTATAAAAGAGCTGAAGAAAAAGCTGGGAGACAGAAAGACCAGCTTCTGGAGAAAGAAGAGGTGCTGTTGAAGGTTGGCTTAATACAAGTGTGCATTAAATGGTGTAAAAGGGCACAACCCAAAGAACTAGAGTAGGTACCACACAAGTAACAGCCAAAATTTTAGAGGAAAATTCTCCTTTGGAACTTCCATTTTCTTCTCAAAGAGGAATGGATGGATTGGCACTAGGATTTTAGTTGCAGTGAGTAACCAATGATCCACCCACAGTACTTAGCCATGTAAAGTGGATCAATCTGGCTACACATTCACATAATAACTAGAATAACATATTTGTATTTAATTTGCATTCCAAGTAAAATGTTTGTCTTTAAATAACATTCCATAAATCTTCTTTTTGGTGGCACCATACATCACAAACACTAAAACAAAGTGAAAAATTTAGTAAAAAATAATTGTTTTATTAAAATATTTGGCATATTTTTCATTGTTGTTGCAGAAACCAGATAAGGTTTGTTGAGGAAATTTGATTTTTCATCTATTTTTTTGCATAGATTCTGAAAAAATACATGGACATGGATCTTTAAGTCATTATGTATACTTTTCCCAACATGCACTATCTTACACCAGTCATAATTTATTTTTGTTCGTTATTATTATTTGTGATTGTGCATGCTTACACTTTCATAGATATGCCAGCACAGATACTTGTGAAGACTTGTTGAAATTGGCAATTACTTTTGCCGCATATTGAAAATTCAGAACATTAAAATAGCAGAAGGAAGAAAATGACCGCATGAAAATATTTAGATAAGAAGCTAGTGGCCTAATTTCAATGCTGAAAAGTAAAAAAGAAAGCAAATAATGTATTTTTGTTACATTAAGTTCGTTTGCATGTTTTTCTTTCTCTTAAATGTTGACTTTATTTGTTAGATATATTTAATGAAACAAGAATATTTTCAAGTTAAAATTGTTTTCAGAAATTTTAAAGGCATGCAAGAACAGTTGATCATTTCTGTTCATGTGCAGAGTTCATAATTTAGAGAAAATATTGATACGAAGTAAAAATGATGTAAAATTTTACAAGAGATTTCCAGCATTAACAGTTAAGAAGTTCCAACTCTGTGTTTAAGTGTCTAATCTAACGTGTTTACTGCATCTCATCGTCAACAACCATCTAAAGGAATGAAAGAATAAAAGAGGAGTGCAAGCATATAATAAATAATAATGAGGAATTCATTCTCTTTTTTGTTTGGTTTTAAAAATGCAAAAATTCTTTCTCCAGTAATATTCAGCCTTTTGTCCCCTCTTGTTGTGACAGCACCCTTTGATAGTGGGGCAACTGTATAGTCTAATGGGACTTGTGGCTTCTGCCATGGCCTTTTCTTGGTCAAAGTGGAACAGCGACGTCGAGTCATCTACTGTTGTTTTGTTGGCAGCAGAATCTCTGAATGACGAAGCACTTTTGGAGGTGAAGAGGGTTCTTGTTAGATGAAATATACATGGAATCTGTTCTGACAGGAGATGATGACAACTTCATAAACAAAGCAAAGAGAAAGTTTGAAAAGATATTTTTTCAGAGTGAATAAACAAACGATTGTGTTTGCCAGTATCTCAGCTCTCTTATAAGCTAGAAATATTACAGTTATGAAATTTGTTAAATGAATGTTTTCAATACCCCTTCCCCCTCCTATCTCTATTTCCGATTACATATGTAGTGAAAAGTTCAGTGCTTATTTTCATGGTAAAATATGATTGTATTCACATGCAGTTTTCAGTGTTTATTCCCAGGACAAAAAAAAAATCCATGTCATCTAAATTTCAGGAGGACTGGAGTGTGTACATGGCCACCAAACGTCGCTTCATGAAACTCAAGATGAATGAGTTTGATGAGGAATTCAACGAGGAGATGGCTGAAGATATTAAGGTAGATAGAACATGGAAGACTTCTAACTTTGGGCTAAAGTGCTTCTTAATATTATGTAATCATATATTTCAGCATTTGAAATACTAATAAAGTATTTTCAGTAATGTTTTAAAATTTGCTGATGCTTTCTGCATGCTAAACTTCTGTTCATAAACCCTCTGGTATGAGTATTGGTAATAGGTGGACTGTGTGCTTCCAAATCTGGCATGTTGTAATGATAGTTCTTGAAATGCTTTGACTACATTATATCCATAAATAAGCTGGTAGTTTGTTGCAACTGGGAAAGTTAACAGTTCTGTTGAAGCTGTTAAATGCATGTCATTATGCTACAATTGCACAGAACCAGTTCTACAATAGTTGTAATTATCCACACTTGCTAACATTTATTAACTTTTGCATCCCTTTAGATAGATTTCAGTATCAAGGGAATCAAACGAGCTGATTTTAAGTCCGCGTTTGATCACCTGGGTGATGTTCCAACACGCCTTAGAAGGCTTACGGTGGGGTGCATGTCGTTTTGTCACACTTGCTGCTTCTCCACTGGTTTATGATGCCGATTTCACATCATGATGTTGATGCATTATTGCTGCACCAAATTTTCTGAGTGGTTCATGGAGAGGTCTGGTGCATGTTTGTGTTTATTTTCATGCCAATCAGACTGGTAAAATTCATTTTAAAAAAAAATTGAGCATAAGTTTACAGGATTTTCATATCCTCTTCCATAACAGACACAAAACTTTATTGTGGAAACCAATCTCAGAATCATTTGCCTATTTTATTTTAGCAAAATGTTGGGTTTACACATTGCATTGGTTTTAACCCTTATTTTCTATTTTTATTTCAATTGCTTGTTTGAAAATTTTATTTTTATTTTACATTAACTCAGCATAGAATGTATTAAAAAAAATTTTCCTTATTGAAACAAATCCTTTCAGAACTGTTCACATAAAAATCTTACACTGCAGCTTTGTTTGGGGAAACAAAGAAGTGTTGAGTTAGGTCAAACATATTTGATGGTCTCTGAAACTAACAAGTGATTGGAGTGCATATTTTCATTATTTTTGTTTACCTTGGAAGTGAACAGCCAAATGGTTACAGTACCAGCACTGGAGATCCAAGTTACACGTTAGCCAGTTTGATACCCGGATTGGAGAAAGGATGGGTGATAAGAGCACCCTTGCAAAATCACTGGGCCTGAGATCTCTAAAACCTTACTCCCCAATGACCAAAAGCCTGCATTTTTGTAAATGTTGCTCAGAATGTGCCTGTAATTTTTTTTTTGTTTTTTTTTTTTGCTAAAAATATGGGATAGTGGGCTATGCATTCATTGTTACTCCTGTCAAATTCAGGACTATCCATAATGAAGAGTGAAAATTCATACTGAGAACTTGACAGTAATATGCACTTTTATTCAATCTTTCAGTTCAAGTCCAACCTGTACCATTATGCAAAAGCAAATTTATCAGGGGAAGCCTTGATGAAAATAGACAAGACATCCATGGAGTTTAGTGACTGTGTGCAACAACTGTTGAACGCTACTCAGGTTTTGACATTTTCATAGGAACTGCACGTATTCAAAGATGGTAAAAGTCATGGTTTGAAACAAAACTATTGTGTTTGCTCAGTTTTTATTTTCATTATCTAAACATACTTAATGTTGGGATTTTTTTCTGTGATATTTTCAGGCATACACAGAAGTCCTGACTGATATGCTCTTTTATAGTTGTAAAGTCTAATTCATTTGTTCTTATTAACTTTTAAAAGATTGACATCAATCTGTTGCTTCTTTGAGGAGAGGACCTTTATGGCATCCAGTTTAGCACATACCCTGTCTGAGCATTTTAAAAAAGAATTGCCACATTCTTGTATGAACTTCTGTATAACATGCATAAAGAATGTGGGAAACATCTCAAGTTTCTGACTATAATAGGCTCTAGACTGCATTGTTGTTTCACATCATACATATGGCTTGGTACGACAGTGATTCTTTATAGTTCATGTTTTAAGAACAGACAGGTCTGTAATGATTACAGCTTAGTGAATAGCAAGTACTTCATATGCATTTAGCTTTTCATATTGTAGCCATCAAAATTTCTGGTTTTCTTCTCTATTTGTTCTGTTTTTAAAGATATTTTAGAGGCAACTATAGACTGCCTAGACCACTGCTTTTATTTTACAGACTTTCATCACTACGATTTCTGTTGTTTTTTTTTTAAATTAAAAAGGCCAGTGGGAGAAATACTACTTTTTTGTATGTGATAATAATAAAAAAATTTAAATCTTCTTTGAATTTCTTTCATTTTTGGATAAAGTGTTTTAGAATAACAGTAAGCTCTGTGTATGGATTAGTTTGGCACTACAGCATTGCACATTTTCACTCCTCAAAGTGAAGATTAAAGACACATTCTGCCTTTGATAAATGGCAGTCTCTTTTGCCCCTTTTCTCTCCCATTTCTATTGCTTCTGTTACATTTATTCATGTCTTTTCACACTGCACATTTGTCATTATGGAGGAAAGAATAATTCTGTGGTCAATGTCATTTTTTTTTTAGAGTAAAAGGACACTTGTAACTCCTAAAGACAGAAGAATCTCCATACTAACATCAGTGATCTCACATACCCACACTCATTCACATATAAAGACTTCTTTATAGCACGGTAGATTTTTTGTTTCCTCAATTAGCAGGAACAGCAACAGCTCAAGTTACTTACAAATTTATACTTCAAGTGAGTTCAAGTTAAAACAGGAAAATCAAGGTTTGGTGCATTCTTGTCATTTAACTTCTCTATAAATTCTTTAATGGTTTCATTGCTGAAAGTCTTTCCTACAGCTAGGCACACAAATACTTTTTTTTTTACAATATGAAATATCTTCTAAAAAAAAAAGCTTCTACACACAAAGAGTCTGAGGCTTCAAAGCTGGCTAGATAATTTGCTGAAATGTTTGCCCATAATATTTTCTTATCTAATGGAGCTGACAACACCACTTATGATACAGCAGAAACAGTTGGTGGGGGTTCAGGGTCTGCAAACTCCCCAAGGTACTCCTCATAGTAGGCCCCCTGGCGGTATGGCTTCAACTCCCAGGGAGCACGATCTTCAATCCGAGTTAGTTTGACACCAAGGTCTTCCAGAGTGGGACAGCCAGTCAGCACATCTGTAACGAATTCCTGCAACATGATGCACTAAGTATAAGATTTTTTGAGTCCTAGAGTTTTTATTGCAGCAAGCATCTGATACACAAGACGCTCATTATTTTGATGATGAAAGTGAAGCATGACCTAAACCACTGACTGCCTGAAAGACCCCTGCATGGTCGGCCTGTCTGGTTCTCCCACATTTTACTAAGCCAGCAGAAATAACGTTGGCTGCTAATTTTAGCAATACCTTTCTTTCCTAATGTGGGGAGTTGGGCTGGAAGGGTGGAGTGGTTTGAGAGAACAAAACTGTTTTCACTCATTTGAACTGTATGTACATACCTGTGCATGAACAGCATATCGGTAATCAGCTCAGCCACAAGTCCATTTAAGAACAGCAAAGGCTTTTAACAAATAACTATTTTACAGTAATAATGTGTTGACATTTTTTGTGTCTGCACAATATATTTTATGTACTTAAATAAAATTTAGGTTGACTCCTCTTCTTGCTGGAATAGTTGTGTTCCCTCTTAGTGTGTATAGGAGATCTGGCCATAATAACTAAATATCGACCGCATAATCTGCTGTTGGCATGAAGTTCTCTTTCTGTAGCATTTGCAACCACATTTACTTATTGGGAAAACAGAAAATACCAAACAGCTATGCCCTGAGCTTTGGCTTGTGTACCACCCAGGTGCTGAATTTTTATCTATTTTTTTATTTCCCATTTAAATTTTTTATCATTAGAAGTTTGAGTTCATTGAACAAAGATTAAGAGTGCCAAAAATAACACAGCTTGCAACAAAATCAAAACTTATTAGTATTTAACACGAACTTATTATCATCAATATTTTTAATAATGCGTTTTCTATAATAACTGGAGATTCTGAGGTAACCAAACACATTTGAATACAATGGAAATTTCATGTATGTGTCAACAAAGAAAATGCTCTTATTTACAAGCCCTGTTTCTTGAAACAGAACTGTGAAATTTGAGGCATACCTTCTCAAGCTTGTGCAGAGAGTAGAGAGGTGTTGCTGGTGCCAGGCCCATCAAATATGCTTTTATCCTGGTAAACACATATATGTGACACACACACACATACATGCGGGCACACACACACACAGAGTTTTAGTGGTGTATCTGTGGCAGGTTACTGTATCTTTATTTCTCATCTCTCCCCTTCCTCTTGCTCAACTGACAAGCAACTGTGCATGTTATTATATGTGGTTTCCCCCAATATTTTTCTGCACAAAATAATGTAACAAAGTAACTACAAACAAAACAAACATCATTTACACTTGTTACAGACACAAATTTCTTCAATACTTAAAACATCTCTACAAATTAAGCTTCTACCATCCACTAGTAAATTTTGGGAAAGAGGGCATGGTGTTAAATCGGAAAGATTGGTTGAAGATCTAAGTAAAAAAAATCACATTATAAATTGACTGTATATATTATTTTTGGTGCATCGAATTTAGCGATTTTAATATGTGTAAAATTTAGTCCAACACCTACACTTTTGAAGTCATCTGAGTGGTATCCCTTCCACATTATGTTATTTCAAGTGTGGAAAAGTCATCCCCAATAAGGACAACTCAATGCAGATACAAAAGTCACCTTGAGAAGATGTGTCAGCTACATGTTAAAAAAAACAAACAACCGAATGTAGCATTTTGTAGCACATACTCTAGATGTGCTTGATGTTGGTAGTCCTTCTAAAAGAAGTAAAAGGTAAAGAGTAAGATCACAACAGAGGCAAAATGGTAGCCAGCTCAAACTACTCACAGGAAAAGTGGTGAAATACGAGTTCTCTTCATCTTTCGAAAGCGCATAACCCTGTAGAAGTAGTCCACTAGGTCAGATAAGTAGTACTGCTCAGGCCTACAGACAGGTGAAAGGTAACAACTGTTATTATTCCAAAACATGACAATTTTCTAGGGTTATTGCATGATTTTCAAATTTCTTTACAACTGAAAGTGTATAAGATCTGGTATTGGAGAGTATGGTGTTGGTTGGACAAAAATAAACTGTCAGCACAGCTTTGTAATTTTTCTGCTGTTTAATATTGCCTTCATTGATCAGTAAATCTGCTGCTAAAAGCAATACTCCATGACAACAAAGCATACCAAAACAGTGAGGAGAGACAACCCCACTCAAGTCTTGTGAACAAAAGGTAAAAAGAAGACATTTGCACCACAACATGTCACACAATATTTCAACAAACTAGTAACATGTTGCTAGATTACTTTGCTCCTCTAACAAACCTTTAAAAAGTATAAGGCCATACCATCATGCTTCCAACAAACATTAATAAGTAGATAAAAAGGTCACTGTCACACATTGCAAACCATAATTCAGCAAGATCAAAAGAGGTACATATGGTTCATCATGATGCTGAAAACAATTCAAGATGCAATATTGTCAGAAAGGCAACAATTTTTTTCCCCACATATTTGTCTCATCATGAACAGCATGCTTCATTTTTCAAAGCACAGACAAATACACATCAGCATACTCACCCAACAATTTCAAAAGTCTTGCCAACAGCATCTGGATTCTTGATTGCTTGAATTACACCTTCTGCCACATCTCCCACCTATAATTTGAGGAAAGATGGTACTGCACTCTCAACAGAAACCAACTGTGCACTTAGGTCAGCATTCATGCAAAGTATTATCTACCTGCACTGCAATTTTTCACAGTATGTACTGAAATTCACCATCATCTATCTGTTACCTATGCATGTTCTAATACTAAACTCTGATTCTTCATCTTGCTTTTGTTGGATGATATCATCTAATTGCACAATTTTCATATAACCCATATGTAAGGAATGTGTATGCTTTCAAAAATAGCAATGCTCCCAATTTTAAATTTTAAGAGACATTTTAAAGGGTCAAACATAAATTATCAGTATCACTTGTTATCGTGTAAGGATAATGCTGCTTACAAAGACTGGCTGCTTGATGGTGGCTTCCCCTTTCTTCCATAGAGGAATTGATGTTGAACGTGCTCGCCTCCCTAGAACACACAAGACATTTTTATGTATACATCTATAATGGAAAGAAAGCAGTGAATCATAATAAATCGGCTATTACACTATCTTTAAAGCTGTTTTTAGAGTTTTTTTCTTTTAGTAGGATCATCACATACAGACTAAAATGCAAACAAGTTCTGCATCATTTCTGATTTAAAGTTTCAGAATATGTCTGGTGTAAAATATAAAATTAAAATGCAGCTTCTTAAAGACACCCTGGCTTTATCACTATGATGATGTGAAAGCATGGCATATAAGAAGGTGAAATAGGGGGGAACTCAGTTGCTATTTATAATACGAGCTACTGGAAGGGAATGTTTGAGACATTATCTCAGAAGTCGCTAAAATGAATCTTTTTAAACAAAATCTTAAACTACAGCCTATAAATCTGTTTTTACATTTGCTTGGTTAAAGATTTACACTAAACTTAGGTATAGAGCTTGATCTGTATAAACAAGTGGTTATGACTTCTGATTAAAATAAATCTTTCGCTTTGGAAAACAAGTGGTGCTTACAGAAGTTGGCATAGTAGCGCAGAAAGGTATCCTCACTTCCATAAATGTCTGCTGGTCGGAAGATGATGGCACCTGGAAACTCCTCTCGCACAGCCAACTCCCCTTCATACTAGTAAACATATGTTAAATCTCTTTAAAGCCTGTGAACATGATAGGTGCTGAATTATATCTGTATGTGTAGGTTTTTGAACATATTAGTAGATTAACCAGTCTTATGTATCAGTTCTAGCTGAGATCATGTAGGTTTTTGAACATATTAGTAGATTAACCAGTCTTATGTATCAGTTCTAGCTGAGATCATGTTAAAATAATATTTTATCTAAACTACTCATGACATACGATTATCATTTTGTCTTCTCACCAAACAGGAAAAAAGGATAACTCTTTACTTCCATTTCTCCCACAAAATAACAAAGATAATCTTAACATTTTAACCATAGGACTACTTTCTGACATAAATGTGACATACTTAGAAAATGGATTTAAGTGAGATAAGTAAAGTTTTGATAAAATCTGCTTCTCTCCTCCAACCAACCTCTAAAGAAATAAAAGAAAAAAATATGTTGCAGAATAGTGAGAAACAGCTACTGTTTTCACTCTAATTTTGCCTTTAACTCTACACTTCTACTTACTTTTGAACGAAGAAATTTGGATCCAGCCTTGCTGTAGATGTGCTGTGGTGTAGGACTTGCATTGAGAGAAGAGAAGTGAACAAGCTTCTCCACACCAGATTCTCGTGCTATACGAGCAATACGTTGTGCACCTTCTACATGGACATCAGTGAAGTTAAAGTTCCTGAGACACACAGAAAAATATGCTTCTATCTTGTTCATTAGAATATGTTACCACTGATGAGTTTGCAATGAAAAAACTTTCAGGCAGACAAAGATAAGATGGGGTAATTTTTAATAGTACAGATGCACTTTACATCACAGCTGTAAATTAAACCACACTGAGGTAGCCTCTTTAAATAAAGATACAGAAAAACCTCTTTATTAAGACCTACAAAATTATGTCCCCCCTTTTAGTTACGATCTAAACATTTTTCATGTATGTATTTTGCTATATAAATGTCCTCTCTATTACGACTACCATCCTAACATGACTTACAACCAAAAGCCTATGCTCTTTTACAACTTTTTGTTTTTGCAAAAGTCACTTGTCAAAAAAAAGTTTAGTACATTTTAAAATAGACTGCTTCTGGCAGGCCTTTTACCCTATATCACAATTTTTCTGCAGAAATCATATAAGAACATTTTGAAAGAGACTGTTTATTCTATGGATCACCTGTCATTTCGACCCAAACCAATTCAATCGCACCAGTCTTAGCTACTGTATCATTCCAACACTGAAAGCCGAATCTATCCAAACTCAAAAGACGAATCGATCTCCCATGACAGGAGTAGTATTAGCACCAAATATTATCCAGAGAACCCTGCATTGTTCAAACAAGTTGAGCTATCATCATACTAAGCAAAAACAGCCTTTAAAAAAAAAAAGCCTCTGTCATTATTCTTCAGTTTGGAGGTTTGTATTAAAAGGATCTGCAGACATTTGGTTAAAATCTCACAATGATGCAAAAACTCTATTTTCTGTTACATGTAAAAAATCCTTTATTTGGCATCATTATTCTTTAGTTTGGAAAATCTTATTAAATGTACATGGAGATGTTCAGTTAATATGAAATAGGTGTTACTCCTCAGGCATTGATTTACCTTGGGTTTGGTCGATTCAACTTTTGGTGTTGGGATGATGCGGTCAGGGCAGAGTTGATTTGATATAGCCTAGATACAGATGATTGTTGTCTCTACCAGAGCACATCAGTTGATTGTGCTTCATTAACAACCTTTTGCAGAACTTACGTGTCTATTAAAATAACATTACTGTGACTGATTGTTTGTGCTTTATTGCGACATTTTGCGGAAATCCCGTCAAAAGATATAATTAGTACATTTTTAAGAGAGCGTCTTGTCTTACATGGTATGTATTTATTGACTGATTGCTCTTACCTGAAGTTTGTTCTCCTATAAATCTTCAGAACAGCCTAATAATGGCAAAATAACTATGACAAGGTGAACATGAAAATGACAAAAAGCATTATGATGTGGGTTTTAAGAGCATTTCTTCAATATTTAAGTAAATGAACTTGAATTCATAGGTGTCTGAAGTCATGGTTTGAGGAATGAAGGCAGACTGGTTGATCTCCCTACTATGACCCGATTTTGGTGAATTTTAGGTAGTCTTAATAGGGAGGTTTTCCTGTAAAGTCTTCAACGTAAAATAATACTTGCAGCTATACATGTTAATATTCTTAAACACACACAGAAATAGTTCACAACATGCTCTGGTGTTCAAGAACAGTGGACCTATTGATATGGTCTTTGGTTACTACTTGTTGATCCAACAGTGGTCAGGATCATGCAAAACATAACTCCAGAAGCAGTGTATAAAGCATCCTTTAGACAAGCAGCATATATTTTAAATAATATTTATAAAGCATTGTTTTTACTTGGTTTCCCATTCCCGTCCAATAAGGTTGACGACAACATTTGAGTATTTCATGGCTGTGGCAATTGATTCCTCATCTTTCAGGTTGAATGGCTGAAAAATCATCATCCTCATTATTATTTTGAAAATATAACTAACTATTCAGTATTAAAGTATATGATTCTCTCACTAGCCATACAGTCTAGACAGACCAAAACAGGCAACCAGCTGTAGCCAGCATGACAAGATTTACTCTAGTGAGCTGATGGTACATTTTACATATGATGATAACCTGTAGAAACCAAACACTGTAAAATCTACCTATACTTACAAAGAAGAGAACCTGACCCAAGTCACCCACAAGTCTGAGTCTTTCCACCTCATATGGGTCTGCTCTGTATGGAATGATGACCTGAGATCCAATTTTGCCTGTTAAAAAATTTAGCCATGTTTACTGATAAGTAGATCAAACCTACAATGGCAAAAAGGAAAGATAGAAAAAAGAATGAGTTTCAGACTCTCTGTAACTGACAGACATTGTCAAAAGTCACCACAGTTTTATGGGATGATATATTTGATGAAGAGTTCTACTAGCTCCTTTCAGGCTACCAATTCTGTATGCCTACAAGTAGGAACAAGAGGAGGCTGTCTTTTATTATTTCACCTATAAATCTTCTAAACAATGGTAGGTGTGAATTAATTCTGACAGTGAATCATGAATATATGAAGATCTGGATGGTGATGATCTGTGAGATCTGGCAAGAATGTGTGATGGTGTTGTTGGTTGTGCTATGTGGCTTTTCATTGTGAGCCTGATTGCCCTAAGGCACAAGCTAAGAAATGGTGGCTTTAAGAAGTATTTGATTACCAAGCCTGTTGCAGACGTATCGTCCTACGAATCCAGAGGCACCAAAGACTGTTGCAACTATTCCACTGAATGAAGAACGGCCACCAGTACCTCTTTTCATCGATGCAGGCTCAATGCTCACATTTCTTTTACTAATATACACAGCTCCCAAGATCCTTGGAAGCTGATTCTTAGTTTGCCCTGTAAAGCCAGTAAAGATATGTAAATAACACAGAAATACACAGATTCCACTTAACTCTTTATGGTTTAGAGTTTCTTGCTTAGCCACCAAGAGGACCTAGTTTTTAGACTAAATGTGTGAACTATATAAAAAGTCAACTGGATCATTATGAGTACAAGATGTCATGTCTTCGAAATAAAAATTTAAAAAGCAAAAACAAATAAAATATTAAACAGAAAAAAATACTGCAGGTACAGGAGCTGTTTCAGAACAGTGGATTGTATTTTGTGCTTTTATTTAAACTCTAGCAAGTTTGATAATGTAAAACTTCACAATATTGTTACAATGCTACGGACGGATCTGACATTAACAAATGCTGATTTATCACCTAGTTCCTACACATTTTACGCCAAAATAATGACTAAAACAAGTGAATGAGAAACTTTTAATAACTAAGTGAACGTCTCAAAGTCATACGTATAGCAGACGATCTTTCTCTTTTTTTTGAACAAGTGAAAATAAAAGATGCGCATAAAATAACGCATATATACAATAATGCAATTTTTAGTTTGCCGGTGGAATATTTGTGATGTATCTCATGGTAATCATAAACACAACAACGCTTACTTCCAAGAAGTACGGCGCCCTCTACGACTAACGACGCCATGTTAGCTACAACCGTACACTGGAAAAGGTGGATCGGGTTGCAGATGTTGGACTCTTTCGAGTATATTACAATTTAACCTAAAGCCTGTATTGTAGAGAAATGCAGCTCATTAAAAGTTTTAATTTATGTTTGAAAATAAATGTAATCTACGTTTTTAAATTTCTAAACACTATTTAGCCAGGTAATTTGGGGTAAAGCTCTTCTTCTCAAAACATTATTTCAATTGATAGCCATTTGAGAATAAAAACGTTTTGGGAATAGTCAATAAAGTTATCTAAACTAGTAAAATATTTTATTTTTGAACAGCTGTAGCACCAGTACTCATGATTCAAACATAGCCCTTTGTCATGTGCGTGCGTTTCTAGAACCATAAGTCAGAGAATTGCATAGCGGTCTGCTGTATGGTCCGTGGAATGCTGATGATCGATGATGGCGGAAAAAGGAACAGTTTCACCCACTAAGCCTCCCAGTGCATTAAGTCAAATGTTAAAGAGTATATCAGACGAAAGAAAAAAGACAGTCAGTGGACCATCAGATTCAGGCAAGTCCAGAATAAAATGAGTTTCGTGTAACATTTAACACCACAATTCGTGCGACTTTTAGCACCTCTGCGCAAGAGCGTAATCAGTGTCAAAGATTCCACTACGTCTACGGCAGGAGCATCTGAGATCAATGACGCTTGCATGAGCAACTGCACTGTTATAATGCTCCATATTTGCGTGTTTTGAAAAAACAGTTACAGTGGAGATTAAGCAATATATGTACATTCATATGAAGATTATTAGAGAAGACTGACAGAACGCTAACTGATGATAAAGTATAGGTATAAAATAAATCTGTTGAAGTCTAAGACCAATAGTGTTACTTACTCATTGAGTTACTTTGTATCATTGTAAATTGTGCATTGATCGAGACACACACACATAGAGAACCCCTCAGTCTGTAAATCATTGTTTTCATAGAATGCAGATATTGTTTAGTTTTAGTTTTCAGTGTGCTTGATGTAATGAAAATGATTGTTGTAAAAATTTGTAGTCTCTTGCTGTCTCATCAGTCTAGTAGTTTAGAAGCTGAAGATACCTCCTCCTGTTATATTGCCATAATATACTCTTTGACAAGCTGTTTCTGTTAGATACATTCAAAACCTTCAGCTTTTTAATTAATTTGTTTAATTACAGGGTTTGAACTTGTGCCATCCAATGTAGCTGAATTTTGGACAGACATGTTTGTCCGATATTTTGCCAATGGGGGCACGTCTCCAGATGATAGCCGTGATGATATGCTTTTTTACATAAGAAAAAATCCTGAAGTGAAAAACAAGTATGGAATGATTCAGGTAAGTTTATGATCATAAACTGCAGTAAGACTTTTATGTTGTTGAATTTGATTTTCAGTGAGTTTCATTTTTTTAAAAAGATATTTGATTAATATTCTGAAGATAATTTAAACATTATCTGTAGAACTAGAAGTTGACCATCCTGTGCACATAGCTATGTGTAGGTATAGGACAAGGGTGGGTTACAGTCATTAAATCTATATGAAATTAGCTAAAATCTGGTTGTGCTGATTAGATTTAGAGGCAGTAGTAAGAGCACTGATAAAATAGATATATGCTGTAGAAGAAAGATATTACTTTTATTAGCAGATGTCAAAGTACAAAAAGTAAAACATTCAGAAATTGCTCATTCAGAAATTGCTAATGCAGTAAAGTAGTGTCAACTGTGTGAATTCCAGTTATATTGTCCAGATTTTATGAAAGATAGCCACAAATATTTACCTTTGTGACAATTTCCATAAAGGATTAAAACTTTTGAAATTTTTAAGATCTTTTTAAGATCTTTTGCATATGCCTATCTCTTTCATGTTTTTATTGATGCATTTAGAACATTATGAGTACCAAAGATATGCTCTTAAGAACAAAAAAACCCATTTTATTCTTTATTTACTGCAAATGAGAAACTAGCAATAATGCTATATTTAAAATGTTTTTTCAAGTTTGTGATATTTAGGACAATGTTTTTGTTTATGCACATATGTGTCCCAGAAGTTAATAAGCTTCTATACTTTTTCTGATAATGCAATCATCTGCTTACCCTAAAATATACTAACAACACCAGTCAGTATGTACAGTATATAAACAATACCAGCCAGTGTGTACAGTATCTATTCTTGTGCACAATTTTTACATTTTAATTATTTATTGATAATACAGCCCTTGATGGAAGTGTACAGGCGAGACTCCAAGCACTTGCCACAGCTGAATGATCCCAACATTGACTGGGAGGAATCTGTCTACCTCAACATTATCATGCATCAGGTACCAGACCTGTCTTAGTTCTGCGTAATATATGTAGATGGTGTAATATATATCCTTTATAATCCTTATAAACATTCTTGCTGGCAATTTATCAGCTCATATATTTTACAAACTAAAAATAAATTGGTCTGATTTCTCTTTGTATTCTAACAAGCGTAAGGTAAAGACCTGCTGTAGACCAAAATGTGTACATTTTATATACATAAAAAGAAGGTGGTGTAGGGGGAGGGAGCATGAAAATTGTTAAATAAAAACCATGTCTAAGTTAGTAAATATTTTATTATAAATAGTACTTTTAGCTTTTATTATGTGATGCAGGCAAAGAAGGAAATTGTATTAGAAGTTGGATTATTTATTGTAATTATAATAGACATTCATTGTATCTGTTTCAGTTTGACTTTACTATAACATGTGCTGTGTGCACAAGAACAAGTGCCAAAGATCTCCAGATTCTTAAGAAGTGTTCACATGTAAGTACTAAGCATGGGGATTAATGGCACATATACATTTCCAAAAGTAAAGTATGGATATCATCATGTCTTGACGTAGATGTGAGTCCTGCCCAGCCTAGCCATTGCTACTGTTGCTGTTGCATCCTGATGCAGATGTGGGTCTTTGTTGTGGCCATCTTTGAAAATCTTGGTACTCTTAAGTACTTAAACTAAGAGCTGTTCATCTCCTTGAACTGAACTCGATTTATGAAGACCACTTGTTTGGCATGGTTGTGGAGTTGTAGAGCACCATTGGTGTTAGATTCTTTACTTAATGCTCTTATCTACTCACACATTAACATATTCATGCAGGGTACAACATATAGTTGCTACATCAACAACACAGCCTTCCAAAGTCCCCCTATGTTTCAACACATGACTCTGTTTCTTGAATCTTTTTTATTCTTATCGCAACATAAATACTTTTGTTTCAGCGAGTTTATGCCAGCCCTAGTCAACGAGAGATGGATAGCAAGGGCACGCATGAAAAGATCACCTATCCAAATATTTTCTTTACTGTTGATGCCTTTGAAGAGGTATGAAGTAATATTTTTTCCTTGGCATCATTTTTTTGTTTTCGTTTTATTTGATGCTTGAGACCTGTGTGAATGATAAATCCTGTGTTTGCAAATTTGCGGTGTTAAAGTACTCTGTGTTTCAATCTTGCTACATTTCATTCATTTTTATATATGGACGTTGGTTTAAAAGAGCCCATTTAGATTTGGAGATCTTTCATTTCATTATTTTGTCTTGTTATTGTCAGGTACCACTGTGTTATGCATTCAGTCTTTACTAGACAAGAGACTGAGGCAAGAACAGGCAGGCTTTCGGCAGGGTAAATCATGCACAGACCAAATCACTACACTACGAAATATTATTAAACAGCCCATCGAATGGCAGTCGCCACTATACATAACTTTTGTGGATTTCGAGAAGGCTTTTGACTCTGTAGACAGGGAAACCATCTGGAAACTGATGCAGCACTACGGATTTCCACCAGAGTTCATTGCCATCATCCAGCAGCTGTATGAAGACTCGACGTGCCAGGTGATCCACAACGGAAAGCTGATTGACCCATTCGCAGTGAGGACTGGAGTGAGGCAAGGTTGTATGCTCTCGCCGACAATCTTCCTGATCGTCATAGACTGGATCATGAGGAGAGCAACCTCTAACATGGGCGTTCAGTGGACCTTCGCCAGGCGACTTGAGGATCTTGACTTTGCAGATGACATCAGACTGTTGTTCCACAATAACAACAGGCACAGACAAAGCTCTCTCGGCTCGCAGAAGAAGCAGCGATGACTGGCCTGACCATCAACATCAAGAAGACGGAGGTAATCTGGGTCAACAACAAGCTAGAAACCCCACTCCAACTACATGGGGAATGTATTACAGAGTTTAACCGTTTCACCTACCTTGGCAGCATAGTCAGCAAAGATGGAGATACAGATGAAGATGTAAGAAGCCGAATAAACAAAGCCAGGCTTGCATTCCACACCCTACGGCCTATCTGAAACTCCAAGGTTTTATCTTTACACACCAAGGTTAACACAAATGTAAAGTCAGTCCTTCTTATGGATCTGAGACATGGCGTGTGACAAGTGCCATCACTAACAAGATACAGACATTCATCAACAGATGTCTGCGCCACATCCTCAACATCAGATGGCCTGAGAAGATCTCAAATATAAACCTGTGGGAGAGGACCAACCAAAAACCTGCCAGCCAAGACATCAAGAAGTGGAAGGGGCGCTGGATTGGTCACACCTTGTGAAAGCCAGCCAACTTTAATGAGACAAGCTCTGGGCTGGAACCCACAGGGGAGGCGCAGGGTTGGGAGACCCAGACAGACATGGAGATCAGTCCACAGAGAGGCGGAGGCAGCTGGCATGACATGGTCCAAATTGGAAAGGGACGCCCAGAACCGGGTCCGATGGCGGGGTGTGGTTGCGGCCATATACTACAGTGGGGGCGACTAGGATCAAGAAGAAGACATTGCCAAATATAGATCTGAAGTAATAATAAAGTGTATTTATGTAGTATATTTCCCAGTTTTAGCTGAGCTCAAAGCATTTTACACACAGAAGCACTCAGTGCTAGGGACGAACAAAGGGATGTCACACAATTGCCTATTTGGTGTGTGAGCATAAGTTCCTCTTTGTGCACGCACAAGCATGCTTACTCAGTCCACATGCACAGACAAACATGTATGCACACAACTAAGATATACACAAACACAACAAATGGTGAAGGAAGGATTATTTACATAATTGATATAACTGCCATTGTCAGAGGGTTGCACTTTTTAATGTTGTCAGTTGATTTTTCTGTCAGGCCTTTGAGGCGCTCATTGTGAGAGACAGTGAGTTTGTGGCTGTTGAACTTACAGCGTCTGACAAGGCAGGGTGCTTCCAAAGTGTACTTTTTCTTGGGTCTGTCAAGTATGATGCTCTCAGACGCACTTATGAAAGCAGGGTAAGCATTTATTGTGAAGTTTTTGAGGAAATTTAGTTAAAAGAGTTGGAAGAGAAAATATTTAAAGTCTTGGAAGCAGAGGTTAGGGACGTAGGGGACGTATGTGGGTGGGATTCGAATATATGCTTTTGTGTGTGTGAGAGTAAGAATCCAGCTTCAGATGTTTGAGTATAGGAACATTTTCCTTGCAAACATTATGCAGGCTTATATATAATGGTTGTTCAATCAGCTGCACATCTGAATTTGTATTCAATATTTGATTTTTACATAACCACATTTGCCCAACCTGTTACCATACTCAAGCAGCTGGAGACAGTGGCTTAAATCGGCTATTTTTGGACTTAGGGATGCCTGTACCCTAAATGTTTTACCAGCTGGTATTTTATCGAAATTGTCCCCCTTCCAATAGCTTTTTCTAATCTAGGGGAAAATAAAGCGGGGAGCATGGTTCGTTTAATTGAACTGAAGCAAATATTGAATGTTTCAAAACCTAACTAATAAACAGGAAAGTTACAGTGGTACAGAACTGTTCAATAAATACTGTTTTCATTCAATTCCTGATCAGAGAGTATCCGGTGCCATAAAAAATTAAACGGTACTTTGTTATTGACATGGCACCTTTCACTTTTGTTAGCTGATCATTTGTCATTTAATGCTTTTTGAGGAACATTTTGGTCAGAACTTTTCATCACTTCTTGCTGCTTTTTTTATTTTCCTTATTTTTATGTTCCTCGTTTTAGTTGTAAGTCACCCTCTGACACCTCCCACCCCGCCTCAACAAACAAAAAAAAAAAAAATCACATGCACAATGATACCCCTTTTCAGGAATTCTTGCTAAGCTGGTAATTAGTCATAAATCGGTAACAAGTCTGCTTTAAGTTGGTTTCCTACCCAAGTCAGGGCAATTTACTTATGGGTAACATACCGATATCCATGAATATGAGCCCTAACCTCTTTCTGTTACAAAAAGAAGAGCTTTTGACTGGATGAGTCATTTGTGAACTCAGGCAGTAACTTTATTTTTAATCATTAGATTTACAATAACTTGCATATCTGCTTTGGTTTTGACAGTGTAGCTGGAGACAGCATAATGTTTAAACTGTGATTTTGTTTTCAGGCCAGCATGACATCTAAGGTGATGCAGCGCATGTCCTTTGGATGGTACAAAGACAAACGCAGAGTTGAGTTCATGCGTATGAGAGGCCCAATGAACAAAGGTCACGCAGAAATGGCTGTTAGCAGAGTCAAAGGTTCAGGCCCTGAGACACCAAATGTAGAAAATTTTCCCATATCTGACTTTGAAGATGATGATCAAGTAAGAATAACATTTTGCTTGTTATTTTCTTACTTGTAATTTTTCAGAAATTTCTTTATTTCTGTCATCTAGCTTTGAATGAAAATACATGTTTAGGATTATTAATAAAAAAATGAAAAAAAAAACCCATCTCATGTGTAGGTCTAGTATTAGTTAAGAAGAGACACACTTCATTTTTTGCTGAAGATACTTTGCAGTAGGGTGCTTGTTTATTAGGGTGTAGTGTTGTCAGCAGTTTTGATTCCTTTTTCAGGTTTTGTCCAATTCACCATACTAATTTCAAATATGAAAAAGATTATGTTCTGCAAAAAAGCAGAACACCTCCTCATTGCCACAAGAAATGTCCTATAGTCAGAATTTCAATCTGATATGTTTACTTGAAATGTTTTGTACTTCTTAAAATCATTATTTTCTGCCTGGCCTGTAGTTTTTTAAAAATTTGTATTTAATGGATACTTCTTTATTGTGGATTTTTATTGATGATATGATATTACACTATTACGATTCAGCTCAACGCATTTTCATGGAAACTCTGCACCAACTGTTTGGTTGTTGGTCTCCATTCCATAGGCATTTGAACTGTCTGTCAATCTGTTGGTGAGGTCTTGCAGTTCTTTGTGAGTACCTGCTAAAAGATCTATGTCATCTGCAAACCGTAGGTTGCAGATCGGTCTTCCACCATTTAAGATGGAAGTGTGATGGTCATGGAGAGCTTAGAGCTTGATGTTCTCCAAGAAGATATTAAACAGCACTGTTGATAGTGGACATCCTTGATGTATGCTTACTGTGGTTTCAAAGACAAATGATATAGCATGAATTGAAGAACACTATGGAATGAAAGGTAAACCTGGAACTTTCTGTCTGTGCCATTTAACACTGGAACGAGGCACAGGTTCTGGTATTGCTGATAGCATTCACAGTGTAATTGAAGAAAGGGAATTACAGACAAGATTATGGCACAGCTGTGAACACTGGGCACTGCAGTGGGGCATTACATCTGGTCGCCCTTTGCAGTGGTTCATTTGTTTTTTACACTTGAACGATATTCCATTGCATCAGTTCTGCAAAACGCTCATTGGCTTCTCCAAGCAAGCTGGTGGGTCTCAACAAGCAAGTCAGAGAATTTTGACCTCCTAAACTAAAGGAGAATGCTGTAATGTTGCAAGACTTACTGCCATCAATGGAGGAACTTACACTGGAGCCACCTCTCACAAAGCACCTGTCAGATGAAGAACTCCAGCAGCCACTCAGCCCTTAATCAGTCAGATACCTTGCCACTCTCAGGGAGTCAAACGGTGTGTCAGGACAAGTGAGTGAGGCATCAAAATCAGTCTATGGGATGGATGCAAGGGATGGTTACATTTGAGCTGTCATCAGGTCAAGAGACTTTATGCCGTTATTTCAGACTAAGCAAGCTTTTCATTTACTGCATGACTAGAAACGAACACTGGTGCCTGTACTGTTTATAATTATTGTCTGACAGTCCAAATGTTATCAGGAAATGATCTTTTCTTGCAGGTATGAAATGTAGAACTTTTGACTTAAAAAAAAAACAACATGATTTTGCTTGTTTTGGGGCAGAAAAAAAGAGGTGCTCTGTTCAGTACAGATTTCTTTGCTTTCTTTTTTTGAACTCAGCATAGCTGGTTGTACAAAACCCCAAATGTCCCTGTTGATCTGTTACAATTCATTGGATGACGCTACACCCTATTGTGCTTGTTTGTTGAACAGAATCAGTATGAACAGAGAAGAATGAGTGACCCAAGCTCCAGTTCTGGCTCACGATTTCCTGGTGGATTTCGTCGAGCAACATCCATGAAGAAGTCACGATCTGACACAGAGAAAGTGGATAATGCAGGCGAGACTAGAACTGATGAGGTGGAGGCAGGTACATTACAGGACGGTACGCATGGCATTTCCTCCCATCAACACCTTCCTTCCTTTTCTTAGATTGTTGTTGTTGAAGCTTTTACACACTTGAAGCTACATTTCATTGACTTTTATTTTCAAACTTCATGTCAGCTGCAGGACAGTCCAGTCCCCAGTGACCACCACAAGTGTAGCCAGTCTATGTTTTACACCATGCATTCTTCCTTGTGATGGAACTCCAACACTGACAAATAAAATCGCAGAAAAGCTGTAAATTCAAGAGCCAAAATAACACCAGAAATGAATGCTGTTGTTGCTTAGCAGTTATTTAACAGTAGTATGTAAAGTAGTTACGCTTGGATACATCTTAAAAAAAAAATATCTCCATCATTTAATATGTATTTACTTCTAAAAAAAAAAATCTGAAGTTTTGTGTCAAAATTTCTCAGATTTGACTGTTGAAATTACTTGTAAGTCTATATGTCTGTTTTCATTGTCTGTTGGTTGAGATGATTTGGTCTTTGAGAAGATTGTCCTGCTGTACCTAATGGCATGCACTGATCCGTGACACTTTCTGGCTTGCTTGTCAGGCAAACAGGTTGTCAAGGAGGCAGGTGCACTAGAAAGGACCTTGACTTTGTGCTTTATTCTCAAATGGTACAGATAAACAATCTGTACTCATGGAATGTTATTTTGAGTACTGGTTCTCCCCAGAGCTGTGTTCTTTCCCTATTTTTGTTTACTTTGTTTACAAATGACTGTACTTCCCATAATCCTTTAGTTGTTGTCATAAAGTTTTCCAAAGATACTGCTGTTGTGGGACAGAGAGTGGCAAAGAGAGTGCATAGCAGGGATCAACCAGCTCTTTGGCTGGCATTTGATGACCTTAAAATTAGTGTATCCAAGACCAAAAAAAAACAAACTGGTCATTAACTTGCACAAAACTAAAGCACCACTCCCCCAAACTTTTGATTTGTGGTGAACATATTGAATGTGTGGATTCTCTAGTCCACAAAGTCGTAAATTTCTTCATGATCAATCTCACCCAGTCTTATGGTAAGGTAATGGTCATCCCATGACTTTTTTCAGGTCTTTAGTAAGTTTTTCAGGTTCATTCATTGCCTGCGTTAGGGCTGAGGTGTGTATGCAATCAGATGCTGTTCATGTGGAATGTGACATATAGTCTACACCCCAAAGTAATAATAAGAAGAATATTTTTATAGTCTGAAATCCCAGCACGAGGTCAGGCTTTCTTCATTTTACATTATCAGGCTATATTACCATATGAAATACATTTAATAGAAGACTAGTACTCTCTCACTGAAACATTTGTGTGCACACACACACTGTGCATAACACAGGACATCATGGATAAAGTTAGTTCAAGAGATAATCCCAAACAGGAAAGACTTTAAACACCTTGAAACATGAAACAGGCTGATTTGTTTGAACTGAAAATGGGGGTAGTTCCATAGTTTGGCAGTCTCAATCCATGATAAGAGAAGAATCACTTGATAGACTTTTGAACAGATGGTGCAGGACAATATGGTCTGCTGAGGAGCGAAGTTTTCTAGATGGTGCGTAGACAGTATGGGAGACACTAAAGATGAAGCTACATTTTCACAGCCAGCTTGTAATCAACTTGGGCGTAAACAGAGCCCATAGGGTTTGGCATGATTGTGCTTTCTTGACTTGAAAACAAGTGGGCTGCAGAGTTTTGAACTCTTTTTTGTTTGTCAGTCAGATAACACGGACAGCCAGCAAGTAAAGAGTTTGCATACTCAAGTCTGGAAAGAACTAGCAAACAAATTAGCGCCATTGTTGCCTGAATGTCAAGGCACAAGGTACAGGAACATGTCATTTAAGATGATGTCACCCAAATTATGGGGAGAAAGGATGTTATCAGATCCTACTCAGATTGGTGGTAGTAAAACAACACTGCATTAAAAAATGCATAGAAAGTATCATATGATACATGGAAGATCAGACTGATAGTACTGTGAAAATGACTCTTATGAAAAAAATATTATTTGACCAAGGTAGATTCATATTTAGTCATTTAAACCCAAGATTTAGAGGGAATGCCTCTACAAAACAGAGCAAAAAAAGTAAACATTAAACTCTTAAATGTTAAGTTATCAAAAAGGAAAAAGGGACTGTCATAACTGATGTGTGCCTTTGACTGTCTGCTAGACTTAATGACATCTTTAATGAATTTTGAGTAACATTGTTGAGATATAGTACATGGACTCTCATTTCAATAATTCAGTTTTTTTCAGATTTTTTTTTTACATACCTGGGTGATGCACAGTATGACGATTTGTACCATATTGATGCACAGCATAATAGTTTATGATACTTTCTCCTCATTCTTATGTTTACAGAGTTGGATGATGACGTGCAGTATAATGGTTTATGGTCTGCTCGGTCTTTCAGTCAAGCATGGTATAATTTTAAGGAGCGGCGTCGTGCAACTAGTGTAGCACTTCATGCTAACCTCACTTACATCACTTTACCATGGCATCGTATAATTGCAGGTGAGAGTTCTTTTGAATAGACAATGTCCTCTGTCCTCTCATTAAAGGAAAGCAGCCACCATATTTAAACTTTTCACTGCTAGAACATCCAAGCTTCTTTAAAATTCAATCTGTTCATTGCTGGAACATTCAACCTGCTCTAAACTTAACCTGTTCACTATCAGAACATCCAAGCTACATAAAATTTGACCTGTTCACTACTAGAATAGTTAAACTGCTCCAAAATTTTGGGACCATTTGCTCGATTATTTTTTTCAAAGTTGATCGATCGATGTCTGACAATTGTGTCTTTGATCTGTTACAGATTTGCTAGAGAACAGAACTGCACCAGTGTTAACTCACTGAGAAGTATAGCCCATTTTAGAGACTGCCTCTGAATTCATTCTAAGAATTCAATTTGACCAGCTGTGATTCTTTTACTAATTTAGTAGGAGTATTTTGGTGTGTGTGTGTGTCTGGGTGGAAGTGGAGTGGGGAGTACCCCTAGAAATGTGTCATAATAAGTGGTAACAGTTCAACTGTGAACTAGCAGCTTTTTTTAAATGTGTTAGTGTGTATGTGTGTGCAAATGTGTTGTGAAAGGGGATGACAGTATGAGTGTGTTAGCAGGTTTTTTTTTTTTTTTAAGTGCAATATGCAGTCTTGATTGATTATTGATATCCAAGACTGTACAAGTGGTGCTTTTAGAAGCTGTACCATTTTGCCAAACATTTTGCCTTGAATTCTGTGAAATTTATTTACAGGGTTAAGTCCTTCCTCTGCACTTTTGTTTCTTTGAGTGGTTTTGTTGGTTTTTTCTAGAGTGTTCTAACATTTTACTTTTTAATGCTTGTCTCATGATATGCCCTTCCATTTTTGTTAAATAGTTCTATATTGGAACTTTTTTTTTTTAGTTTTCTTGGTATGAGGTAGTAAGCTATTGATTTACTTAAAGGCCAGACTCCTATCTGATGGCAAGAAGAAATGATTTTGGAGAGGGAGGTGAGGGTATTTGTTAGGTCAGGAGGAGAAATTAGTTAAGTATGACCTCTGAGGTAGCTTTTACCTCACTTGTTTTTCACGTCCCTCTCCCATGTTGAACAATTCTTTCCCACTGTAAGGTAGAAGAGTGGCTTTTATAAGATAGCTGATGACCGGCTCAGCAAAAGGCTGAGAGACAACACACTTGTTCAAGCAGAGTCAAAAACAGATATGAGCAATATGTACAGATATTTTAAAGTATATTATTGCAGTCACTGTAAGATTGTGAAAATAATGCAGTCTCTGCATCATGAGAATTAATGTCGTTAATATTCACTTATGCTTTTGGCATATAACTTGTAACATTAGGAATTATAAACAACAGTTTTGAAAGATGTCATCATATAGCTGGCTGACTGTAATACAAAACTGATGGTAAGTTATTACATTTGTTGAGTGCACAGTTATGTGGTATATTTTTTTTTAAACCATTGTTTTTCTGTAAAATTGCACTTGTGCTTGTTTTTTTTAATTTTATATGCTTAATGATTGTGTTTTGGGACCAATTAATGTCTTTCATTTTGAAAACCTTTCAAGTTCTTTTGTTTCCCACAGCATATGAGCTGAAAATCTTGGCAGCTGGTAACTAGACAAGCTTGTGTGGTTATTCCCCCTTAGAGGATTCATTCCTGTCAAATTTATGTTCTTTTTGTTTTCAGTTCTGATAATTGTGTTGGGTTTTTTTTATGATCCCTTTATTTATTGAACTGATTTAACATTCAGGTAGAAAAATATTAAATTTGTCTTTACATTGTTTAATTATTTTACAGAGAAGTTCATGGAAAAGGCAGTTATTTTGCATTGGCTTAGGTTGTAGGCTTTGATTTGTACTCCATTTAAAAATTCTTCTACTTTTCCTTGAAAATTAGTTGTATTAATGTTTTAATATGCTTCCCACCTTATTTAAGATATTTGTTGAAAATTCACAATCTTGTTGGCATGAAAACAAATCATTTGGGATAAATTTTTTTTATTGTTTAAAGTATATTGCTTGCAGATATTTCAAAGATCAGTTGAATGAATGCTCATTATATGTGTGTTGGTGGGGTATGCATTTTATAAAAAGAAGGAACATGCACTTGCTTGCTGATTGAAACATCTGATGATGAAACAGATCCACTCGCAGTTTTGCTTTTAACCATGTTGAACAGCTGGACTTCTTTTCTTGCCTATAAAAATGTGTGTAATTCAGTCAATCATCCAGTTTCTGATGACGGCTTGACAGTAGAGAATGACTGACCATACAGTTATGTGAACTTTGCACTTAAAGAAGAAAAACTCGGATTTAGAGTTTCAGAATATTTTGTTTCTCCATCAGATGGATATTTTTAGAACAAAGCTACTTTTTATAGCCATTCATAACGTCATTTCAACATGGCAGCAGATTTTTCCTCTGTATAATTCATTATAATAAGATTTTTCAAGAAATAGTGCAGCAGATATTAGAACTGTACAAATGGGTGCTGACTGCTAGATGTAACCCTGACACTGTCATCATTGTACTTGAGATCAGTTGCTTAGCATATAAATGCATTTATGATTGTCCGTTTTCTTTGTAGGTTGTGTTCATAGAAGACAAAGAAATCAAGACTTTTATATGCCATGGACTCAGTTCATGCAAGCTGTGTACAGTGCTTAACTCACCAACTCTGGGCCACTCATGCATAGGGTCCATGTCTAAAAAGCAAATAAAAAATAAAACAAAACAAAAACCATGGAATGTTTTTATGAATTAATAAATCACTTTTTGTTGATGTAATAAGTTCATATTGAGTATGACAATGCTTTCAGATTTTATTCCATTTATAAGTAAATTTTATTTTTGCTAATATACACCCCTCAGTATTTAATGCCAAGTCCAAGTTTTTATAAAGGCCATCATTTCCTCTGACCTTCCTGTTTTTACCCCACCTCCAATGTCTGCATTTGTATGTGTTCACATGTTGTCTTTGTGGATTAACACACTGCAGTAAATTGCCAGTATCCAGTGAGTTAATTGGCTTAATTTGCCTTGTTCTTCTACATGCTGGTTATTACCTGCAGGAATTTCCTCTGAAGTGACTGACCACAGCAAGAAAATACAAAATATTAAGGCTGAAGGGGTGCACCACATATATAAGCACATATAAGCACTCATACACATACCTATAAATATATGTACAAATATGCGTACAGATATTGATAAATATCAAGCTTAAAGTCTTCCATGTAATAATGAACTTGTCCATGTTAGAAACAGATTCTCCAAAAGATTACTTGTTGATAATAAGGCTGCACAATTTTTTAAAAGGGGTATTCTCTTAGCATCCTTTATGTTCAATGCTGGCTTTAGGTAATATTTGCATTCTCTTTGACACTGCTTTGGCCTTTAGCTGGATGTGATGTGTTACAATATTGTTTTCTCACCACATTCTTTGAGAGATATGCTTAGGATTCTCATATGGTGGTGATCTGTGTGTGTCTTATAATAGGAATAGCTGTCCTTAATATTCGAAAAAGATTTATGTATAAATATGAGTAAATTGAAAACACAGGCATCTTTTAGAAATGATTGTGCTTGTTATCCTGCACATTTCGCAGATGTGTATGAGCTCATTCATATCTTAGAATATGATCTCAGTCTTCTTTGGAGACAATAATAGTTTTAAAGCAATGTTATAAAGTATGATAAAAACAAGATGCAAAGATTGATACCTATTGTGGAACTTTCATGTTATGCTTAATTTTGATTTTCAGAGCTGTGCCTAATGTTCAAGTACCAATGCAATTTATTATTTTATTTTAAATCATAAATGGCATCTTTAGAATTAAAGGAGGGAAAGAACAACATAAGCTGTTAAGCACACTGGTAAATTCTGTGAAAACGGTATGAAGAAAACTTTGAATATGAAGCTTAGCATTTAGGTGCAAAGTGCTTGTTGTGTCCGAGTGATAAAAATGATTGTATACATCAATCCCAGCATTTTTCAGAATGTCTCAGGAAACATTGGTGATAATTCATTAATATTCCTTTAATTTTTCTGTAAATGATTCCTATGGATATGGCTGCACATGTAGCACAAAGGCCACAGATTAGCTAAAAGGTCACCAATGTCTGGTCTACATGTATAAAACTTTGCGTAAAATTGTGAATATCTCTTTTTTAATTATCCAGTATACTTAATAATATGTACTTAGAGTAAAAGTAGTATAATCAGCTCATAATCCAAGTGTTTTAGATACCAGTCGGATGTTTGTGTTTTTCTAGAATAATGTGCATGAAAACTTCCATGTTTCAACATCTGTGAATGTGTATGTAAGGGGAGGGGGGGACATGGGTACACTTCAAGTTTTTGCATATGAGGTAATTACTGCATAATCAAATGTACTGAATGGTTGAACTTGCTGGTGCCTCAATTGTACATTTATTTATATGCTAAAGATGGCATCATTTTCACAATTCCAGGAGCAGCTCTCAAACATTCACAAAACAATGGCCAGATACCCTGGCCACGATTTAAACCTATATATTTCATGTGCATGTGTGATCTGTACATAACCAGTTCTTACAAAAGGGAATAAATTTGGGAGGTAGACTTTTAGTGGCAGCCAAACTTTATGACCCCTGAGATTTAAGTTTTGCATGACAGCTTCATTATTACTTTCAACATAGACTATGAGCTTAATGGTAATTTTTTTGTAGTGGTCAGGTCCACATGAATAAGGCCTGGTCAATATTATTCAATAGTTTAAAATGTGTATGTACCTTAGGGCTGTGCGTATTATGTTATTAGTTGAATTTAATGAATACCACTGAAATGCGATATTTTAAATTTAAAATCAGGAAGTTATCTTTACAGTCTCTAGTATGCTGTCTAGGAATGTGAATGGCATGATCTGGTTTTAGACCATTGTTTTAGTCTTCTTGAGTGTGCAGTACTTAAAGGAAATGTAAAGTGAAATGGAAAGTTGTGTTTAAATTATAGATGCCAACATTCTGTATCATTTCTGCTCACAATTAAGGGTTTAAATCATGACTGGAAAACAGCTGCATGTCAGTTTTTGAAGATTGCACTTTTTAGCAAAGGAAAACAAACTGACCTTTTGACATAAAAGGAATCATTTGAAAAGAAATGTATTTTCTTATCTCATCCTCATTGTATCCAGGTTTGAAACTGTATGGCATGATCTCCAAATCCACGATGCTAGAGTTTGATGACTGCACTATAGAAACTGAAAGTGAACTTGGACAGCTAGATATTTTTGATATCAGTCAGCAACAAAGCATGGCAGCCTTATTGTACCATCTGAGAACTGTGTTTTAACTGTGATTGCAGTCTTTTGCAAATCGTAAGCATTTTGTTTTGCAACCCAAAATGTTGAGCAGAAATTATTCAGAATGTCAGTATCTCTCATTTAAACCCACTTGTCTTTCAACTCTTTGTAGGGACAAAAAACTATCCTCTGACGTCAGCTTAGTGTTTTTTAAACAGTGGTTTCTCCACATGCTGTACTTTTTGTCAGTGCACTGTCTTCATAGAAGACAAACTTTTTTTTTTTAAGTCAGTCATTATCCTTCATAAAATGCCTAATTTACACCAGAGTAAAATCTCTACTTATTCAGCATTTAACATAAGTGCATCACAAATGACAATATTTTTCACATTTGGAAACAGACATTGACTACAGTATGTTTTTCTATGATTACGGCATTGTCATCATTTACAGTAAAAATAGATTTATAACATGACTTTACAGCTCATGTGTTGTTAATTTTGTTAATTAAATTTCCCCAGTCCAGATTCAAACAGAAACTATTGGAACTACTTTGTACATATTCATTTCTAGTTTGTGTTTATGTAAGATGAAAGTACTTTTGAATTTGTGTGCACATGTGCATATTAAGGCAGTCATCTGCATGAATATCAAAAGTCCATGTACATGAATGTCAAAAGAATGTAAGTTGCTAAATTTTTTTTTGTATTAGGCAGACTGTCATGATTACAATCAAGTTAACTGTAATTGAAGATTTTTAATCAGCAGTTTCACAAATTTTGACCTTGCCACTCCAGACATTTCCTATTTTGTAACAATATTTAGAACTTCCTGTGAATCTTTAAAGGGTTTATTATGTACTATAGCAAGAATTTGTCGGTAATGTCTAGGGATACTTTGCCATGTATTTTGAAGACTATTGTTGTCTGCTGCTACATCTTACAGTGTTAAGACACTGCTTGTAAGACTATATTACAACTGATCAGTAAAAAGGGTGTCAAAATTCCAAAGTTGCAAACCTATTTTCAAGTAAATAAACAGTTACACATACTGTACTTTGTTAGTAAGAGAATTAAATTATTTGAGATTTGTCTGTTGGTATGAGCATTAACCAGAAGAAAATTTGTAACAAGCACAATGGGCAATCAGCAAAGTGGATGGATTGGTGAAGGCAAGGGCGACACAGGCCCTGATTGCTCGAGATTTTGTATCTTTTGTTGAAAGTACCCATACATTTCTGACAGCAAGCTAGTCTTGCAGGCACTTTTCTTTCAGAAAGAGATATACACCACCACTTTCCTTAGTATCAGTGAGCAGAGGAATGGGATAATAGGTGACAAAATTCAGTGTGGGATGTATTTATCACCTCATATTTATTCAGATTAGTAACCAAAGGTTTAATATTAATATCTATTTCAGTAAAAATCTATAATTAATAGAATCATTAAATGTAATATAACTCAATAAAAGGACAAAATCTCTGACTATAACTATTCAGAGAACATGCACAAACACCTGCTAAAATCGATCAAGATCAAAATTCCTTTTCTGTAACATGGGAGGCTACTCGCTTTTATGTCCTTGATTGTATCCCTTGCTACGTAGAAATGCCACAATTATCAGAATACCTACCAACACACCAAGTCAGCAAGCGAGGCTGTACTTTGGTGAGAAAATCCAGTTCTTTAAAGAAGGCAGTATCCACAGCTATATCCAGAAGAAAGATTTGAACCCACTAGCAACGATTCTCACTGTTGAGACCAGAAGCAGTGCCACCCGCCACCCCTACGTCTACAGCACCAGCTATTAGAATTGTTTCCAAGTATTATATTAAACAGGGCTTCTGCTTACGCAAAAAATTGCGTACAGTACGCATTAAAAGTTCGGAGGACCCCTTCAATTTTCGTCAATGGGGTCCCCTTCAAATTTGGGCGAAGAACAGGGACCCCTTAAAAATCTGAAGAAGGGGTCCCTGCGACCCCAAACAATTTAACCTTAGCAGAAGCCCTGAATTATATAATCTGTATCAACATTAAAAATCTGTCAGGCATGTATGTTGCAAACTGAATGGAGTTACATAAATCGAAAATGTCAGCTTTTAAAACTAATTTTTTCGATTAGCTTCCCTTTAGTCCAAGAGCTTCGGACTTCTGAGAACTTGTTAATCACAGTCCTTGCTTTAATGCCTTTTTCTGGCGTCTGTTTTTTTTTTTTT